>JARUPZ010000016.1:2531236-2987477 GCA_031213475.1 Nereocystis luetkeana | reverse complement strand
TTGTTGCGGCTGGTTTGTGGCCTAATCGCTGTCTTCACGAGTGTTTACCGCCCCCCCCCCCTTTCTATGTTTCGCCGACCGCCGTCGGCTAGCCTCTGTCCCTACACGTTACGTCTGATGCCCCATCATCGCTGTGTCTCCCTGCTCGCCTCCTCCCTTCTCTCGCGTTTCGTTTTTGTTGTTGTTGTTGTTTTTTTTTTCTTGTGCTCTTTTTTTTTCGCGTTGTGGTCGACCCCCTTCCCGCCTCGCGTTTTTGTGTTTTTGTTTGTTTGTTGTTGTTTCTTCTTTTCTACTTTTTCTTCTCGCTGCTGTCGACGCTCGTTGCCGGTATGCAGGTGCCATGCGTGACCTGGGCATTGGATGCACTCCTGCGCATGTCCGAGCACATATTCAACCCCACGATTGGTCACCACGCCGCAGGTTTGTACGGTGTATGAACTGTTTTTTTTTCTTGTCCCTTGTTTTGTCATTTTGTTTCCCTCAGCGTGGCGATAAGAAATCGACACTTTCTCCTTTGAGCTGGGGTGCTGCTGCCAACCAGGAGAGAGTTTTGTTGCTTTTTTTTGTAGTGCCACCTGCTGCGATGCTGCTGCTGTTGTTCTTGCTGCTGTGTTTTTGTTGGTGTTGGTGTTGCTGCTGTTGCCGATGCTAACGCTATTGCTGTTGCTGTTGACGTTCGATGCTGTTGCTGTTTCTCGCGCCCCCGCTCCCCTCCTATCACCGGTGTTGTTGTTGCTGCTGCTGCTATTTCTTGTCCCCGCCTCCCGACGCCCCGCCTCACCCCGTGGTGTCCAGAGTTCGACCACGGGCTGACATCAGATGGTGGGCAGTACGTCTGGCCGAGCTTAAGGCCAGGGCCAGGGCAGAGGAGCCCCCCTACGTCTCCTCAAGACCCGATGTCCAGGCCGTCGACGGACCCCGGCGAGACGCAAACTCACATGTGAGTCCTGGTGGGGATTGTAGGGTGGGAGTTGACGTTATGGTGGTGGTGATGGTGGTGGTGGTGGCGGCGGTGACGATGGTAGTGGTGGTAGTTATGGCGAAGGCGTTGGCTGTGCACGGCCGGTCAAAATAGGCTGTATGCTTGTATTTTTTTCATCTAGTCGGTGAAGGCGGGGGGCAGGGGGGGGGGGGGTGGGGGGAGCTGTCGTTCATTCATGTCGGTGGTAGCGGAGGGGCTGTGGCGGTGGGGGTGTTTCTGTCGCTGTTTCTGGTTGTTTTAGGTTGTCTTAGCATTGACAATGAGAACTGTTTTGTCAGTACTGCAACGTAAGCGGTCCAGCGCAAGCTGGCTAGATTGCTCTGACTTTGCAGCCTCGAAGCTGGCGGATGCCCTTTTTGTCAATATGTAGAACAGCTACTAGTAGGGGTTTTGTATCTTCTGCATGCAGTGCTTAGGGTGCGCATGGTGATACTTCCCTCATTCCCTCCCCTCCCTCCCTCCCTTTTCCCCCCCCCCCCCCCCCCCCCCCCCCCCCCTCCCCCCTCCCTCCCCTCCCTCCCTCCCCTCTGAGCAGAAATTGGAAGATGGGCCCGGATACCCTGCGTGCCCTGAACGAGACGGTGAACCAAGGAGAGTTGGACAAGATGGGCATCACGGAAGGGAACCAGGCCAACGCGAATCGCTCGTCGTTCGCTTTCGACCACGTCACGGCTGACTTCGGGCCGTGGGCAAGCGCCGCTCGAGAAGAAGCTCCGCGCCTTCGTGGCGGAGGTGAGGGTAGTTGCCGACGCTCTCTCTCTCTCTCTCTCTCTCATGTGTATACATCATCGAGGGGTGCTCCCCTAAAAGCTACGGAGCGTGAATTAATCCACCTCTTCGACAGATCATCTACAGATCATTCAGGGCATATATATGTATATGTATATACCTGGTATATATTATGGCTGGTCTGTAAGATCTGTATGATGTGTATGATCTGTATGATCCAGCTCATGTTGCCGGGTGGGAGCTGCAAAATCTGCATGATCTGGGGCATGTTTCCTGGGTTGGAGCTGTACTCTGCACAGATAGATTCTGCACAACCTCTCATAACGGCAGGCAATAGGATCTACTGTAGATATATCGGGATCTGTCATATATAACAGATTGGATGGCGTTTTTGTATAGCCCCTTCTAAGGCCCCCCCCCCCCCCCCCCCCCCCGGGATGCGAGGGTCTATGTATGGTCATACGACTACGGCCATGCATGAGACCGAGTACATCTCTCCTATCGAGTACACCCCCCCACCCCCCCACCCTCAAGCCCCTGACTGCGCTTCCTCTCCAGTGCTCGTTCAATCATGTTGCCCTTCATTTTGCAAGAATGTAACCCACAAACCCTTGTGACCCGCCTCACAAGGGTGTTCCTATTAATACCAATAGTAGAGGATGCTGCTCGCCCTTCATGCGACTCGCCGGACAGTGCTCACGGCGCTTCGCGCTTGGTGCAAGCAAGCGATGTCTCCCTGGCCGGTGAAAACCTGGTGTGCTCGGTCCCGACATTGTAGGGATGCGAGGGTCTATGGTCATACGACTACGGCCCTGCATGACATGTGTACCCCCCTCCCCCCCCCCCCCCCTCCCCTCCCCTCCCCACCACCCCCCACCTACCCTTCTGAAAGCCGTACCAGTATACCTGGTAGTCAATTAGTCCCCGAGCAAAACGTTGAACACACACTGTAAACACGGATACCAGATACGTACATGATTTATGTACCCGTTATCCATACGTACATGATGTATGTACCCGTTTATCCCGAGTAGTACTCAGACATGCACACCCCTGCCCCTGAGCCCGACAGCTGACAGATGCTCTTCGCACCCAACAAGGGGTATATAACTGCTGCACACACATCCTTACTGGACTCGCGCGAAAACCCGAAGCACGCGCGATCGAAGCACCGCACACGCAGCTGACGAATACGTGTCTTGGACTTGAACAATCCTCGATCTCACAGCAGCCGATGACTGACCTAGAGAAGAAAAAAAAACAACAACAACAACAACAACAACAACGTACGTGAAGAAAACAGCATTTGAAAACGATTTTATGGTAATTTCTTGCCGTTCGTATGTACCCTTCCCTGTTTTTTTCCCCGTTCGTCCCCGTCCCCCGTCCCCCCGCGCTCTCCTCTCTTTTGTCGTTTTACGTATGTGTATGTATATACGTACATATTTATATATATATGTATATGTATATGTATATATACATATAATATATATACCTGGTATATATATATTTGCGACGCAACCACAGACTCAGGAGGGTGGAGAACGTATACGCCGCAGCAGATCGCGCTCGTTGGAGCGGTGGGACTCAGCAGCCATGTCCACGTTCGGAGGCACGACGCAAGAGCCTGTCGGGGCCGTGGACGTCAGGCACGGGAGCGGGAGCGTGGGTGGGAGCGGAAGCGGGGGCGGGGGTGGAGCGAGGGCCGGCCTAGGGGCCTACGGCGGCGGGCGGTCCATGGGGCTTCCCCAGGACTCGGCGGCTGGTAGTGTGTTCGCGATGCCGATGGGCTCGGGGAACGTTAGCGGTAGCAGCGCTAGCAGTGGTGGTGGTGGTGGTGATGGTTATGGCGTGGAGGAGGGGAAGGCAAACGAGTCGGAGTGATCGCCGGCGGCGGGTAGGGTTGGGGGGGGAAATCAAATGAACGCAATGGAAGGGAATGGAATGGAATGGGAGATGAAATGAAGGGTCTCGCTCGCTCGGTCGCTCGGTCGCTCGATGCTTTTTCTTTTGTGGTTTGTTTGTTTCTGTGTTATTTTGTGTTGTTTTGTGATTAGGTGTGTCAGCTGTTTTGAGCCGTCGGTATCATGCCAGCCGGTCGGTCAATCGGTCGGTCGGTCGTTTCGTCGGTCGGTCTACTCGCTGAACGATCGATTGGACGGTGTATTGGTCGATCGGTCGGCCTGTTATTAGTGATGGCGAGCCCGGGCCAATGGCGGAACAACAAGACATGCGCGTTAAATTTGAGCACGCTCTTTCTCTCTCCCACCTACCCCCCCGCCCCCCCGCTCCCCGCCCGCCCGCCTCCACGACTTTCGCCGTGGTTGGCACGTCAAATCTAGTGACGCGTAACTTAAAATTTTGCGTTTGAGTTCTGGGTGGTCGGGGAGGGGCAGCGGTTAGGGGCTATTGACTGAAATACGCCATCCTCCCATCATACGCCCTCGTCGTCTCTTTCGGGGGAGACACTGCAGTGGGGTTTGGGGGATTCGGGGATGTTGTGACCAGTTCATCATTTTATTTTTGTGTATGTTGTTTGTTCGTTTTTTATTTTGACGGAACGGAACGAACGGTGGAGCACGACAGCCCGCTAGCTGGGCGGAGCTAAGGAGGGCGTTGGGGAAATAATGAGGAAAGGAGGGAGGAAGAGAGGGAAGGAGGGGGGGGGGTGGAGAGTACTTACTCATTATCGGGGTGGAGAGCAGGGTGGAGGGAGAGAGGGACGGAGGGAGGGTGCTAGGCAGGGAGGGGGGGAGGGAGCTTGGGAGAGAGAGGGACGGAGGGAGGAAGGGAGAGAGGGTGGCAAGAGAGAGGGGGAGGGAGGAAGAAAGAAAGGACAGAAGGTATTAATTAGGAAAGGAGGAAATGGGTGTTGCGGCCTCATGGTGGACGCCATCGTTTCGATGCCTCGCTACCATGTATAGCATGAAAGCCAAGGGTTGTTGCCGTGGGTTTCAAGAATAGACGGCACGTGCGTTTGGAGGAAACCAGGGGTTGGAAGGCGGGAAGACAGCGGTGGAAGGTGGATGGGGGATATCACCACGTAGCTCGAGATTAATGTACGATGAGCCATGCGTATTGCACGCTCTTTGTGGAAGGAAGATAATCGCGACACGTTGACTGAGTGATGTTCCCAATTCGGTGTCGCTCATTGGTCAACGCCGGCCAAGTATTACAACACGAATGGTGTAGATATATACTACAAGTAGCAATATACTGGCGAAGAGAGAGGGGGGCGCTCCGCAGCTGCAGAAACACCACACACCTCAGCCAGATCTTCGGTCCCGGCTTCATGATCTAGATCATTCAGGGTAGATAGTTAGATACCTACCTGATACGTACGTCTGTATGGTCTGTATGATCTAGCTCACGTTGCCGAGTGGGAGGCGTACAATCTGCACGATCTAGGGCATACTTCCTGGGATTGGATCTGTTTTTCCCAGAGCCTGCACAATATCTCACAGCGGCGGGGCAAGGTCTTATCGACGGACCATCTGCACTGTAGAGATCGTACTAGTAGTAATATTTCCCGACGACGTGTGAATCTATTATCACTCCTGTTGATGGCCAAACGGTGGTCGTATTGTCGGACATATTGGTACCCGTGTGCTGTATACCAGGTACGTCTATTATGAGGGTGACACCGCGGTAACGCAAGCCGTTTTTTTTTCTGTTCGAGGGTAAGTGAGACAACTATGTATGTATACCTCTATACTGACTGGTACAGCAGATGTGTAGCATGGGGCCGGGCGATAAATTTCAGTGTGTTTTTTTCGTAGTAGATAGATCCCGAAGTTATTCGTATAAATGCCGAGGATTCTTCATTGATACTGAAACCGTCAAACTGGAGTCACTTAACCACTCTGCGGCCGCGCCTTTTCATTGGGTCAGCAAGGAGGGCAGGTGGGAGCTGCAGCAGGGAGTTGGATGCCTCGAACCACTCGACTCTTGTAATAGTGATGATGCGATTTAGAGGAAAGGAGTCTCTCGGCGGGAGGAAGGGGGGCAAAAAGGCAGGCAGGCAGGGAGAGAGGGAGGGGGGGGGGGGGGGGGAGGTGAAGAGAAAGAAGGAAGAATGGGACGGAGAGGCTTGCGAGCGAGCGAGCGAGCGAGCGATGCGTCGTTTACAGTTTTTTGGCAGTTCTCGCGCAAGAAGCAGTGCGCTTTGCCCCCACTCGACCGAGACCGATTGATTGCTGATGACACTGACACTAGAGGGGAAAAAACACCAGAAAGTTCAGGCAAAACTACCGGATACTATTTTTTGTTGTTGTTTTCGCTCGCGGTGGCGACCTACGCGGTTACCCTTTTGACACGTCGAACAGATAGATCATGATCTATCGACTGTACAGATCATCTAGACCCTAGCCTGCGGTTATGATATGTTGAACAGAATTTTACTACGACGGTAGGAGGTAGGTACAGATCCAACCCAGGAAACATGTCTTGTCCTACGGTAGATAATACAGATTATACTCGACTCCCACCGGGCAACATGAACTACTACTGTACTCGGAGTGGATGTTAACAGACAAGGAAGAAATCTGCGCCCTTGAAAGATCCGGATCATGCATGACCCGTCGGTATCGACGATTTATCTGTCCGATGTGTGAATCCTTCTCCATCGATCAACCATCGGATTCCTATGTGCGGCTTTTTCATTTTTTGACCTGGCGCACCCAGACAGAGCCTCTCAAGACAGTATTAATAGTGCAACACGGACAACAACAAAAACTGTTGTGAACACTACTACAGGTAGTACAGCATATTGATGGATCCGATTCCCTGTGCGGCGGCTTCCGCTTTTTGATCGATTGCGACGCACCTAGCCTTAAATCGGGGGAAATACAAGCCAACATGGTCACCCTCTCTTGACTCTTGCTTTGAATCGATGGCTACGGTAATTGCAAGTCGTTTGGGTCCCCGAAACCACTGTAGACTGTGGTCACTTCTTTTGCCACAATCTGATAGCCTCAACTTAGAAAAACGACATATAATAAGAGCGTCACAACAGATCCAAGTTCCAGTAGGCAGGTCTTGCAGTCTGATGGAGCCGAAAAATTGCGTATCTAAGAATATGGTACTCGTATATCTGAGGGCTACATACAGTGCAATAGTAGAAGATGCCTTCTCTGTTTTCTTACAGCATTATTTCACGCTAAAGCCAACGATCATTCCAGAGGGTAAGTATTGGATTGGATGGGGCCCCTCTTACGCCGAACCAAGAGGGTCTCGCCCGGAATAAACTCCGCGCTAAGCGCGCTCTCAGCGCGGCGCCCATCCCTGGGATTGAAATGACCGTGCAGAAAAAAACTATTAAGGCTGCAGGGTGGTTTGGAAGGTCTGTATTTTATATGTGACTAGTACCCTGTCCTCGCAGGATAGACTACGCTTCGACAGAGTGTTCGGTTCATGAGTTCTAACTCTTGAGTAAGACCAACAAAATCCTGAATTCACATCGCCGTACTGATTTCTCGGATTGGGTCGCGATTTTACCCGCATTGAAGTATAATTTCTGTTTTCTGGTGGGGCGTTGAGGAGTTCAATTGAGAGGTTCCACAGATCAGCCCCCAAAATGCCCGAATTGGCTCCAATCCCCAGTGATCCCAGCTGCTATACATATACTTTGAAGTATCACGGGCAACGAGGTTGCTTAGCGTAACGATATAGAGGCGACACGTGACAAGGTATGTGTACAGATCGTTTAGCATCATTTCGTTAGTTTTGTGGGGTGATATCGAGAGAGTTAAGGTCTTCCTCCGTTGGGCTACTGGTAAAAGGTGAACCAATCGTCTACCCAAATCCAAGCCTTATGACAAGAGACACCTGGTGAAGGGTGCGACCCTTTGAAGGGTTCCCACCTGGTTCCCACCTCCAAACAATAGAAGCTTCTTCTGCTTCCTTGCCCCTATGGTTTCAGCAGGGAGCTTCCGAGAGCTTGGTCCCTGCCAATGGAAAGCAAAAACCCCTCCGCTCAGGACTGTTTCGGACAGTCTGCTTCATTCTATTACTGCTGGCGCTACTATATATATGTCCCTGCGACACCTCCTCTGCTCCACGCATAATGATCGTCGGTGCAACGCAGGCATCCCGGGCACGGTACGGAAAAAGCGTTTGCCCCTCCTTTGAAGGGGTCCCACGCCCCGGCGCTCAAATACCCCCCTGGCTCGACGCATAACTATCGTCGGTCTAAAACCGGGAGTCCTGTTTACGGCACGAAAATACCATCTATTCGCCTTCCTTTTCGTCGGAACTCCGTTCTTCGTCACAGCCCCGTCGCTGCAACACCCCCTCCAACTGATGGCTGGACCCAATCCTCGCCGACTTTGACCTCGAGCCATCCTCAACCAAGACCCCACTATTAAACACGGGAACATTCCTCCACACTTTCGTCTGATTTGGGTGCCGAAATGAGCAACGGTACGAACACCCATACAATGACCGCCGAACAAACCATAGTACACTAATGTAGCTGCAGACCCGAGACAGCCTACGCCTACGCTACGTACAGGTCGGCCGCGTGCGCACAAGACTCAACGATACCATCAACAAAACAATGCCGCTATTCACCCAACCAAGCGCTCAAACTCCCTGCCCTAAGCCGCCCTGCCCAACCAGGAAGTCCAGGACGATGACGGCCCCCAGGTAGTCCACGACCATCCAGACGCCTGTCAGAAAGAAAGAGACGGAGGGTGGGAGCGAGCAAGCCCACCGAGCCGAGGCGGCCTCGGGGAAAAAATAAAACTAAAAATGACTTGCCCGCTCCCCCCCACAGACGACGCGCGAAAAGAATCAGGATGACAGCCAAGCGACGGAGTGAGGCATGCTACCATAACACCAGCACCACTTCTGACACAACGTAAATCTCAAAACATAGCAATCGCACACCAACCACCCCAACACGGCGCCTAACCCGTACCATCGCCCGGCATGGCGCTGACGAATTTCTGAGCGCAGGATTTACATGCCCAACCCCCTCCCCCGCCCACAAAGACTCAAAATACCACAACAACAAAAAACACCGAAGCCCAGACTCACACCAAACCCGACCGACACGGCGCTTGAATTTCGAGTAGCGAACATTTCCATGCCAACCCGGACCCGTACCCTCGCCCGGCATGGCGCTACCGAATTTCTGAGCGCAGGATTTACATGCCCACGACCCTCTCGCCGCCCACAAAGACTCAAAATACCACAACAACAAAAAACACCGAAGCCCAGACTCACACCAAACCCGACCGACACGGCGCTTGAATTTCGAGTAGCGAACATTTCCATGCCAACCCGGACCCGTACCCTCGCCCGGCATGGCGCTACCGAATTTCTGAGCGCAGGATTTACATGCCCACGACCCTCTCGCCGCCCACAAAGACTCAAAATACCACAACAACAAAAAACACCGAAGCCCAGACTCACACCAAACCCGACCGACACGGCGCTTGAATTTCGAGTAGCGAACATTTCCATGCCAACCCGGACCCGTACCCTCGCCCGGCATGGCGCTACCGAATTTCTGAGCGCAGGATTTACATGCCCACGACCCTCTCGCCGCCCACAAAGACTCAAAATACCACAACAACAAAAAACACCGAAGCCCAGACTCACACCAAACCCGACCGACACGGCGCTTGAATTTCGAGTAGCGAACATTTCCATGCCAACCCGGACCCGTACCCTCGCCCGGCATGGCGCTACCGAATTTCTGAGCGCAGGATTTACATGCCCACGACCCTCTCGCCGCCCACAAAGACTCAAAATACCACAACAACAAAAAACACCGAAGCCCAGACTCACACCAAACCCGACCGACACGGCGCTTGAATTTCGAGTAGCGAACATTTCCATGCCAACCCGGACCCGTACCCTCGCCCGGCATGGCGCTACCGAATTTCTGAGCGCAGGATTTACATGCCCACGACCCTCTCGCCGCCCACAAAAACCCAAAAACACACAACCAAGCAGACTCACGCTATCTACCTGGACACGGCGCTCGCTCAAATTTCCAGAGCGAATTCGCGTGCCCACAGCTCCTACAAAGACAACGCCAGAAAACGACAACACCATACAACCAACAGAAACTTAGCTGGCAGCTCTTGGAGTCCAGCCCGCAGATCTTCATCTTGGCCGTCTTGAAACACACCTTTTTTTAGGGGGGAGAGAGAAAGGGACGGGGAGTGAGACCTGCAGTACCGTTAGTACAGCCCGCTCAGGAAACACTGCTCAAACAAAACTAGACAGAAAACAGAAAACAAAGCAAAAAAATACAAACAAACAAACAAACAAACAAACAAACAAAACAAAACAGGCCGCAAACAAAAAAGGCCAACGCGAAACAAAAACAAGAAGAACAACAAAAGAAGAGACCGTGAAAAAAAAAAAAAAAGTACACTAGCTGCGAAACCGGGGCTGCCTACGCCTACGCTACGTACAGGTCGGCCGCGCGCACAAGACTCAACGATACCATCAACAAAACAATGCCGCTATTCACGCAAGCAAGCGCTCAAACTCCCTGCCCTAAGCCGCCCTGCCCAACCAGGAAGTCCAGGACGATGACGGCCCCCAGGTAGTCCACGACCATCCAGACGCCTGTCAGAAAAAAGAGACGGAGGGTGGGAGCGAGCAAGCCCACCGAGCCGAGGCGGCCTCGGGGAAGAAATAAAACTAAAAATGACTTGCCCGCTCCCCCCCACAGACGACGCGCGAAAAGAGTCAGGATGACAGCCAAGCGACGGAGTGAGGCATGCTACCATAACACCAGCACCACTTGTGACACAACGTAAACCTCAAGACATAGCAATCGCACACCAACCACCCCAACACGGCGCCTAACCCGTACCCTCGCCCGGCATGGCGCTACCGAATTTCTGAGCGCAGGATTTACATGCCCACGACCCTCTCGCCGCCCACAAAGACTCAAAATACCACAACAACAAAAAACACCGAAGCCCAGACTCACACCAAACCCGACCGACACGGCGCTTGAATTTCGAGTAGCGAACATTTCCATGCCAACCCGGACCCGTACCCTCGCCCGGCATGGCGCTACCGAATTTCTGAGCGCAGGATTTACATGCCCACGACCCTCTCGCCGCCCACAAAGACTCAAAATACCACAACAACAAAAAACACCGAAGCCCAGACTCACACCAAACCCGACCGACACGGCGCTTGAATTTCGAGTAGCGAACATTTCCATGCCAACCCGGACCCGTACCCTCGCCCGGCATGGCGCTACCGAATTTCTGAGCGCAGGATTTACATGCCCACGACCCTCTCGCCGCCCACAAAGACTCAAAATACCACAACAACAAAAAACACCGAAGCCCAGACTCACACCAAACCCGACCGACACGGCGCTTGAATTTCGAGTAGCGAACATTTCCATGCCAACCCGGACCCGTACCCTCGCCCGGCATGGCGCTACCGAATTTCTGAGCGCAGGATTTACATGCCCACGACCCTCTCGCCGCCCACAAAAACCCAAAAACACACAACCAAGCAGACTCACGCTATCTACCTGGACACGGCGCTCGCTCAAATTTCCAGAGCGAATTCGCGTGCCCACAGCTCCTACAAAGACAACGCCAGAAAACGACAACACCATACAACCAACAGAAACTTAGCTGGCAGCTCTTGGAGTCCAGCCCGCAGATCTTCATCTTGGCCGTCTTGAAACACACCTTTTTTTAGGGGGGAGAGAGAAAGGGACGGGGAGTGAGACCTGCAGTACCGTTAGTACAGCCCGCTCAGGAAACACTGCTCAAACAAAACTAGACAGAAAACAGAAAACAAAGCAAAAAAATACAAACAAACAAACAAACAAACAAACAAACAAACAAAACAAAACAGGCCGCAAACAAAAAAGGCCAACGCGAAACAAAAACAAGAAGAACAACAAAAGAAGAGACCGTGAAAAAAAAAAAAAAAGTACACTAGCTGCGAAACCGGGGCTGCCTACGCCTACGCTACGTACAGGTCGGCCGCGCGCACAAGACTCAACGATACCATCAACAAAACAATGCCGCTATTCACGCAAGCAAGCGCTCAAACTCCCTGCCCTAAGCCGCCCTGCCCAACCAGGAAGTCCAGGACGATGACGGCCCCCAGGTAGTCCACGACCATCCAGACGCCTGTCAGAAAAAAGAGACGGAGGGTGGGAGCGAGCAAGCCCACCGAGCCGAGGCGGCCTCGGGGAAGAAATAAAACTAAAAATGACTTGCCCGCTCCCCCCCACAGACGACGCGCGAAAAGAGTCAGGATGACAGCCAAGCGACGGAGTGAGGCATGCTACCATAACACCAGCACCACTTCTGACACAACGTAAATCTCAAAACATAGCAATCGCACACCAACCACCCCAACACGGCGCCTAACCCGTACCCTCGCCCGGCATGGCGCTACCGAATTTCTGAGCGCAGGATTTACATGCCCACGACCCTCTCGCCGCCCACAAAGACTCAAAATACCACAACAACAAAAAACACCGAAGCCCAGACTCAACACCAAACCCGACCGACACGGCGCTTGAATTTCGAGTAGCGAACATTTCCATGCCAACCCGGACCCGTACCCTCGCCCGGCATGGCGCTACCGAATTTCTGAGCGCAGGATTTACATGCCCACGACCCTCTCGCCGCCCACAAAGACTCAAAATACCACAACAACAAAAAACACCGAAGCCCAGACTCACACCAAACCCGACCGACACGGCGCTTGAATTTCGAGTAGCGAACATTTCCATGCCAACCCGGACCCGTACCCTCGCCCGGCATGGCGCTACCGAATTTCTGAGCGCAGGATTTACATGCCCACGACCCTCTCGCCGCCCACAAAGACTCAAAATACCACAACAACAAAAAACACCGAAGCCCAGACTCACACCAAACCCGACCGACACGGCGCTTGAATTTCGAGTAGCGAACATTTCCATGCCAACCCGGACCCGTACCCTCGCCCGGCATGGCGCTACCGAATTTCTGAGCGCAGGATTTACATGCCCACGACCCTCTCGCCGCCCACAAAAACCCAAAAACACACAACCAAGCAGACTCACGCTATCTACCTGGACACGGCGCTCGCTCAAATTTCCAGAGCGAATTCGCGTGCCCACAGCTCCTACAAAGACAACGCCAGAAAACGACAACACCATACAACCAACAGAAACTTAGCTGGCAGCTCTTGGAGTCCAGCCCGCAGATCTTCATCTTGGCCGTCTTGAAACACACCTTTTTTTAGGGGGGAGAGAGAAAGGGACGGGGAGTGAGACCTGCAGTACCGTTAGTACAGCCCGCTCAGGAAACACTGCTCAAACAAAACTAGACAGAAAACAGAAAACAAAGCAAAAAAATACAAACAAACAAACAAACAAACAAACAAACAAAACAAAACAGGCCGCAAACAAAAAAGGCCAACGCGAAACAAAAACAAGAAGAACAACAAAAGAAGAGACCGTGAAAAAAAAAAAAAAAGTACACTAGCTGCGAAACCGGGGCTGCCTACGCCTACGCTACGTACAGGTCGGCCGCGCGCACAAGACTCAACGATACCATCAACAAAACAATGCCGCTATTCACGCAAGCAAGCGCTCAAACTCCCTGCCCTAAGCCGCCCTGCCCAACCAGGAAGTCCAGGACGATGACGGCCCCCAGGTAGTCCACGACCATCCAGACGCCTGTCAGAAAAAAGAGACGGAGGGTGGGAGCGAGCAAGCCCACCGAGCCGAGGCGGCCTCGGGGAAGAAATAAAACTAAAAATGACTTGCCCGCTCCCCCCCACAGACGACGCGCGAAAAGAGTCAGGATGACAGCCAAGCGACGGAGTGAGGCATGCTACCATAACACCAGCACCACTTCTGACACAACGTAAATCTCAAAACATAGCAATCGCACACCAACCACCCCAACACGGCGCCTAACCCGTACCCTCGCCCGGCATGGCGCTACCGAATTTCTGAGCGCAGGATTTACATGCCCACGACCCTCTCGCCGCCCACAAAGACTCAAAATACCACAACAACAAAAAACACCGAAGCCCAGACTCAACACCAAACCCGACCGACACGGCGCTTGAATTTCGAGTAGCGAACATTTCCATGCCAACCCGGACCCGTACCCTCGCCCGGCATGGCGCTACCGAATTTCTGAGCGCAGGATTTACATGCCCACGACCCTCTCGCCGCCCACAAAGACTCAAAATACCACAACAACAAAAAACACCGAAGCCCAGACTCACACCAAACCCGACCGACACGGCGCTTGAATTTCGAGTAGCGAACATTTCCATGCCAACCCGGACCCGTACCCTCGCCCGGCATGGCGCTACCGAATTTCTGAGCGCAGGATTTACATGCCCACGACCCTCTCGCCGCCCACAAAGACTCAAAATACCACAACAACAAAAAACACCGAAGCCCAGACTCACACCAAACCCGACCGACACGGCGCTTGAATTTCGAGTAGCGAACATTTCCATGCCAACCCGGACCCGTACCCTCGCCCGGCATGGCGCTACCGAATTTCTGAGCGCAGGATTTACATGCCCACGACCCTCTCGCCGCCCACAAAGACTCAAAATACCACAACAACAAAAAACACCGAAGCCCAGACTCACACCAAACCCGACCGACACGGCGCTTGAATTTCGAGTAGCGAACATTTCCATGCCAACCCGGACCCGTACCCTCGCCCGGCATGGCGCTACCGAATTTCTGAGCGCAGGATTTACATGCCCACGACCCTCTCGCCGCCCACAAAAACCCAAAAACACACAACCAAGCAGACTCACGCTATCTACCTGGACACGGCGCTCGCTCAAATTTCCAGAGCGAATTCGCGTGCCCACAGCTCCTACAAAGACAACGCCAGAAAACGACAACACCATACAACCAACAGAAACTTAGCTGGCAGCTCTTGGAGTCCAGCCCGCAGATCTTCATCTTGGCCGTCTTGAAACACACCTTTTTTTAGGGGGGAGAGAGAAAGGGACGGGGAGTGAGACCTGCAGTACCGTTAGTACAGCCCGCTCAGGAAACACTGCTCAAACAAAACTAGACAGAAAACAGAAAACAAAGCAAAAAAATACAAACAAACAAACAAACAAACAAACAAACAAAACAAAACAGGCCGCAAACAAAAAAGGCCAACGCGAAACAAAAACAAGAAGAACAACAAAAGAAGAGACCGTGAAAAAAAAAAAAAAAGTACACTAGCTGCGAAACCGGGGCTGCCTACGCCTACGCTACGTACAGGTCGGCCGCGCGCACAAGACTCAACGATACCATCAACAAAACAATGCCGCTATTCACGCAAGCAAGCGCTCAAACTCCCTGCCCTAAGCCGCCCTGCCCAACCAGGAAGTCCAGGACGATGACGGCCCCCAGGTAGTCCACGACCATCCAGACGCCTGTCAGAAAAAAGAGACGGAGGGTGGGAGCGAGCAAGCCCACCGAGCCGAGGCGGCCTCGGGGAAGAAATAAAACTAAAAATGACTTGCCCGCTCCCCCCCACAGACGACGCGCGAAAAGAGTCAGGATGACAGCCAAGCGACGGAGTGAGGCATGCTACCATAACACCAGCACCACTTCTGACACAACGTAAATCTCAAAACATAGCAATCGCACACCAACCACCCCAACACGGCGCCTAACCCGTACCCTCGCCCGGCATGGCGCTACCGAATTTCTGAGCGCAGGATTTACATGCCCACGACCCTCTCGCCGCCCACAAAGACTCAAAATACCACAACAACAAAAAACACCGAAGCCCAGACTCAACACCAAACCCGACCGACACGGCGCTTGAATTTCGAGTAGCGAACATTTCCATGCCAACCCGGACCCGTACCCTCGCCCGGCATGGCGCTACCGAATTTCTGAGCGCAGGATTTACATGCCCACGACCCTCTCGCCGCCCACAAAGACTCAAAATACCACAACAACAAAAAACACCGAAGCCCAGACTCACACCAAACCCGACCGACACGGCGCTTGAATTTCGAGTAGCGAACATTTCCATGCCAACCCGGACCCGTACCCTCGCCCGGCATGGCGCTACCGAATTTCTGAGCGCAGGATTTACATGCCCACGACCCTCTCGCCGCCCACAAAGACTCAAAATACCACAACAACAAAAAACACCGAAGCCCAGACTCACACCAAACCCGACCGACACGGCGCTTGAATTTCGAGTAGCGAACATTTCCATGCCAACCCGGACCCGTACCCTCGCCCGGCATGGCGCTACCGAATTTCTGAGCGCAGGATTTACATGCCCACGACCCTCTCGCCGCCCACAAAGACTCAAAATACCACAACAACAAAAAACACCGAAGCCCAGACTCACACCAAACCCGACCGACACGGCGCTTGAATTTCGAGTAGCGAACATTTCCATGCCAACCCGGACCCGTACCCTCGCCCGGCATGGCGCTACCGAATTTCTGAGCGCAGGATTTACATGCCCACGACCCTCTCGCCGCCCACAAAAACCCAAAAACACACAACCAAGCAGACTCACGCTATCTACCTGGACACGGCGCTCGCTCAAATTTCCAGAGCGAATTCGCGTGCCCACAGCTCCTACAAAGACAACGCCAGAAAACGACAACACCATACAACCAACAGAAACTTAGCTGGCAGCTCTTGGAGTCCAGCCCGCAGATCTTCATCTTGGCCGTCTTGAAACACACCTTTTTTTAGGGGGGAGAGAGAAAGGGACGGGGAGTGAGACCTGCAGTACCGTTAGTACAGCCCGCTCAGGAAACACTGCTCAAACAAAACTAGACAGAAAACAGAAAACAAAGCAAAAAAATACAAACAAACAAACAAACAAACAAACAAACAAAACAAAACAGGCCGCAAACAAAAAAGGCCAACGCGAAACAAAAACAAGAAGAACAACAAAAGAAGAGACCGTGAAAAAAACAAAAAAGTACACTAGCTGCGAAACCGGGGCTGCCTACGCCTACGCTACGTACAGGTCGGCCGCGCGCACAAGACTCAACGATACCATCAACAAAACAATGCCGCTATTCACGCAAGCAAGCGCTCAAACTCCCTGCCCTAAGCCGCCCTGCCCAACCAGGAAGTCCAGGACGATGACGGCCCCCAGGTAGTCCACGACCATCCAGACGCCTGTCAGAAAAAAGAGACGGAGGGTGGGAGCGAGCAAGCCCACCGAGCCGAGGCGGCCTCGGGGAAGAAATAAAACTAAAAATGACTTGCCCGCTCCCCCCCACAGACGACGCGCGAAAAGAGTCAGGATGACAGCCAAGCGACGGAGTGAGGCATGCTACCATAACACCAGCACCACTTCTGACACAACGTAAATCTCAAAACATAGCAATCGCACACCAACCACCCCAACACGGCGCCTAACCCGTACCCTCGCCCGGCATGGCGCTACCGAATTTCTGAGCGCAGGATTTACATGCCCACGACCCTCTCGCCGCCCACAAAGACTCAAAATACCACAACAACAAAAAACACCGAAGCCCAGACTCAACACCAAACCCGACCGACACGGCGCTTGAATTTCGAGTAGCGAACATTTCCATGCCAACCCGGACCCGTACCCTCGCCCGGCATGGCGCTACCGAATTTCTGAGCGCAGGATTTACATGCCCACGACCCTCTCGCCGCCCACAAAGACTCAAAATACCACAACAACAAAAAACACCGAAGCCCAGACTCACACCAAACCCGACCGACACGGCGCTTGAATTTCGAGTAGCGAACATTTCCATGCCAACCCGGACCCGTACCCTCGCCCGGCATGGCGCTACCGAATTTCTGAGCGCAGGATTTACATGCCCACGACCCTCTCGCCGCCCACAAAGACTCAAAATACCACAACAACAAAAAACACCGAAGCCCAGACTCACACCAAACCCGACCGACACGGCGCTTGAATTTCGAGTAGCGAACATTTCCATGCCAACCCGGACCCGTACCCTCGCCCGGCATGGCGCTACCGAATTTCTGAGCGCAGGATTTACATGCCCACGACCCTCTCGCCGCCCACAAAGACTCAAAATACCACAACAACAAAAAACACCGAAGCCCAGACTCACACCAAACCCGACCGACACGGCGCTTGAATTTCGAGTAGCGAACATTTCCATGCCAACCCGGACCCGTACCCTCGCCCGGCATGGCGCTACCGAATTTCTGAGCGCAGGATTTACATGCCCACGACCCTCTCGCCGCCCACAAAGACTCAAAATACCACAACAACAAAAAACACCGAAGCCCAGACTCACACCAAACCCGACCGACACGGCGCTTGAATTTCGAGTAGCGAACATTTCCATGCCAACCCGGACCCGTACCCTCGCCCGGCATGGCGCTACCGAATTTCTGAGCGCAGGATTTACATGCCCACGACCCTCTCGCCGCCCACAAAGACTCAAAATACCACAACAACAAAAAACACCGAAGCCCAGACTCACACCAAACCCGACCGACACGGCGCTTGAATTTCGAGTAGCGAACATTTCCATGCCAACCCGGACCCGTACCCTCGCCCGGCATGGCGCTACCGAATTTCTGAGCGCAGGATTTACATGCCCACGACCCTCTCGCCGCCCACAAAGACTCAAAATACCACAACAACAAAAAACACCGAAGCCCAGACTCACACCAAACCCGACCGACACGGCGCTTGAATTTCGAGTAGCGAACATTTCCATGCCAACCCGGACCCGTACCCTCGCCCGGCATGGCGCTACCGAATTTCTGAGCGCAGGATTTACATGCCCACGACCCTCTCGCCGCCCACAAAGACTCAAAATACCACAACAACAAAAAACACCGAAGCCCAGACTCACACCAAACCCGACCGACACGGCGCTTGAATTTCGAGTAGCGAACATTTCCATGCCAACCCGGACCCGTACCCTCGCCCGGCATGGCGCTACCGAATTTCTGAGCGCAGGATTTACATGCCCACGACCCTCTCGCCGCCCACAAAGACTCAAAATACCACAACAACAAAAAACACCGAAGCCCAGACTCACACCAAACCCGACCGACACGGCGCTTGAATTTCGAGTAGCGAACATTTCCATGCCAACCCGGACCCGTACCCTCGCCCGGCATGGCGCTACCGAATTTCTGAGCGCAGGATTTACATGCCCACGACCCTCTCGCCGCCCACAAAGACTCAAAATACCACAACAACAAAAAACACCGAAGCCCAGACTCACACCAAACCCGACCGACACGGCGCTTGAATTTCGAGTAGCGAACATTTCCATGCCAACCCGGACCCGTACCCTCGCCCGGCATGGCGCTACCGAATTTCTGAGCGCAGGATTTACATGCCCACGACCCTCTCGCCGCCCACAAAAACCCAAAAACACACAACCAAGCAGACTCACGCTATCTACCTGGACACGGCGCTCGCTCAAATTTCCAGAGCGAATTCGCGTGCCCACAGCTCCTACAAAGACAACGCCAGAAAACGACAACACCATACAACCAACAGAAACTTAGCTGGCAGCTCTTGGAGTCCAGCCCGCAGATCTTCATCTTGGCCGTCTTGAAACACACCTTTTTTTAGGGGGGAGAGAGAAAGGGACGGGGAGTGAGACCTGCAGTACCGTTAGTACAGCCCGCTCAGGAAACACTGCTCAAACAAAACTAGACAGAAAACAGAAAACAAAGCAAAAAAATACAAACAAACAAACAAACAAACAAACAAACAAAACAAAACAGGCCGCAAACAAAAAAGGCCAACGCGAAACAAAAACAAGAAGAACAACAAAAGAAGAGACCGTGAAAAAAAAAAAAAAAGTACACTAGCTGCGAAACCGGGGCTGCCTACGCCTACGCTACGTACAGGTCGGCCGCGCGCACAAGACTCAACGATACCATCAACAAAACAATGCCGCTATTCACGCAAGCAAGCGCTCAAACTCCCTGCCCTAAGCCGCCCTGCCCAACCAGGAAGTCCAGGACGATGACGGCCCCCAGGTAGTCCACGACCATCCAGACGCCTGTCAGAAAAAAGAGACGGAGGGTGGGAGCGAGCAAGCCCACCGAGCCGAGGCGGCCTCGGGGAAGAAATAAAACTAAAAATGACTTGCCCGCTCCCCCCCACAGACGACGCGCGAAAAGAGTCAGGATGACAGCCAAGCGACGGAGTGAGGCATGCTACCATAACACCAGCACCACTTCTGACACAACGTAAATCTCAAAACATAGCAATCGCACACCAACCACCCCAACACGGCGCCTAACCCGTACCCTCGCCCGGCATGGCGCTACCGAATTTCTGAGCGCAGGATTTACATGCCCACGACCCTCTCGCCGCCCACAAAGACTCAAAATACCACAACAACAAAAAACACCGAAGCCCAGACTCAACACCAAACCCGACCGACACGGCGCTTGAATTTCGAGTAGCGAACATTTCCATGCCAACCCGGACCCGTACCCTCGCCCGGCATGGCGCTACCGAATTTCTGAGCGCAGGATTTACATGCCCACGACCCTCTCGCCGCCCACAAAGACTCAAAATACCACAACAACAAAAAACACCGAAGCCCAGACTCACACCAAACCCGACCGACACGGCGCTTGAATTTCGAGTAGCGAACATTTCCATGCCAACCCGGACCCGTACCCTCGCCCGGCATGGCGCTACCGAATTTCTGAGCGCAGGATTTACATGCCCACGACCCTCTCGCCGCCCACAAAGACTCAAAATACCACAACAACAAAAAACACCGAAGCCCAGACTCACACCAAACCCGACCGACACGGCGCTTGAATTTCGAGTAGCGAACATTTCCATGCCAACCCGGACCCGTACCCTCGCCCGGCATGGCGCTACCGAATTTCTGAGCGCAGGATTTACATGCCCACGACCCTCTCGCCGCCCACAAAGACTCAAAATACCACAACAACAAAAAACACCGAAGCCCAGACTCACACCAAACCCGACCGACACGGCGCTTGAATTTCGAGTAGCGAACATTTCCATGCCAACCCGGACCCGTACCCTCGCCCGGCATGGCGCTACCGAATTTCTGAGCGCAGGATTTACATGCCCACGACCCTCTCGCCGCCCACAAAAACCCAAAAACACACAACCAAGCAGACTCACGCTATCTACCTGGACACGGCGCTCGCTCAAATTTCCAGAGCGAATTCGCGTGCCCACAGCTCCTACAAAGACAACGCCAGAAAACGACAACACCATACAACCAACAGAAACTTAGCTGGCAGCTCTTGGAGTCCAGCCCGCAGATCTTCATCTTGGCCGTCTTGAAACACACCTTTTTTTAGGGGGGAGAGAGAAAGGGACGGGGAGTGAGACCTGCAGTACCGTTAGTACAGCCCGCTCAGGAAACACTGCTCAAACAAAACTAGACAGAAAACAGAAAACAAAGCAAAAAAATACAAACAAACAAACAAACAAACAAACAAACAAAACAAAACAGGCCGCAAACAAAAAAGGCCAACGCGAAACAAAAACAAGAAGAACAACAAAAGAAGAGACCGTGAAAAAAAAAAAAAAAGTACACTAGCTGCGAAACCGGGGCTGCCTACGCCTACGCTACGTACAGGTCGGCCGCGCGCACAAGACTCAACGATACCATCAACAAAACAATGCCGCTATTCACGCAAGCAAGCGCTCAAACTCCCTGCCCTAAGCCGCCCTGCCCAACCAGGAAGTCCAGGACGATGACGGCCCCCAGGTAGTCCACGACCATCCAGACGCCTGTCAGAAAAAAGAGACGGAGGGTGGGAGCGAGCAAGCCCACCGAGCCGAGGCGGCCTCGGGGAAGAAATAAAACTAAAAATGACTTGCCCGCTCCCCCCCACAGACGACGCGCGAAAAGAGTCAGGATGACAGCCAAGCGACGGAGTGAGGCATGCTACCATAACACCAGCACCACTTCTGACACAACGTAAATCTCAAAACATAGCAATCGCACACCAACCACCCCAACACGGCGCCTAACCCGTACCCTCGCCCGGCATGGCGCTACCGAATTTCTGAGCGCAGGATTTACATGCCCACGACCCTCTCGCCGCCCACAAAGACTCAAAATACCACAACAACAAAAAACACCGAAGCCCAGACTCAACACCAAACCCGACCGACACGGCGCTTGAATTTCGAGTAGCGAACATTTCCATGCCAACCCGGACCCGTACCCTCGCCCGGCATGGCGCTACCGAATTTCTGAGCGCAGGATTTACATGCCCACGACCCTCTCGCCGCCCACAAAGACTCAAAATACCACAACAACAAAAAACACCGAAGCCCAGACTCACACCAAACCCGACCGACACGGCGCTTGAATTTCGAGTAGCGAACATTTCCATGCCAACCCGGACCCGTACCCTCGCCCGGCATGGCGCTACCGAATTTCTGAGCGCAGGATTTACATGCCCACGACCCTCTCGCCGCCCACAAAGACTCAAAATACCACAACAACAAAAAACACCGAAGCCCAGACTCACACCAAACCCGACCGACACGGCGCTTGAATTTCGAGTAGCGAACATTTCCATGCCAACCCGGACCCGTACCCTCGCCCGGCATGGCGCTACCGAATTTCTGAGCGCAGGATTTACATGCCCACGACCCTCTCGCCGCCCACAAAGACTCAAAATACCACAACAACAAAAAACACCGAAGCCCAGACTCACACCAAACCCGACCGACACGGCGCTTGAATTTCGAGTAGCGAACATTTCCATGCCAACCCGGACCCGTACCCTCGCCCGGCATGGCGCTACCGAATTTCTGAGCGCAGGATTTACATGCCCACGACCCTCTCGCCGCCCACAAAGACTCAAAATACCACAACAACAAAAAACACCGAAGCCCAGACTCACACCAAACCCGACCGACACGGCGCTTGAATTTCGAGTAGCGAACATTTCCATGCCAACCCGGACCCGTACCCTCGCCCGGCATGGCGCTACCGAATTTCTGAGCGCAGGATTTACATGCCCACGACCCTCTCGCCGCCCACAAAAACCCAAAAACACACAACCAAGCAGACTCACGCTATCTACCTGGACACGGCGCTCGCTCAAATTTCCAGAGCGAATTCGCGTGCCCACAGCTCCTACAAAGACAACGCCAGAAAACGACAACACCATACAACCAACAGAAACTTAGCTGGCAGCTCTTGGAGTCCAGCCCGCAGATCTTCATCTTGGCCGTCTTGAAACACACCTTTTTTTAGGGGGGAGAGAGAAAGGGACGGGGAGTGAGACCTGCAGTACCGTTAGTACAGCCCGCTCAGGAAACACTGCTCAAACAAAACTAGACAGAAAACAGAAAACAAAGCAAAAAAATACAAACAAACAAACAAACAAACAAACAAACAAAACAAAACAGGCCGCAAACAAAAAAGGCCAACGCGAAACAAAAACAAGAAGAACAACAAAAGAAGAGACCGTGAAAAAAAAAAAAAAAGTACACTAGCTGCGAAACCGGGGCTGCCTACGCCTACGCTACGTACAGGTCGGCCGCGCGCACAAGACTCAACGATACCATCAACAAAACAATGCCGCTATTCACGCAAGCAAGCGCTCAAACTCCCTGCCCTAAGCCGCCCTGCCCAACCAGGAAGTCCAGGACGATGACGGCCCCCAGGTAGTCCACGACCATCCAGACGCCTGTCAGAAAAAAGAGACGGAGGGTGGGAGCGAGCAAGCCCACCGAGCCGAGGCGGCCTCGGGGAAGAAATAAAACTAAAAATGACTTGCCCGCTCCCCCCCACAGACGACGCGCGAAAAGAGTCAGGATGACAGCCAAGCGACGGAGTGAGGCATGCTACCATAACACCAGCACCACTTCTGACACAACGTAAATCTCAAAACATAGCAATCGCACACCAACCACCCCAACACGGCGCCTAACCCGTACCCTCGCCCGGCATGGCGCTACCGAATTTCTGAGCGCAGGATTTACATGCCCACGACCCTCTCGCCGCCCACAAAGACTCAAAATACCACAACAACAAAAAACACCGAAGCCCAGACTCAACACCAAACCCGACCGACACGGCGCTTGAATTTCGAGTAGCGAACATTTCCATGCCAACCCGGACCCGTACCCTCGCCCGGCATGGCGCTACCGAATTTCTGAGCGCAGGATTTACATGCCCACGACCCTCTCGCCGCCCACAAAGACTCAAAATACCACAACAACAAAAAACACCGAAGCCCAGACTCACACCAAACCCGACCGACACGGCGCTTGAATTTCGAGTAGCGAACATTTCCATGCCAACCCGGACCCGTACCCTCGCCCGGCATGGCGCTACCGAATTTCTGAGCGCAGGATTTACATGCCCACGACCCTCTCGCCGCCCACAAAGACTCAAAATACCACAACAACAAAAAACACCGAAGCCCAGACTCACACCAAACCCGACCGACACGGCGCTTGAATTTCGAGTAGCGAACATTTCCATGCCAACCCGGACCCGTACCCTCGCCCGGCATGGCGCTACCGAATTTCTGAGCGCAGGATTTACATGCCCACGACCCTCTCGCCGCCCACAAAGACTCAAAATACCACAACAACAAAAAACACCGAAGCCCAGACTCACACCAAACCCGACCGACACGGCGCTTGAATTTCGAGTAGCGAACATTTCCATGCCAACCCGGACCCGTACCCTCGCCCGGCATGGCGCTACCGAATTTCTGAGCGCAGGATTTACATGCCCACGACCCTCTCGCCGCCCACAAAGACTCAAAATACCACAACAACAAAAAACACCGAAGCCCAGACTCACACCAAACCCGACCGACACGGCGCTTGAATTTCGAGTAGCGAACATTTCCATGCCAACCCGGACCCGTACCCTCGCCCGGCATGGCGCTACCGAATTTCTGAGCGCAGGATTTACATGCCCACGACCCTCTCGCCGCCCACAAAGACTCAAAATACCACAACAACAAAAAACACCGAAGCCCAGACTCACACCAAACCCGACCGACACGGCGCTTGAATTTCGAGTAGCGAACATTTCCATGCCAACCCGGACCCGTACCCTCGCCCGGCATGGCGCTACCGAATTTCTGAGCGCAGGATTTACATGCCCACGACCCTCTCGCCGCCCACAAAAACCCAAAAACACACAACCAAGCAGACTCACGCTATCTACCTGGACATGGCGCTCGCTCAAATTTCCAGAGCGAATTCGCGTGCCCACAGCTCCTACAAAGACAACGCCAGAAAACGACAACACCATACAACCAACAGAAACTTAGCTGGCAGCTCTTGGAGTCCAGCCCGCAGATCTTCATCTTGGCCGTCTTGAAACACACCTTTTTTTAGGGGGGAGAGAGAAAGGGACGGGGAGTGAGACCTGCAGTACCGTTAGTACAGCCCGCTCAGGAAACACTGCTCAAACAAAACTAGACAGAAAACAGAAAACAAAGCAAAAAAATACAAACAAACAAACAAACAAACAAACAAACAAAACAAAACAGGCCGCAAACAAAAAAGGCCAACGCGAAACAAAAACAAGAAGAACAACAAAAGAAGAGACCGTGAAAAAAAAAAAAAAAGTACACTAGCTGCGAAACCGGGGCTGCCTACGCCTACGCTACGTACAGGTCGGCCGCGCGCACAAGACTCAACGATACCATCAACAAAACAATGCCGCTATTCACGCAAGCAAGCGCTCAAACTCCCTGCCCTAAGCCGCCCTGCCCAACCAGGAAGTCCAGGACGATGACGGCCCCCAGGTAGTCCACGACCATCCAGACGCCTGTCAGAAAAAAGAGACGGAGGGTGGGAGCGAGCAAGCCCACCGAGCCGAGGCGGCCTCGGGGAAGAAATAAAACTAAAAATGACTTGCCCGCTCCCCCCCACAGACGACGCGCGAAAAGAGTCAGGATGACAGCCAAGCGACGGAGTGAGGCATGCTACCATAACACCAGCACCACTTCTGACACAACGTAAATCTCAAAACATAGCAATCGCACACCAACCACCCCAACACGGCGCCTAACCCGTACCCTCGCCCGGCATGGCGCTACCGAATTTCTGAGCGCAGGATTTACATGCCCACGACCCTCTCGCCGCCCACAAAGACTCAAAATACCACAACAACAAAAAACACCGAAGCCCAGACTCAACACCAAACCCGACCGACACGGCGCTTGAATTTCGAGTAGCGAACATTTCCATGCCAACCCGGACCCGTACCCTCGCCCGGCATGGCGCTACCGAATTTCTGAGCGCAGGATTTACATGCCCACGACCCTCTCGCCGCCCACAAAGACTCAAAATACCACAACAACAAAAAACACCGAAGCCCAGACTCACACCAAACCCGACCGACACGGCGCTTGAATTTCGAGTAGCGAACATTTCCATGCCAACCCGGACCCGTACCCTCGCCCGGCATGGCGCTACCGAATTTCTGAGCGCAGGATTTACATGCCCACGACCCTCTCGCCGCCCACAAAGACTCAAAATACCACAACAACAAAAAACACCGAAGCCCAGACTCACACCAAACCCGACCGACACGGCGCTTGAATTTCGAGTAGCGAACATTTCCATGCCAACCCGGACCCGTACCCTCGCCCGGCATGGCGCTACCGAATTTCTGAGCGCAGGATTTACATGCCCACGACCCTCTCGCCGCCCACAAAGACTCAAAATACCACAACAACAAAAAACACCGAAGCCCAGACTCACACCAAACCCGACCGACACGGCGCTTGAATTTCGAGTAGCGAACATTTCCATGCCAACCCGGACCCGTACCCTCGCCCGGCATGGCGCTACCGAATTTCTGAGCGCAGGATTTACATGCCCACGACCCTCTCGCCGCCCACAAAGACTCAAAATACCACAACAACAAAAAACACCGAAGCCCAGACTCACACCAAACCCGACCGACACGGCGCTTGAATTTCGAGTAGCGAACATTTCCATGCCAACCCGGACCCGTACCCTCGCCCGGCATGGCGCTACCGAATTTCTGAGCGCAGGATTTACATGCCCACGACCCTCTCGCCGCCCACAAAGACTCAAAATACCACAACAACAAAAAACACCGAAGCCCAGACTCACACCAAACCCGACCGACACGGCGCTTGAATTTCGAGTAGCGAACATTTCCATGCCAACCCGGACCCGTACCCTCGCCCGGCATGGCGCTACCGAATTTCTGAGCGCAGGATTTACATGCCCACGACCCTCTCGCCGCCCACAAAAACCCAAAAACACACAACCAAGCAGACTCACGCTATCTACCTGGACATGGCGCTCGCTCAAATTTCCAGAGCGAATTCGCGTGCCCACAGCTCCTACAAAGACAACGCCAGAAAACGACAACACCATACAACCAACAGAAACTTAGCTGGCAGCTCTTGGAGTCCAGCCCGCAGATCTTCATCTTGGCCGTCTTGAAACACACCTTTTTTTAGGGGGGAGAGAGAAAGGGACGGGGAGTGAGACCTGCAGTACCGTTAGTACAGCCCGCTCAGGAAACACTGCTCAAACAAAACTAGACAGAAAACAGAAAACAAAGCAAAAAAATACAAACAAACAAACAAACAAACAAACAAACAAAACAAAACAGGCCGCAAACAAAAAAGGCCAACGCGAAACAAAAACAAGAAGAACAACAAAAGAAGAGACCGTGAAAAAAAAAAAAAAAGTACACTAGCTGCGAAACCGGGGCTGCCTACGCCTACGCTACGTACAGGTCGGCCGCGCGCACAAGACTCAACGATACCATCAACAAAACAATGCCGCTATTCACGCAAGCAAGCGCTCAAACTCCCTGCCCTAAGCCGCCCTGCCCAACCAGGAAGTCCAGGACGATGACGGCCCCCAGGTAGTCCACGACCATCCAGACGCCTGTCAGAAAAAAGAGACGGAGGGTGGGAGCGAGCAAGCCCACCGAGCCGAGGCGGCCTCGGGGAAGAAATAAAACTAAAAATGACTTGCCCGCTCCCCCCCACAGACGACGCGCGAAAAGAGTCAGGATGACAGCCAAGCGACGGAGTGAGGCATGCTACCATAACACCAGCACCACTTCTGACACAACGTAAATCTCAAAACATAGCAATCGCACACCAACCACCCCAACACGGCGCCTAACCCGTACCCTCGCCCGGCATGGCGCTACCGAATTTCTGAGCGCAGGATTTACATGCCCACGACCCTCTCGCCGCCCACAAAGACTCAAAATACCACAACAACAAAAAACACCGAAGCCCAGACTCAACACCAAACCCGACCGACACGGCGCTTGAATTTCGAGTAGCGAACATTTCCATGCCAACCCGGACCCGTACCCTCGCCCGGCATGGCGCTACCGAATTTCTGAGCGCAGGATTTACATGCCCACGACCCTCTCGCCGCCCACAAAGACTCAAAATACCACAACAACAAAAAACACCGAAGCCCAGACTCACACCAAACCCGACCGACACGGCGCTTGAATTTCGAGTAGCGAACATTTCCATGCCAACCCGGACCCGTACCCTCGCCCGGCATGGCGCTACCGAATTTCTGAGCGCAGGATTTACATGCCCACGACCCTCTCGCCGCCCACAAAGACTCAAAATACCACAACAACAAAAAACACCGAAGCCCAGACTCACACCAAACCCGACCGACACGGCGCTTGAATTTCGAGTAGCGAACATTTCCATGCCAACCCGGACCCGTACCCTCGCCCGGCATGGCGCTACCGAATTTCTGAGCGCAGGATTTACATGCCCACGACCCTCTCGCCGCCCACAAAGACTCAAAATACCACAACAACAAAAAACACCGAAGCCCAGACTCACACCAAACCCGACCGACACGGCGCTTGAATTTCGAGTAGCGAACATTTCCATGCCAACCCGGACCCGTACCCTCGCCCGGCATGGCGCTACCGAATTTCTGAGCGCAGGATTTACATGCCCACGACCCTCTCGCCGCCCACAAAGACTCAAAATACCACAACAACAAAAAACACCGAAGCCCAGACTCACACCAAACCCGACCGACACGGCGCTTGAATTTCGAGTAGCGAACATTTCCATGCCAACCCGGACCCGTACCCTCGCCCGGCATGGCGCTACCGAATTTCTGAGCGCAGGATTTACATGCCCACGACCCTCTCGCCGCCCACAAAGACTCAAAATACCACAACAACAAAAAACACCGAAGCCCAGACTCACACCAAACCCGACCGACACGGCGCTTGAATTTCGAGTAGCGAACATTTCCATGCCAACCCGGACCCGTACCCTCGCCCGGCATGGCGCTACCGAATTTCTGAGCGCAGGATTTACATGCCCACGACCCTCTCGCCGCCCACAAAAACCCAAAAACACACAACCAAGCAGACTCACGCTATCTACCTGGACACGGCGCTCGCTCAAATTTCCAGAGCGAATTCGCGTGCCCACAGCTCCTACAAAGACAACGCCAGAAAACGACAACACCATACAACCAACAGAAACTTAGCTGGCAGCTCTTGGAGTCCAGCCCGCAGATCTTCATCTTGGCCGTCTTGAAACACACCTTTTTTTAGGGGGGAGAGAGAAAGGGACGGGGAGTGAGACCTGCAGTACCGTTAGTACAGCCCGCTCAGGAAACACTGCTCAAACAAAACTAGACAGAAAACAGAAAACAAAGCAAAAAAATACAAACAAACAAACAAACAAACAAACAAACAAAACAAAACAGGCCGCAAACAAAAAAGGCCAACGCGAAACAAAAACAAGAAGAACAACAAAAGAAGAGACCGTGAAAAAAAAAAAAAAAGTACACTAGCTGCGAAACCGGGGCTGCCTACGCCTACGCTACGTACAGGTCGGCCGCGCGCACAAGACTCAACGATACCATCAACAAAACAATGCCGCTATTCACGCAAGCAAGCGCTCAAACTCCCTGCCCTAAGCCGCCCTGCCCAACCAGGAAGTCCAGGACGATGACGGCCCCCAGGTAGTCCACGACCATCCAGACGCCTGTCAGAAAAAAGAGACGGAGGGTGGGAGCGAGCAAGCCCACCGAGCCGAGGCGGCCTCGGGGAAGAAATAAAACTAAAAATGACTTGCCCGCTCCCCCCCACAGACGACGCGCGAAAAGAGTCAGGATGACAGCCAAGCGACGGAGTGAGGCATGCTACCATAACACCAGCACCACTTCTGACACAACGTAAATCTCAAAACATAGCAATCGCACACCAACCACCCCAACACGGCGCCTAACCCGCACCCTCGCCCGGCATGGCGCTACCGAATTTCTGAGCGCAGGATTTACATGCCCACGACCCTCTCGCCGCCCACAAAGACTCAAAATACCACAACAACAAAAAACACCGAAGCCCAGACTCAACACCAAACCCGACCGACACGGCGCTTGAATTTCGAGTAGCGAACATTTCCATGCCAACCCGGACCCGTACCCTCGCCCGGCATGGCGCTACCGAATTTCTGAGCGCAGGATTTACATGCCCACGACCCTCTCGCCGCCCACAAAGACTCAAAATACCACAACAACAAAAAACACCGAAGCCCAGACTCACACCAAACCCGACCGACACGGCGCTTGAATTTCGAGTAGCGAACATTTCCATGCCAACCCGGACCCGTACCCTCGCCCGGCATGGCGCTACCGAATTTCTGAGCGCAGGATTTACATGCCCACGACCCTCTCGCCGCCCACAAAGACTCAAAATACCACAACAACAAAAAACACCGAAGCCCAGACTCACACCAAACCCGACCGACACGGCGCTTGAATTTCGAGTAGCGAACATTTCCATGCCAACCCGGACCCGTACCCTCGCCCGGCATGGCGCTACCGAATTTCTGAGCGCAGGATTTACATGCCCACGACCCTCTCGCCGCCCACAAAGACTCAAAATACCACAACAACAAAAAACACCGAAGCCCAGACTCACACCAAACCCGACCGACACGGCGCTTGAATTTCGAGTAGCGAACATTTCCATGCCAACCCGGACCCGTACCCTCGCCCGGCATGGCGCTACCGAATTTCTGAGCGCAGGATTTACATGCCCACGACCCTCTCGCCGCCCACAAAGACTCAAAATACCACAACAACAAAAAACACCGAAGCCCAGACTCACACCAAACCCGACCGACACGGCGCTTGAATTTCGAGTAGCGAACATTTCCATGCCAACCCGGACCCGTACCCTCGCCCGGCATGGCGCTACCGAATTTCTGAGCGCAGGATTTACATGCCCACGACCCTCTCGCCGCCCACAAAGACTCAAAATACCACAACAACAAAAAACACCGAAGCCCAGACTCACACCAAACCCGACCGACACGGCGCTTGAATTTCGAGTAGCGAACATTTCCATGCCAACCCGGACCCGTACCCTCGCCCGGCATGGCGCTACCGAATTTCTGAGCGCAGGATTTACATGCCCACGACCCTCTCGCCGCCCACAAAAACCCAAAAACACACAACCAAGCAGACTCACGCTATCTACCTGGACACGGCGCTCGCTCAAATTTCCAGAGCGAATTCGCGTGCCCACAGCTCCTACAAAGACAACGCCAGAAAACGACAACACCATACAACCAACAGAAACTTAGCTGGCAGCTCTTGGAGTCCAGCCCGCAGATCTTCATCTTGGCCGTCTTGAAACACACCTTTTTTTAGGGGGGAGAGAGAAAGGGACGGGGAGTGAGACCTGCAGTACCGTTAGTACAGCCCGCTCAGGAAACACTGCTCAAACAAAACTAGACAGAAAACAGAAAACAAAGCAAAAAAATACAAACAAACAAACAAACAAACAAACAAACAAAACAAAACAGGCCGCAAACAAAAAAGGCCAACGCGAAACAAAAACAAGAAGAACAACAAAAGAAGAGACCGTGAAAAAAAAAAAAAAAGTACACTAGCTGCGAAACCGGGGCTGCCTACGCCTACGCTACGTACAGGTCGGCCGCGCGCACAAGACTCAACGATACCATCAACAAAACAATGCCGCTATTCACGCAAGCAAGCGCTCAAACTCCCTGCCCTAAGCCGCCCTGCCCAACCAGGAAGTCCAGGACGATGACGGCCCCCAGGTAGTCCACGACCATCCAGACGCCTGTCAGAAAGAAGAGACGGAGGGTGGGAGCGAGCAAGCCCACCGAGCCGAGGCGGCCTCGGGGAAGAAATAAAACTAAAAATGACTTGCCCGCTCCCCCCCACAGACGACGCGCGAAAAGAGTCAGGATGACAGCCAAGCGACGGAGTGAGGCATGCTACCATAACACCAGCACCACTTCTGACACAACGTAAATCTCAAAACATAGCAATCGCACACCAACCACCCCAACACGGCGCCTAACCCGTACCCTCGCCCGGCATGGCGCTACCGAATTTCTGAGCGCAGGATTTACATGCCCACGACCCTCTCGCCGCCCACAAAGACTCAAAATACCACAACAACAAAAAACACCGAAGCCCAGACTCAACACCAAACCAGACCGACACGGCGCTTGAATTTCGAGTAGCGAACATTTCCATGCCAACCCGGACCCGTACCCTCGCCCGGCATGGCGCTACCGAATTTCTGAGCGCAGGATTTACATGCCCACGACCCTCTCGCCGCCCACAAAGACTCAAAATACCACAACAACAAAAAACACCGAAGCCCAGACTCACACCAAACCCGACCGACACGGCGCTTGAATTTCGAGTAGCGAACATTTCCATGCCAACCCGGACCCGTACCCTCGCCCGGCATGGCGCTACCGAATTTCTGAGCGCAGGATTTACATGCCCACGACCCTCTCGCCGCCCACAAAGACTCAAAATACCACAACAACAAAAAACACCGAAGCCCAGACTCACACCAAACCCGACCGACACGGCGCTTGAATTTCGAGTAGCGAACATTTCCATGCCAACCCGGACCCGTACCCTCGCCCGGCATGGCGCTACCGAATTTCTGAGCGCAGGATTTACATGCCCACGACCCTCTCGCCGCCCACAAAGACTCAAAATACCACAACAACAAAAAACACCGAAGCCCAGACTCACACCAAACCCGACCGACACGGCGCTTGAATTTCGAGTAGCGAACATTTCCATGCCAACCCGGACCCGTACCCTCGCCCGGCATGGCGCTACCGAATTTCTGAGCGCAGGATTTACATGCCCACGACCCTCTCGCCGCCCACAAAGACTCAAAATACCACAACAACAAAAAACACCGAAGCCCAGACTCACACCAAACCCGACCGACACGGCGCTTGAATTTCGAGTAGCGAACATTTCCATGCCAACCCGGACCCGTACCCTCGCCCGGCATGGCGCTACCGAATTTCTGAGCGCAGGATTTACATGCCCACGACCCTCTCGCCGCCCACAAAGACTCAAAATACCACAACAACAAAAAACACCGAAGCCCAGACTCACACCAAACCCGACCGACACGGCGCTTGAATTTCGAGTAGCGAACATTTCCATGCCAACCCGGACCCGTACCCTCGCCCGGCATGGCGCTACCGAATTTCTGAGCGCAGGATTTACATGCCCACGACCCTCTCGCCGCCCACAAAAACCCAAAAACACACAACCAAGCAGACTCACGCTATCTACCTGGACACGGCGCTCGCTCAAATTTCCAGAGCGAATTCGCGTGCCCACAGCTCCTACAAAGACAACGCCAGAAAACGACAACACCATACAACCAACAGAAACTTAGCTGGCAGCTCTTGGAGTCCAGCCCGCAGATCTTCATCTTGGCCGTCTTGAAACACACCTTTTTTTAGGGGGGAGAGAGAAAGGGACGGGGAGTGAGACCTGCAGTACCGTTAGTACAGCCCGCTCAGGAAACACTGCTCAAACAAAACTAGACAGGAAACAGAAAACAAAGCAAAAAAATACAAACAAACAAACAAACAAACAAACAAACAAAACAAAACAGGCCGCAAACAAAAAAGGCCAACGCGAAACAAAAACAAGAAGAACAACAAAAGAAGAGACCGTGAAAAAAAAAAAAAAAGTACACTAGCTGCGAAACCGGGGCTGCCTACGCCTACGCTACGTACAGGTCGGCCGCGCGCACAAGACTCAACGATACCATCAACAAAACAATGCCGCTATTCACGCAAGCAAGCGCTCAAACTCCCTGCCCTAAGCCGCCCTGCCCAACCAGGAAGTCCAGGACGATGACGGCCCCCAGGTAGTCCACGACCATCCAGACGCCTGTCAGAAAAAAGAGACGGAGGGTGGGAGCGAGCAAGCCCACCGAGCCGAGGCGGCCTCGGGGAAGAAATAAAACTAAAAATGACTTGCCCGCTCCCCCCCACAGACGACGCGCGAAAAGAGTCAGGATGACAGCCAAGCGACGGAGTGAGGCATGCTACCATAACACCAGCACCACTTCTGACACAACGTAAATCTCAAAACATAGCAATCGCACACCAACCACCCCAACACGGCGCCTAACCCGTACCCTCGCCCGGCATGGCGCTACCGAATTTCTGAGCGCAGGATTTACATGCCCACGACCCTCTCGCCGCCCACAAAGACTCAAAATACCACAACAACAAAAAACACCGAAGCCCAGACTCAACACCAAACCCGACCGACACGGCGCTTGAATTTCGAGTAGCGAACATTTCCATGCCAACCCGGACCCGTACCCTCGCCCGGCATGGCGCTACCGAATTTCTGGCGCAGGATTTACATGCCCACGACCCTCTCGCCGCCCACAAAGACTCAAAATACCACAACAACAAAAAACACCGAAGCCCAGACTCACACCAAACCCGACCGACACGGCGCTTGAATTTCGAGTAGCGAACATTTCCATGCCAACCCGGACCCGTACCCTCGCCCGGCATGGCGCTACCGAATTTCTGAGCGCAGGATTTACATGCCCACGACCCTCTCGCCGCCCACAAAGACTCAAAATACCACAACAACAAAAAACACCGAAGCCCAGACTCACACCAAACCCGACCGACACGGCGCTTGAATTTCGAGTAGCGAACATTTCCATGCCAACCCGGACCCGTACCCTCGCCCGGCATGGCGCTACCGAATTTCTGAGCGCAGGATTTACATGCCCACGACCCTCTCGCCGCCCACAAAGACTCAAAATACCACAACAACAAAAAACACCGAAGCCCAGACTCACACCAAACCCGACCGACACGGCGCTTGAATTTCGAGTAGCGAACATTTCCATGCCAACCCGGACCCGTACCCTCGCCCGGCATGGCGCTACCGAATTTCTGAGCGCAGGATTTACATGCCCACGACCCTCTCGCCGCCCACAAAGACTCAAAATACCACAACAACAAAAAACACCGAAGCCCAGACTCAACACCAAACCAGACCGACACGGCGCTTGAATTTCGAGTAGCGAACATTTCCATGCCAACCCGGACCCGTACCCTCGCCCGGCATGGCGCTACCGAATTTCTGAGCGCAGGATTTACATGCCCACGACCCTCTCGCCGCCCACAAAGACTCAAAATACCACAACAACAAAAAACACCGAAGCCCAGACTCACACCAAACCCGACCGACACGGCGCTTGAATTTCGAGTAGCGAACATTTCCATGCCAACCCGGACCCGTACCCTCGCCCGGCATGGCGCTACCGAATTTCTGAGCGCAGGATTTACATGCCCACGACCCTCTCGCCGCCCACAAAGACTCAAAATACCACAACAACAAAAAACACCGAAGCCCAGACTCACACCAAACCCGACCGACACGGCGCTTGAATTTCGAGTAGCGAACATTTCCATGCCAACCCGGACCCGTACCCTCGCCCGGCATGGCGCTACCGAATTTCTGAGCGCAGGATTTACATGCCCACGACCCTCTCGCCGCCCACAAAGACTCAAAATACCACAACAACAAAAAACACCGAAGCCCAGACTCACACCAAACCCGACCGACACGGCGCTTGAATTTCGAGTAGCGAACATTTCCATGCCAACCCGGACCCGTACCCTCGCCCGGCATGGCGCTACCGAATTTCTGAGCGCAGGATTTACATGCCCACGACCCTCTCGCCGCCCACAAAAACCCAAAAACACACAACCAAGCAGACTCACGCTATCTACCTGGACACGGCGCTCGCTCAAATTTCCAGAGCGAATTCGCGTGCCCACAGCTCCTACAAAGACAACGCCAGAAAACGACAACACCATACAACCAACAGAAACTTAGCTGGCAGCTCTTGGAGTCCAGCCCGCAGATCTTCATCTTGGCCGTCTTGAAACACACCTTTTTTTAGGGGGGAGAGAGAAAGGGACGGGGAGTGAGACCTGCAGTACCGTTAGTACAGCCCGCTCAGGAAACACTGCTCAAACAAAACTAGACAGGAAACAGAAAACAAAGCAAAAAAATACAAACAAACAAACAAACAAACAAACAAACAAAACAAAACAGGCCGCAAACAAAAAAGGCCAACGCGAAACAAAAACAAGAAGAACAACAAAAGAAGAGACCGTGAAAAAAAAAAAAAAAGTACACTAGCTGCGAAACCGGGGCTGCCTACGCCTACGCTACGTACAGGTCGGCCGCGCGCACAAGACTCAACGATACCATCAACAAAACAATGCCGCTATTCACGCAAGCAAGCGCTCAAACTCCCTGCCCTAAGCCGCCCTGCCCAACCAGGAAGTCCAGGACGATGACGGCCCCCAGGTAGTCCACGACCATCCAGACGCCTGTCAGAAAAAAGAGACGGAGGGTGGGAGCGAGCAAGCCCACCGAGCCGAGGCGGCCTCGGGGAAGAAATAAAACTAAAAATGACTTGCCCGCTCCCCCCCACAGACGACGCGCGAAAAGAGTCAGGATGACAGCCAAGCGACGGAGTGAGGCATGCTACCATAACACCAGCACCACTTCTGACACAACGTAAATCTCAAAACATAGCAATCGCACACCAACCACCCCAACACGGCGCCTAACCCGTACCCTCGCCCGGCATGGCGCTACCGAATTTCTGAGCGCAGGATTTACATGCCCACGACCCTCTCGCCGCCCACAAAGACTCAAAATACCACAACAACAAAAAACACCGAAGCCCAGACTCAACACCAAACCCGACCGACACGGCGCTTGAATTTCGAGTAGCGAACATTTCCATGCCAACCCGGACCCGTACCCTCGCCCGGCATGGCGCTACCGAATTTCTGAGCGCAGGATTTACATGCCCACGACCCTCTCGCCGCCCACAAAGACTCAAAATACCACAACAACAAAAAACACCGAAGCCCAGACTCACACCAAACCCGACCGACACGGCGCTTGAATTTCGAGTAGCGAACATTTCCATGCCAACCCGGACCCGTACCCTCGCCCGGCATGGCGCTACCGAATTTCTGAGCGCAGGATTTACATGCCCACGACCCTCTCGCCGCCCACAAAGACTCAAAATACCACAACAACAAAAAACACCGAAGCCCAGACTCACACCAAACCCGACCGACACGGCGCTTGAATTTCGAGTAGCGAACATTTCCATGCCAACCCGGACCCGTACCCTCGCCCGGCATGGCGCTACCGAATTTCTGAGCGCAGGATTTACATGCCCACGACCCTCTCGCCGCCCACAAAGACTCAAAATACCACAACAACAAAAAACACCGAAGCCCAGACTCACACCAAACCCGACCGACACGGCGCTTGAATTTCGAGTAGCGAACATTTCCATGCCAACCCGGACCCGTACCCTCGCCCGGCATGGCGCTACCGAATTTCTGAGCGCAGGATTTACATGCCCACGACCCTCTCGCCGCCCACAAAAACCCAAAAACACACAACCAAGCAGACTCACGCTATCTACCTGGACACGGCGCTCGCTCAAATTTCCAGAGCGAATTCGCGTGCCCACAGCTCCTACAAAGACAACGCCAGAAAACGACAACACCATACAACCAACAGAAACTTAGCTGGCAGCTCTTGGAGTCCAGCCCGCAGATCTTCATCTTGGCCGTCTTGAAACACACCTTTTTTTAGGGGGGAGAGAGAAAGGGACGGGGAGTGAGACCTGCAGTACCGTTAGTACAGCCCGCTCAGGAAACACTGCTCAAACAAAACTAGACAGAAAACAGAAAACAAAGCAAAAAAATACAAACAAACAAACAAACAAACAAACAAACAAAACAAAACAGGCCGCAAACAAAAAAGGCCAACGCGAAACAAAAACAAGAAGAACAACAAAAGAAGAGACCGTGAAAAAAAAAAAAAAAGTACACTAGCTGCGAAACCGGGGCTGCCTACGCCTACGCTACGTACAGGTCGGCCGCGCGCACAAGACTCAACGATACCATCAACAAAACAATGCCGCTATTCACGCAAGCAAGCGCTCAAACTCCCTGCCCTAAGCCGCCCTGCCCAACCAGGAAGTCCAGGACGATGACGGCCCCCAGGTAGTCCACGACCATCCAGACGCCTGTCAGAAAAAAGAGACGGAGGGTGGGAGCGAGCAAGCCCACCGAGCCGAGGCGGCCTCGGGGAAGAAATAAAACTAAAAATGACTTGCCCGCTCCCCCCCACAGACGACGCGCGAAAAGAGTCAGGATGACAGCCAAGCGACGGAGTGAGGCATGCTACCATAACACCAGCACCACTTCTGACACAACGTAAATCTCAAAACATAGCAATCGCACACCAACCACCCCAACACGGCGCCTAACCCGTACCCTCGCCCGGCATGGCGCTACCGAATTTCTGAGCGCAGGATTTACATGCCCACGACCCTCTCGCCGCCCACAAAGACTCAAAATACCACAACAACAAAAAACACCGAAGCCCAGACTCAACACCAAACCCGACCGACACGGCGCTTGAATTTCGAGTAGCGAACATTTCCATGCCAACCCGGACCCGTACCCTCGCCCGGCATGGCGCTACCGAATTTCTGAGCGCAGGATTTACATGCCCACGACCCTCTCGCCGCCCACAAAGACTCAAAATACCACAACAACAAAAAACACCGAAGCCCAGACTCACACCAAACCCGACCGACACGGCGCTTGAATTTCGAGTAGCGAACATTTCCATGCCAACCCGGACCCGTACCCTCGCCCGGCATGGCGCTACCGAATTTCTGAGCGCAGGATTTACATGCCCACGACCCTCTCGCCGCCCACAAAGACTCAAAATACCACAACAACAAAAAACACCGAAGCCCAGACTCACACCAAACCCGACCGACACGGCGCTTGAATTTCGAGTAGCGAACATTTCCATGCCAACCCGGACCCGTACCCTCGCCCGGCATGGCGCTACCGAATTTCTGAGCGCAGGATTTACATGCCCACGACCCTCTCGCCGCCCACAAAGACTCAAAATACCACAACAACAAAAAACACCGAAGCCCAGACTCACACCAAACCCGACCGACACGGCGCTTGAATTTCGAGTAGCGAACATTTCCATGCCAACCCGGACCCGTACCCTCGCCCGGCATGGCGCTACCGAATTTCTGAGCGCAGGATTTACATGCCCACGACCCTCTCGCCGCCCACAAAGACTCAAAATACCACAACAACAAAAAACACCGAAGCCCAGACTCACACCAAACCCGACCGACACGGCGCTTGAATTTCGAGTAGCGAACATTTCCATGCCAACCCGGACCCGTACCCTCGCCCGGCATGGCGCTACCGAATTTCTGAGCGCAGGATTTACATGCCCACGACCCTCTCGCCGCCCACAAAGACTCAAAATACCACAACAACAAAAAACACCGAAGCCCAGACTCACACCAAACCCGACCGACACGGCGCTTGAATTTCGAGTAGCGAACATTTCCATGCCAACCCGGACCCGTACCCTCGCCCGGCATGGCGCTACCGAATTTCTGAGCGCAGGATTTACATGCCCACGACCCTCTCGCCGCCCACAAAAACCCAAAAACACACAACCAAGCAGACTCACGCTATCTACCTGGACACGGCGCTCGCTCAAATTTCCAGAGCGAATTCGCGTGCCCACAGCTCCTATAAAGACAACGCCAGAAAACGACAACACCATACAACCAACAGAAACTTAGCTGGCAGCTCTTGGAGTCCAGCCCGCAGATCTTCATCTTGGCCGTCTTGAAACACACCTTTTTTTAGGGGGGAGAGAGAAAGGGACGGGGAGTGAGACCTGCAGTACCGTTAGTACAGCCCGCTCAGGAAACACTGCTCAAACAAAACTAGACAGAAAACAGAAAACAAAGCAAAAACATACAAACAAACAAACAAACAAACAAACAAACAAAACAAAACAGGCCGCAAACAAAAAAGGCCAAAGCGAAACAAAAACAAGAAGAACAACAAATAAAGAGACCGTGAAAAAAAAGTCGTTTTCGTTGTGTGTACGCTTTCAGTTAGTGTGTCGAGTGCGGACGGCGTGCGCAAGGACATTGGGGGGAGTTTGCTTCTAAGCTTAGTGAATTTGAAGCATTATTGGTTGCGAAATGGCAATTCGCATGCGCCTCGCTAGGTCGTGTAATGTGTAGTGTAGCATAGGTGGATTGGTCGTTGTTGTGCGGTAGTAGTTGCAGTGCACACCACTCTTGTCAGTATTGATCGGCCGTCAAATCCCCCTAAAAAGGGTAAGAGGACTCGGTTGGTCTTTGGAATACTCCCCCGGCACGCTGTATGTATGGATAGAGTATGAACAAGGATAGACCAGCTCTATTCCCGGCAGTCCGGACCCGCCTGAAATCAAGGGTTGTCTTGAGTAGAAACTGTGAACATGGTCGGAGATTGTTCCCTCACGTCATATTTACTTGCATGCAAGTTGATCAGCGGAAAGCACGAGGGCGTTAGTTAGCGACGTTCGAGCATAATTGACGAGAAGTAGAATGCTGGACCCTGTATGCGCGATAAAATTGAAGTCACGTATGGGGGGGGGGGGAAAGGGACGACAACTGTGACGACGGCTTGTACAGAAGCTGGAAACTAAAAGTGACGATAGAAACAAACAAACTAACTAACTAACGTATACCTGGTACTTCGTACAATCTTTTTGCATCGTTGGAATCCGCGTTCACAATTGTTAATCAATGCCAGTTTGGGCATGATTTTCGCGCACATATTTCCTAGCAGGTACTATTAATATTATGTGTGGTTTATACTGTAGCGCCTTTTTTTCTATCGGGTCCGCGGTGATTACGTGCAATTTTGTTTTACAACACCGCTTTCACAGCTCGCTGCAGAAAGAAAAACAGCCACGAAACGACCGAGCCAAGCAGAGCGAAGTCAACCACCAAGCCGAGAAACATTATTACGGGGGACCATAGTTAATAGGACCTATGGTTTACATAAAAACCTATATATTTAACCATTTTTACTAACAATATTTGATCCTGTTAACTATGGCCCCCCGTAATAGCATTGATTGGTTGTCACTACGAAAGGCAAGAACAGACCAGCATCACTATACTAAGCGCGGTTGCTATCGGAGAGTTTTTTCCCAGAGTTTCCAGGTTTTCTCGATCTGTGAATTGTGTATCAATATACGTGAAGATGTATTCTGTCTCAAATTTGTGATTTGTTTTAGAGGACGAAATATCTGGAACGCTTAGCGCTCACATGTAGTATACCTGGTAATATTTTGCACACACCGGGCAGATCAGATCCCTTTTTCTCCATCTATTTTGTTTTTTACGGAATCTGCCGTACAATACCCATGATCTATGGGCTCCGCGGGAACTAAATCCGTTTGGGGGGTGTACTCGATAGGAGAGATGTACTCGATATCATGCATGGCCGTAGTCGTATGCCCATATACCTTCGCATCCCTACACTGCCGGGACAGAGCGTGTCGGGGTTTCACCGACCAGGCAGACATTGCTTGCACCAAGCGCGAAGCGCCGTGAGGTGTCTGGCGAGTCGCACGAAGGGTGAGCTGCATCCTACTAAGAGCCGCTTTTGAGGCGGACTTGCATATATATGGAGGACAGCTTCAATGAGTTAATTTACTTTCCGGTGTAGGCACTACCAGAGAAAGCAATGGAAGTACTATGTACCTGCCTCTTGGGTGCCCTACCTTGAACACTACGTAATGCGATCAATTCCCTTGTGCGGGGTAAAGGTTCTTTACCTCGCACACATGTTCTAACTCGACAGCCAGCTTTGGGCGACCGCCAAGAAAAAAAAACGGTACCCTGGTTGTCTACAGTAGCTCAAGTAGTGAGCGGGATGTTTTACAGTGTCGTTGCCAACCGACGCCAACCCAACCTATATAAAAATGAGGGGGGAGGGGGTCTGTAGGATCTGTATGATCTAGCACGTGTTTGCCGTAGGGGGAAAAATGATCTGCCGGTAGATATATAACACACGTGTCCCCAAGTGGGTGGGATCTATACCAGACCCGGGCGGGATCTACTAAACGGCTTTTGCACACACATTTGGCAGGGTGGGATCTATACGATCTGTTGGATCACGATCCCTTCGCGCCTTGGGATCTGCAAGATCTGGATGATCGATGATAGGGCATGTTTGTCCGGGTGGGTTCTAAAGGATCTATATATATATTACACATGTTTACTTTATGGGCTCTGTACAAGGCGGCTCTTTCACACACATTTGCCCGGGTGGGATCTATAGGATCTGCATGATCTAGCTCATTTTTCCCGGCAGGATCTGTAGGATCTGCACGATCTAGCACATGTTTAGTCTGGGTTGGACCTACAACATCTAGATATTTCACACATGTTGGTCCGGGTTGGATCTATGGGATCTAGACCCTTGGCACAACATATAATCGGGGCCGCGATGGGATCTAGATAGTTCTCACAGTAGATCATGATCTGTCCGACGTGCACATATTTGGGAATACTAAACAGGAAAATCTGGAAGAAGAAATAAATGAATGAACAAAAATGTGGAAAACCTGCCAACTTTGGACTCAAGTTTCTTCGATTATACCTGGTAGATGATACAGAATACAATAAATATAAAAATAGAACATAATGAGAAGGAAGGAGCAAATACAGCAAATAGAGTAGACAAGCCGAAAGTTGGCGCGGAAGGGAGGTAGACTTGGTGCATGGGTTTCCTTTTGTTTCCGAGGTTTTCTTCTTTCGGGACAGTTATGAGTGATCCATGTTGAAGATCATGCTGCACATTGTCGGATGGCAAGAAGAGTAATAATAATAATACCTGATATGGCAAGGGAAATAATAATACCTAGTATACCCGTATCACATCACATCACATCATGCAATATCCTATCATACCTGTGCAGCACCGAAGTAAATCACAAAAAAATGACCATCGGTTTTTATCGTTGTATCTACTTCGAGTATATGATATGATGCCAGGTACCAGGTATCACATTATATTCCATAATATAATATTATAGTCGACCATCTGGTTATCGGTAGCGCATGATATGATATGATATCACACTATAATCTGATGTACGATATCACTTGAGTCGCGGCCGTCAGTTACTACTACTGCTGTACTGCTGTAGTTGTATAGTTGCGTTTAGCTTGAATTTAGTGTTTGACGATTGCAAGTACTGTTTGCAGTACAGCCGTGTACGATAGCCGCTACACAATAAGCACGACGCAATCCCCTGCCCATCCCAGAAACGAAAATTGGGTACAGCATTACTATTTTACAGTACGTAAACCAAAATTAATACACTCACTTGATACTACCTGCATCAATAAGAAGAGTAAAGAGGGCTGACTCGAGACTGGGAGGCATTTCACCTCCTGACGAGATGTGATGATGATGACTGATTTATGATGATGACCATCATCATCATGGCCAGAAAGACAGCCAGGGATCAGGAAGAGCAGGACAAGCTGGACATGCATAGCCCAGACCACAGGCCACAGAGAAAGTCGTCCTACAGATAGATGATACGAAGGCTAGATGGACTGAGCAAGAGGACAGGGAGCGTAGAACGATAGCTGTCATAGTAACTGTGCTTGACATCGTCCGGCCCGCGGAGCTCCTGCCATGCAGCAGGACAAGGAGGCGCAGCAGGGGGAGGGAAATGAAGAAGGGGCGGGGGGGGAGGGGGAGAAAGCAGGAGGTAGAGGAGATGAGAGAAGCGAGGGGCTAGGAAAGCAGGCGGAAGAGGAGGAGGGACGCAGACGAGAGCATCGGGCGTGCGTGCCCTCGTGAGCGAGCACGTGGGGGAGACAGAACAATCCGCGCGCGGACAGCATATCGCGGAGCCTGCCACCCACACTGCTCACTGCAGGCTATTGCACACCACAGAAACACTTTTGCACAAGGCGGAGCATGATTGCATCGAGAGGAACGCAGTGCTTCTGTGCTGCTGCCCTCAGTACGGCTACCGCGAGCCGCGCACGAATGAGAGCTGCGGAGAGCGCACTGCTGCTGGTGAGCGAGCGACCTTGCGCGGAACCTCGCGGGATATATTTTGGGTGTCAATTTTATTGAGTGCAGAAAAAGCAAGGCAACGCGCTCGAGGGATCGCCCCACAAGGAATCCCCCGCCCAGCTCTCTGCTGTGCTACTGAGCTGCTGCCCTACAGTGACCGAGGCGCACGCGAGCAGGCACCGCGGCGAGTGCGCTCCTGCTGGTGAGTAAGCGACCTTGCGCGGAATCTCGCGTGAGACTTTCTTCGCGCTGATTTAGTCATGGCAGAAAAAGCAAGGCGACTCTCAAGGTACCACCTCCGCCCCGCCAACCTCTTCTGCGCGCACGACGGACCAGCACGCAAACAAGAGCATGGGCCGGAACTAACACGAAGCTCTGGCACTGTCGCCTCAAGGGCTTGGAGGAACGCGTAGCTGAGCTCTGGGGGTGTTGGACTCTCTAGCAGGCACAGACCCAACGGAGTGCATGGGTAAGCAATGCATGCGAGCAAAGACTCGACTGTAACAAGAAGAGAAGAACAACCTCACCTCTCTCTCACACAGAACATCGGAATCGTCGATCTTGTGAGGGAGACGCCACGGCCACTGATTGAGGACGATGGTTGATCATGGCGTGCGTGCGTGTCGAGCAGCTTCTGGAGAGCGTGGGTATGCATGGTCCCCCAGCAGACGGAGCAGGGTCGGCGAGGCAACCAGGCAGTCAGGCAGGCAGAGGCACCCCTTCTCTTGTGTCAACACGATTGACTCTTCGAAGCAGAGACACAGCGCTTCCCCTGCAGACAAGACCGCATCGCGAGGCCCAACCCCCTGCGCATGTGGGACGTGGCTCGGCTGGGGGGGGGGGTAGTGGTCGTTGTGGTGAAGCTGGGTCGTCAGCGAAGGGTCAGCCGGGAAGCAGAAGAGGAGGTGTTGGTGATGGTGATGTCGCTATTGATGGTGAGGTCGCAGAGTGAGCAGTGTGGCGGGAAGCGGGGGGTGGGAGTGGCCGTTGAGATTTGCGCCTGTGCATATCTTTTTTAGCGCAATGATTTGGATTGGTGGAGTTGCCCCGAAGTCCCGAGATCGTGCCTGATTGTTCAATGATTGGTCCACGTATGCGAGATTTTTTTGGCGCGAAAACCCGACAGTCCCGTGACCACGAGAAGAGAAGAAATCCTCAGAGATTCGTGTGTGTGTGTGTGTTTTTTTTTTCGATCATCACTTTTACTTTCCAGCCTAATAACTCGTAGGAGGTTTTACCCTCAACGAGCTTCTGGACAAAAGCCGTGTGGTCACAGGTGTCTACCCTTCTCCCCCCCGGTATGTGCCTTAATGTTTTTGTCGCGCATAGGGTTCAGCATTCCCACTGCTTTGTACGAAGATATATCAAAAACGTACCGCGCATATACCGTTACCACAATGCATATGATACGTCCAGGCCTGATCCAGGCGGTGTGGTGTGATCGTACGCTTGTTGCTACGAATACACCAGCAATATGTATGTACGGTACGTGATATGTACGCCATGTACACCTAGCCGCCCAATGCTGCATGTAGACTACACTACTACGATGATGGTGTGGCGTATGAAATAGTGGTGTGTACCAGGTATATAACAGCAGTTGTGTGTTGTGAAACAAACAAATAATATACTTTTACTGAGAGTAAGGTATCATAACTTCGACTCTCACCGAGTGCATACCACTCTCGTAAGGACTTTTTCTTGCATAAAAAATGGTTTTATGCTGTAGTAATGAATGACGGGAATCGCGCGAGCGTGACTTATTAATAGCGACATTCTTCGATGAAAATCGACGAGGAGTAGTAATTAATGTTGAACCCTACGTGCGCGATAAAGATGAAGGCACGTACCGGGGGGGAGAAAGGACGACACCTGTAACCACGGCTTGTCCAGAAGGCCGCTGAGGGTAACACCTCCTACGAGTCAAAATAAGATGGAAAGCAACATACAACAAGTAGTGATGACGAAAATAAATAAAATGCTGGATTGAATTGTTATTAATAACAAAAATACGTATTAAGAGTGTAAAAATAGAATGAGATTTCTCGGACAAAAATGCCGCATGCTTTCAATAATACCAGGTATGAAACATATCGCTGTACAGATTGTAGACCTATAACCCATAGGTGGGGTATACCAGGTATTATTGTATTTTGGGGTATCTATTAATAGTGTGATTTTATTGATAAAAATAAAAATGATATTTGAAACAGACTGTGATAGTGATGAGATCCTGATGCGGATGATGATGAATGACGATGGTCGATGGTGGCAAGCTCCAGCGCACCCAGATATTTGTTCCTAGGATCTTGACTTTTTTTCAAAGCTTTTGGTCCTACCTCCTGTTTTGTCGCGAAAAAAAGAAAGAGCAATTTTACGCGATCTTGAAGAAAGGACGGTCTACTCGACCAAACATTATGTTTTTTTTTTTCAAGGGGACAGAACTGTTTTTTTTTGACGAAAACTCGTGATTTACTCGACGGGAATGTCCAAAACGCCGATAGACCCCTCAGGATGCTCCCCTTAGTTTTCCGAGAGTTTTCTTGAGCACTTTTCCGTTACTCCAGAGTCGCAGTTGGACTACTGTTCGTCCTTATAATGCCGGTTCTGAGGACATCATGTAGTATAGTGTTTGGTAGACCGTACTTTCTCCAAGATCGCACGCACAAGTGTTTTTTTGTTTTTGGTTCGCGCAATTCGCGACAAAAAGAAGTGTGTGATGGCGTGTCTTAACCCCCCTCAGAGAGCATTGGAACGAACGGAATGAAATATTTTTAGGCCGCATGAATTGGTGCTGAGTGGTTGGTAGGTTTAGCAATCTGGGAGAAGGGATCTTTAGGGATGTTTTTGACTTGAAAAATGTGTAGCGTGGTCTGCACTTCGGAATCGTCGTCCGCAACTGAGAAATTTCCTGGTTCGATACAAACGCGGCGCAGCCGCGTTTATGGCGAGTTTTGGCCCGTTTTGGCTGCGGTTTGGGGTCAGGGTTAGGGTTAGGGTTAGGGTTAGGTTAGAGTCTGGGGTTGGGTTGGGTTGGGTCTTCGCCCGTACCTTGATGTGGGACACAGATAGATTCAGTGCAGCCCGAGAAAAACAGTATATCTAGGAAGAGAAACAAGAAGTGTTGCACCCCTTTTTCTTGTTTGGGCGGACCGAACGGCCCGACCGAATGGGAACAAATAAAATATTATTTGATGTCGATGGACACCACCGAAGATGTGGATGTGGACACCAATTTGCCGTGGCATGTGCAAAAGATACCGTTCGTGCCGATTCGGCTGGCGAGGCCCAGGATTCTGCATGAATCCAAACTCGTTTTTTTAGATAGGCGCGGAACGTATGACCACGAGCAGCCTCGTTCCGTTCCGCTCGTTCCCATGCCCCTTGGAGCCTTGGATGGAGTTAAGACACGCCCTGACCCAAAGTCAGAAGTCAAAGTCAAGAGGGTCCTCCTACCTGGTATGTCGGTACGTTTAGCTTTTTCACTCATCGAGCATCATTATTGCAATCATCATCAGGACCTCATCAAACCTAAAATGAGGCATGAGTACGTATTAGGTACCTGGTATAGGTATATATACTTCCCCGGTGGGTAATCCGCGTGCCTGCCAAGATCAATTCCGTGGGCTCGAGTCTCACCGAGTGCATGCTCGCAAGGGACTTTTCTCGCATAAAAATTGTTTGGCGGAAAGCGCGAGAGCGTGAGTTAGCTGCATTCGATGAAAATCGACGAGCAGAGGGAATGCTGAACCCTATGCGCGACAAAAAATAAAGGCACGTACCGGGGGAGAGAAGGGACGATACCCGTGACCACGGCTTGCTCAGAAGATCGTTGAGGGCAAAACCTCCTACGAGTTAAGCTGGAAAGTAAAAGTGATGAAAAAAATATATATATACGAGTGTAGATAGGTTATTTCATACATACATTTCGAAAACTATATTAATTTCTCAAACACAGACACACCCACTCCTCGAATTCTGCAGCTTCAGATCGAAATTCGTTAGCATCGTATTATATATACGGACTGCACTCCCTCCATGAGACCATATAAAACCCGTAGTATGCGCGATCGAAGTATCACACACAGCTCGCAAAGATAGATAGATGAGTTTCGACCAAATCCTCGATCTCAGGCCAATTCTTATGCCGTCGGATTCGCAGTCAGTTGAAAAATCCCCTTTCAGCACGTTCGCATCAGCTTTCGCCCCGGAAAAAAATGATGAAAATTGGTGATTCTCGCTTTACAATGTGTCTTTCCAAGATCTATCTGGGGGTATATCCCGCTTCTCGAGGGACCCGGTTGTAAGAAATCGCCGTCGGCACTTTTTCGACCCCAATGAGGTGAGTATGATTGCGATCGATCGGGGATCGGATCGAAAAATTTCTTGTTTTCGATCCGATCGGGGGATTGGATCGTGTTATTATGGTATTCCCTCTCCCCCGTTGCGGCAACATGGTCTGCAGCAATCGTCCCCTCATCATACCTGGCAGGCGTTATCGCCTGCCTTTCTGATGAGCGTCGCGTCCCTTCGTTCAGAAGACATCTGGCGAGGCAAGCAGCAACTAACTGTTGATAGTGAGTGCAAGAAGAGCCTTCGTATAACTTCTAACATCGTCAAGCACCTCGTGTGAGCGACCAGAGCAGAGCCAAAGCCATCAACTTGCTAGCAGCATACTCGGTCCCTAGGTCCATACTGCCATGGCGTCGTCGACTAGACGCTTTTGGCACCTGTTCGAGGTCTGTTCTTTTTTTTCTCCGCCGCGCAGTGCCTACGTTAGAGGCCTGGAAGTAGGTTGTGAAGTGCCACATCTTCGATCCATTCTCCGAATTCTCCGGATTGGTTCGGTTCGTGCCAGAGTTTTTTATGAAGCTGCATGTTATACGGCCCTTCAGGGTGGGCCAGTCTTCTTATGGTATCCCCTCTCCCCTGTTGCGGCATCATGATTTGTAGCAATCGTCCCCTGATAATACCTGGCAGGCATTATGGCCTGCCTTTCTGAGGAGCCTCGCCCCTTCAGTCAGAAGACATTTGGCGAGGCAAAGCAGCACTGTCGTTTTCTCTTCTTCACGGACGCCCCTGGCTGGCTGTGCTGTAAAAAAGCCAATTTTTATGCCGTCGCATTTGCAGTCAGTTTTTTCTTTTTTTTGCTGAATCACCACGTTCGCATGGGCTTTTGCCCCGAAAAATGTTGGGAATGGCCCTTCTCGCCTCATATTGTACCGGATTGGGGTGTTTCCCGCTTCTCCAGGCACCCAGATACAGGAAATCGCCGTCCGCGCTTTTTCGATCCAACTAGGTCAAACACGATTGTTGAGTGTGAGGCAGTATGGACCCTATTTTCATGTTTTTCACTTGGTTCGAGCAACCTCCCCCCCCCCTTATTATGTATAGGTTGGGTTGGCGTCGGTTGGCAACGACACTGTAAAACATGCCGCTCACTACGTGAGCTAGACAACCAGGATACCGTTTTTTTTTTTTTTTTTTTTTGGCGGTTGCCCACAGCTAGTTGTCGAGTTAGATCATTTGTGCGAGGTAGTGAACCTTTACTCCGCACAAGGGAATTGATCGTATCACGTAGTGTTCAAGGTAAGGCACCCAAGAGGCAGTTACATAGTACTCCAATCGCTGTCTCTGGAAAGGCCTACACCGGAAAGTAAATTAACTCATTGAAGCTGTCATCCATATGCAAGTCCGCCTCACAAGCGGTTCTTAGTAGGATGCAGCTCACCGTTCATGCGACTCGCCGGACACCTCACGGCGCTTCGCGCTTGGTGCAAGCAATGTCTGCCTGGTCGGTGAAAACCCGACATGCTCCGCCCCGGCATTGTAGAGATGCGAGGGTCTATGGTCATACGACTACGGTCATGCATGATATCGAGTACATCTCTCCTATCGAGTACACCCCCCCCTGATGTGGGAGGGTCTATATGGTCATACGACTACGGCCATGCATGAGATCGAGTACATCTCTCCTATCGAGTACACCCCCCCCCGTGTCTAGCGACGAAAAAAAAACTGCGACGGTTCACACTTTTTTCCGGGCGCCCTGGCACAGTTTTTTTATGTTGTTTTTTGAAAATAAATATTTGATACGAACGAACGAGGGGTCTATACTTTAGTTTGCTATTTTTGCTTTTGGTGTGTATACATATTGTTGGAGCCAAGTTGTGGATGTTCTCACATCAACTCTCAAAAGAATTGGTCATACTACTAAAGTTGTAGAGGACTGGCTGTTGTGGTAAAACATCTATTTTGTATAGCAGCGTGTGTACTCGTATGTGTCTGAAGTCCATTGGATGACGGATGCACCAAAAAAGAGAGTATAACTATAGTACCTGGCACGTATCTATGGTTTTGGTAACATCTACAGGTATTTATGAATAGCACGCGTGTGTACTCGTATGTGCCTGAAGTCAATGGATGCTGGTTTTACCTCATAAGAGAGTGTAGCTATGTATGTGTGTGTACACAATGACAACAGGAAGCGAAAAAAAAGTTCACACCTAGGACAGATCACGATCTAGATCATTTAGATCCTTTTTCACAGATGCGTTACAGTTGTGCACAAGATCTAGATCATACAGATCCCACCCGGCGAAACACGTGCAGATCATGCAGATCACACATATCCCATCAAACATATGCAGTTCAGGCAGATCATACAGATCCCACCTTCCGAAACATGTGCAGATCACGCAGATCTGCAGATCCCACCTGGCGAAACATGTATGTATGATCTAGATCATACAGTTCCCACCCACCGAAAGGTGTATGTAAGATCTAGATCATACAGATTCCTCCGGGCATATATGATGTAGATCTCGCAGATCATATATATCCCACCAGGCAAACATGTGCAGACCAGGCAGATAGATCATACTGATCATACCCGGGCAAACATGTATGCAAGATCTAGACCATACAGACCCCATCTGGTGAAACATGTGCAGATCACGCAGGTCACACAGATCCCACCTGGCGAACATGTGCAGATCACGCAAATCATGCAGATCTCACCTGGCGAAACACGTATGTAAGGTCTAGACCATACAGATCCCACCCGGGCAAACGTGTGTGTACGATCTAGATCATACAGATCTCACCCGGGCAAACGTGTGTGTAAGATCTAGATCATACAGATTGCACACGGCTCAATGTGTGTGCAAGATCCCACTCGATCGGTTCGCCTCCGGGATCCGCCGATGAACCCACTTCCGGCCCGCTGCCGACATCATCTGCTGCCCCAGTGCCACTGTCTGAGCTGCCGCCCCCGGCAGTTGTCATGCCGTACATGGTTTGTATGCGACGGCGTGCTTGTGCAGCTGTGGCTGTGTGGTTGATGGGGGGGAGCTTGATTTGAGCTGCTAGCCGCCACCACCACCGTGGCCTGCGATGTCGTCAATGTATCTCAGATCTCGTATACAACAACGGTTCCGATATACATACATGAGCCAACGCATGTAATCCCCCGCGAGCAAACTAAAACATGTACATCTTCATCTGCGAGTTCAACGTGGCAGATCATGCAGATCATACAGATCCCACATGGCAAACGTGTGCAGATCACCCAGATCATACAGATCCCACCTACCTGGCGAAACATGTAGGCAAGACTTAGATCATACATATCCCACTTTATGAAACAAATGCAGATCACGCAGATCTGCAGATCCCACCTGGCGAAACATGTGTGTATGATCTAGATCATGCAGATCCCACCCACCGAAACATGTATTATGTGATATCTAGATCATACATATCCCACTTTATGAAACAAGTAAGTGCAGATCACGCAGATCTGCAGATCCCACCTGGCGAAACATGTGTGTATGATCTAAATCATGCAGATCCCACCCACCGAAACATGTATTATGTAAGATCTATATCATGCAGATCCCTCCAGGCTTATATTTTCTAGATCTCGCAGATCATATATATCTCACCAGTCAAATATGTGCAGATCAGGTAGATCACACAGATCATGCCCGGGCAAACGTGAGTGTGATTTTAAATCATGTAGATCCCACACACAATGACATGTACATTACGTATATCTACTACTGTAGATCTTACAGATCCCTCCCACGCAAATATGTACATAGGATCTAGATCGCACAGGTCCCATACACCAAACATGATCTAGATCCCGCAGATCCCTGTAGATCAGGGATCTGTCTGCCCCAAAAGATCTACACATCACGAAAATGGAGTCTGATCAGTCCTACTGGTGTCAAAAAAGTTTCGATACACCTCTCGATTTATGCGTGTCATCCTTACTCCAGGGGCCATGCTAATCTTCTCTGTATCGTTCCAATTTTTACGGATGATGACTTTCGTCATTCCGACGGCAAGGGGTCACGCTATATTTCTAAATAAATTAAATGAACGCACACCCTTCTCGTACAGTTACTGGTATTAATTACCTGGTATCCATTTACCAGGTAAAAGTACTTTAACTATTTACTGGACCACAGGTCCTGTTGCAAGGTCCTGCAGGTCCTGTTGCAAGGTCCTGTTGCAGCAAGTCAGCGCTCTGATCAACTGTCAATTGTATACATACAAGGACATACACGAAATACACCTCTGTACTATTAATATGAATACTGCTGCTGTAGGTTACCCTCTTGTAACCGCAGCAGACCCCGAGCCCAACCCCACATGACATGGAGCCCCTACTCCTTCCCAACGACAGCAGCAGGACTGAGAACAGCACATACACCATCAGCAGAACAGAACTGAGAACAGCACATACACCATCAGCAGAACAGAACTGAGAACACAACCCCCTCCGCCTCGTCTCCCCGAATCCCCGATCCTCGATGGTCGTAAAAATGCCGCAGAACGAGAACGCAACTCCGAACGAGTCTGATTTTGTAACCTGCACCTCGGGAACAATTACTTCAATATTCGAGTGGTTAGAGGAACCGGGCCTGGATTACGGCGGAGCCACGAACTTACGGCTACGAGGGAGAGGGGTGAGCCTTTGATTTGCTTTTTTTTGCGGTGGTAGTATTACATATGTTGGTGTACTATTGTATTCCAGGTACCTGGTACATATATATGCCTTCGTACGGATTTTCTTGGTGTAAAAATAATAACAAATTTAATTATTTCGTACTGGAAATAGAGGTAATTATTTATTTTCCGTCTTCGGGCACACGAAATCGCTACCTTCAATTTCCGATGTTTTTTATACATAGTCCTCATGCTGCGTTGAAGATGGTCGATGATCGTTCATGCCCGTTGTTGTGCGTGCAATAGCTGTGTAACAACAGCGTGTAAAATAGCGTGTAAAGAAACAACCACAACTTACCCCCCCTCCCTTACTTACTGCTGTAGGGCTGTACATCTGCCACAGCAGCAGCAATAATGAGTAGGTGTCATCACCAGGCTTCCGACTTTTACACGCGGTACAACTCTTCTTGCTCTTATTTGCTCTTCTCGCATAGATATGCATACATACTAATGATGAATGTCCCCCCTTGCCCACACATGTGTTTACAGCAGCAGCATCACCCGATCCCCACTTTGGCTGTGTACGTAAGGTTCGCCGCTTTTTACAGTATTATTGTGATGTCATTATTGAGCATCACATACCTGGTATTGAGATTGGCGTTTCTCGCTGAGGGTAAATGCTTGCCTTCAAATTATTTTTTGTGTAACATGATTACTCGTACTCGTTTTGTACATGGACGATGGAATTAATTCAGTCGGCCTGAAATTGGTTACTCCCAAATTCTGAACGCATCTCGTGCGAGGAAATGAAGATAACAATACGTGCTGCTATACCGGTACTCCGGTACTGCTTTAACGTTGGCCCACGGGCTAGATTTCTCACGTGATAAAGGACGTGTTCTGCACTATTAATACCAGGGTATACTGTAAAATCAGTATACAGAGTACCGCTACCGAAATTTGTGTTTCCGTTAACCCCTTTAGAACCGCAGTCCCGTTAGGGGACAAAACTACTTAAAATTTGACTGGTTTGTCCCCAGAACGGGACTGCGGTTCTAAAAGGGTTAACGCAAGACTGGAATTATTGCGCCTTATTACCAGTATATCGCAGGCTACGAAACGAGTATCGCCTCTCTCTTGTGAGGTCGTATTTTTTTTTTTTTTTTTTTTTTTAGACAGCATTGTCTATACGAGCCCATACGTGTATAACCCTGAAGCCCCCCCAAACTGCTACCTGTAACCCACCAAATTCGAGGGTTTCCACCTACTACTCGTATAACGGCCGCAGCCGAACGAGCAAAAAAATGCGCGATTGTTAACTGATAATAAAACGGCATACTATATACCAGTACCATACAGCTGCTGGTATGATACTACTGAAAGTAGTACTTCCTGCTTTTTATTACTGTTTATTACAGTACTGCTTTGAATGTGAGGCTTTGAATGAGGCGGTAATTACGTGGGGTCAGGTATTGGGGTCGTTTTTGTAGTACTTAGGAGGCGTAACTTGGATGGAAAACCAGGGCGCGGAAACCAGGGGTTTTCCCTCAGCGAGAGGCACGAGTCTTGCTCTTGGTCTCTGCTTCGTAAAGTTGCACCCCGGCCTCAAAATTTGGAACCGAGCACCCGACCGGGTGGGGGGCTGTTTAGGCGGAACCGGAACCGGGCATCCGGGTCCCAACAGACACGAGTACCCGGATACCCGGGTACCCGGGTTACCATACACTATCTTACTACCCTTTTAGCGTTTGGGCGGCGGCGGGTATGGCGGACACGGGTATCCGGGTACCGGAATTCCCATACACTATTTGCTCCCCTTTTCCGTTTGAGCGGCGGCGTGGTAGGACGGACACGGGTACCCGGGTACCCGGGTTACCATACACTACTATCCCCCCTTGGAGCTCTTGGGCGGCGGCGTGGTAGGGCGAAAGGTGGGAACGCACGACTTCATTTCGCCGCTCTCGATGAATCATGCCAAAGAAAGAAGGCTGAGGGCAAGTCGGTAGAGGTATTCTCTGTGGGACCGAGTAGAGAGGTGGGGAGTGGGGATTTAAAATAAAAGCAAGAAACAATGGAACACAAAGGACCCAGACCGATATCCGTCTAATCATCTCATCAAACATCCTACCAGGTATACCAGTATATAATAATAATATATCAACCCCGTGCGGAAACCATGGTGATTAGCAACAAACATCGAAATGGTGGGACTTCATGTGATTTGGTCTTTCTCCCGGTTCATGGTAAATTAGGGCCGCCTATATAAGCTGGTACGAAGGGTATCGTGTGTGTAGAGTGTTGCGCGAAGGCAGGTATTAAAAAGGGTATTCTCTATTCTTGGTCTGTATGTAGTCTGCAAGGTCGAGAGGCAAGAGTCTGGGGGCACAGCCGCTGCAGTGTATGCATAAATCAACGTATACCCCAGTCTTGGGGGCTCCGTATAGGACAAATTGACGGCTACCCGGGTACCCGGTGTAAAAATACCCGCGAATCCGTGAGTTGGACCTGGACGATCCCGGCTCCGACGGTTCCGGGTACCCGCCACCGGGTACCCGGTTCTCAGTCAGACGGGGTGCAACTCCATTGCATCGTTCTCGGAAAATAGTAAATAAAGCTGCTCTTCTTGGATCACAACACACGTGAGTACCAACGAGTACCAGCTCAATAGGCAGACCTCACAAAGGATGCAAAGTGTCCCGACCTTGAAGTTGACATGTTGTACTCGTAGTGTGCCAGGTAAGCCGGTCGCCCCGGTGGTTCAAGTGGTTAACCTCGAATTCTACTTGTTTGAGTCCTGGGTTCGAGCCCCAGGAGGGTCGGACTTTGACTTTATTTTGCAAAAATAAAAAAAGGGATTCAATTGTTGAGAGCGCCTTGCAGCGTGGGTAGGCACAATTCGATGCGAGTCGACGAGGGAAGAAAAGGCTGAAATCTTCTCGCGATAAAAATGAAGGCACGTACCGTAGCGGGAAGGGGGGAGAAGAGCCTGCTACGTGTCCCCGGATCTAAGTTACGAGTCGGAAGGAGAGAGAGAAGAAGATGTGCGAAGATAATGAATGGGATGAGAAAAAAAAAAAAAAAAAAAAAAAAGATATACAACCTGTAACACTACACTACCACAACAGCAGTAGCGTGTACAGAGTTTTTTTTATTTTTATTTTTGTAGACCTGGTGTGCATATAAGCGACTGTATGGTTGACGCAAACTTGCCCCGAGTGTAGGAGATCGGAGACGAAAAGGACACTATGTGCGAAACGTATCTGGATGGCGTTAATAGCACGTGTACGCTATACCTGTCGTATCCAGTACGATGAACGTGGCATTGCATTGTCTACTCTGCTTACTGCATTTCAACATACTGCTGTACTACAGTAGTATTACGGGGGGCCATAGTTAATAGGACCTATGCTACTCATAAAAACCTATATATTTGGGCATTTTTAGTAACAATATTTGGTCCTATTAACTATGGTCCCCCGTAGTAGTATCTCTGTTTCGTGGTTGTGTGACCACAGAGCTTGTATCGCTCTGGGATGAACAATCGGCACGGACATGGATGTGCTGGGTGCCATTGGTTATCGAGTAGAAAGAAGAGCACACACACGTACGTGGTCGGGTATAAATCCGCCCGTTCAGGGGACTTCCCTATAGATAGATGTGCCCGAACAACAATAAATACGGCTCTTGTATTAATAGTAAATCCTTTCCAATCACAACGACCAGCTAGCTCACCTACCAAGTAGCCCCCTGGGTAGGGTTACGGTCTGGGTTAGAGCTCTGGGTCGGGGTGGAGACCGCCGTTAGCCGACACCGGAAATAGTGGGAAATATATAGAATTACTTACAGATATATCTCACTCTCTGAGCGTGCTCGGGTGGTACATCCCTGACCTCTCAGAGCTCCCACTTGGAAATCGCCTCCTTTTATTACTTGCCGGACCTTTCCAGTGGTTCTCTGTTTTCTCCATTTCTCTTGGCACTTTGGGCCCTTTTTCCCTTTTTTTCTTTCGTTCCGTGTGCTTGCGTGTACTCGGAGCACGGCACCGCGGGCGAGCCCGGGCCCGTCGCGGGTGTCAGCGGGTGCTGGCGGGTAGAGGGGAGGTTGAAAGGAGCGCTGTCGCCGTTTTCGTGCCTAGGTGTCGCGTGTGACTCGAGACACGAGGGAAGCATGAATGGGCTCCTTCTGGACTCCATCTGAAAAATTCGAGTCTGTAAGGGTCGTTCGGGATTGCAAGGTAGTATTCAAGCGGTGCTTATTTTTACGACCGAGCTGAAGTTCACACAGAGAGCTACGCAGTCTGAACACCAACATTGTCGAGCTGGCGAACGAGGGCCACGGTGGGCACCGGGCTTCACGCGAGGCGGGCGACGTGGCTCACTATTGGCAGAGAGGGAGCAAAGCTTTACCCGGACCGAATCGGTGGCGAGGTGCTAGCCAGAGGGGCGGGCGGTGTACGAGGCTGAGAAAGAAGCTCTGCTGTTCGTTTTTTTTTTTTTAATGTTTTGACCGGTGCCAGGTGTTCCAATCAGGCAGAAAACTATTACACGAGGGGACGGGGATTTTTTTTTCTTTCCGAAATTTTGTTTCATTTTCACTGTTTTTGCGGCAATGCTACTGTGCCGTGCTGTGTTTTCTCTTTTCATACAGCAGTTACTCAACATAAGAAATAATAATAAGTATCCTACCTGGGGTATGTACGTACGTACGGCATGGGAGCGAGCGTAGAGAGCCGAACCGCCCGCGATGCGAAACGTATGGGGCGTCCGAGCTGTTTTCTCCTGAAGCATGGCGGTGGGACTCTTGGCATTATCAAGTCGACAGTGTGTAACTACAATGTGATTGTCGTAAAAAACTATGTATTCAATGATGGACCTCTGTCCGCTTCGCATAATAAATAGTTTTCCTTCCTGAGCGAAGCGTCTTGTATCCCTTACAGTTAGGTCGTGACAAAACGCTCCCTCGCTATGGAGCCGCCCCCCCCGGTGGCTTGGTAGGTGGTCCGCGTGCCTGCTAATATCAGTTTCGTGGGTTCAAGTATCACCGAGTGCATACTCGTAAGGACTTTTTCTTGCATAAAAATTGATTAGCGGAAAGCGCGAGAACGTGAGTTAGCTCCATTCGATGAAAATCGACGAGCAGAGGGAATGCTGGACCCTATGCGCGACAAAAATAAAGGCACGTACCGGGGGGGGGAAGGGTCGGTACCTGTGATCACGGCTTGTTCAGAAGAAGATCGCTGAGGGTAAAACCGCAAAACCTCGTACTAGGTACGAGTTAAGGTGCAAAGTGAAAGTGATTAAAAATATAATTAAACAACAATAATTATAGAAGCACCATCGTTTTTATTTGAGCACGCCTGTCTGAAGAACTTCGCCTGAACGGGCATATTTTACCCCAGCTGCACACACATGCACTACAATGCATTTGGTTGATTGGGTTAGGGTTGGGGTTCCCCCCTTCTGTACTGCACTTGCTGCGCTGTACATACACTTGTATACGTTTTTTCCCCCGTGTAATTAACGCGAGTGAGAGCGATCCTACAGATAATTTAAATATTATTGCTGTACTGCAATGAATGGTCCAGAAAGGCAAGTAATTACCTGACTGGTTGTGGGGTACAGGTGTTGGGATGATATTTGTAGTACTTGGGAGGCGTATTTGAGATGGAAAACCAGGGGTTTTCCCGCGAGGCATAGCCTCGCTCTCCGTCTCTCATCGCGCTCGAATAAAACCGCCCTTCTTCTACCTCTAAGCAATCAAAGCACACACACGTGAACATCAACGAGTACCTGCTCAATGGGCAAACCTTCAGTATTAATTGTAGTAGCAAGGGATACAAAATGCCCCGACCTTGGACATGACAAATGGGGTCGACGGCAGGACATCAGTCGTTGCTCTTGAAGTCGCCACCGCCGTGTGAATCGCTTTTGAAAGAAAAGTGGATAATCCTGAATCTGAAAAATCCCCTTGGGTAAATGTTACGAGTAACTAAATAAGGCGAGTAACTAAATAAGGGAAACGTTCCTATACCGTTTATTTTCTCAATTACTACTAAAATTGCTGTAAACTACTATTAATATTGATACTGCTTATACTGGAAGTTGTAAGCTACTATTAAAAATTAAAAGAATCGGCACGGACACTGATTGTGCTGGATGTCGACGGGTAGAAACAACGGTTTAATGTGAAGAACACACATTTAATAGTAATAGTAGTACTGATGTCTGTACCTAACCCTACTACTAACCCCGACCGGACACAATCAACCATTGATGGTTAGCGTTATACAGCAGTATTAAATACAAACAGTATTAACCCCTTTAGAACCGCAGTCCCGTTTGGGGACAAAACTACTTGAAATTTGACTGGGTTGTCCCCAGAACGGGACTGCGGTTCTAAAAGGGTGAATTAATAGTATTCCCTCCGTCGCGTACACAGAGTCTGTCACAACCAACCATGTACTCGAACAAATGGTAAATGGTCTACTGGAGGCATCATGGGTTATGGTATCACCACCCCCCGTAATATTAATAGTACTACCTGGTATATGTTGGGAGTAGTGTTTCCCCCCGTTGAACGACTGACGCTTGAAGATTGATTGAAAAGACAGCAGCACAGGTACGTAAAAAGCTGGGATGTATATTTCGAGTTAAATGAAAGAGATTTATTCCCTGGCCAAACTTCATGCTGTTCTTTCGAGTCAGACCGTTAAATTTTGCGCACACACCTCTCCTGGTGTCATAAGGCCTCGGTGATGATGATGGTGATGTTCTCACATTAGCTCTTTTCCCTGAGAAAACGAACAAGTACGAGATAGTGCGCACGACAGTATTATACCACACAGTCAGTAAGGGATTTAGCAGAATGGTACTAACGAGCTGTGGTACACCATCCCGTATCACTTGCAGCTCAGTGAAGCTGGAGTAGCTGGAGTAGTTCGAACAGGGAAGGAGGAGCCATTGGCGTGCGTGCGAAGGTCTGTATGGGGCATGTTGTACGCCGATGATGCAGGAATTGTCTCGAAGTCGGCTGAAGGGCTCGCAAAAATGATGACAGTCATCGTGACTGTCTTCGAAGCAGCAGGCCTCACGGTGTCGGAAAAGAAGACTGAGACAATGGTCCTACAAACACCAGACCGGACAACCCTCGCACCACCGCTCGTCATCGAAGCGGCAGGTCAGAGGTATAAGCAGACGACCCAGTTCTTATACCTAGGCGGCGTTATCCACGAAAACGCTGCGCTCTCGCTCGAAATCGACCGACGGATCCGCCTCATGCGAGCATGCCTCAAACGGTTCGGCCCGGAGTTGTATGATAGGACGACCGCCCCCCTTAGCCTTAAAGTCCGAATGCTGAAGGCCGAGGTGATTGAGACCCTGCTGTACGGGTGTGTGACGTGGACCCTCAGAGCGGAACACTTTGCCAAGCTTCGAACGGCTCACCACCAAGTCCTGCTGCGAGTCATTGGCTTCCAGCGCCGACTTCATACTGACCATGCCACCCTCTCGTACGCGAAGGCCCTCAAGATGACACGTTGCGAGAGCATCGAAACGACCATTCGTAAACGGCGGCTCTTCTTTGCGGGGGGCGTGGCACGGCAAAGCAAGGAGCGATTACCCAGTCGGGTAATGTTCGGGACGATAACTGGTGGGGAGAACCCGAGACCAGGCGGACAGTGTAAGACTTGGCATAGATGCATAGTCGAAGACCTTAGGGAGTTCCGAGCCACCGAAGGGTCAACGGAAGTTGCCCCCTTGGTGTTTGGAGTTGAGACCGCGTTGTGGTCCACTGCAGCCAAAAAGGCGGGGAAGTGGTACCGGGGGATCCTTGAAGCAGCCGAACGGTTCATGGTGAGGTGGCACGAGGCTGAGGCTGAGATGAGTAGGCAGCGCCGCGCATCCGCCGTGGATGGTGCCCAAGGGAACGGGGGGGGAGGGGGCAACAGGAGAAGTGGCAGAAAGCCCGACCGAGGGAATGCGGAGAGGGGGGGGAACAGGAGGGGTAGAAGGGAAACGGCGGTAGACGAAAGTAGGAAGGAGATGGCAGACAGGGTAGCAAGGCACCAAGTCGACTAGAAAGTAGAACATGACCATACTACTAGTGCTACCAACCGGTGCAGCTGGTTCGAACGTGGTCTTCCCTTGTCTTCTCTTCTTGTTTTTGTTTTTTTTTCTTTCTTGCGCTGACTCTCCATGATTTTCATATTATTTTTTCTCTTCCTCTTCCTTTTCTGATTGATAAACCGTACTGAAGGAGCCGTGTGGCGTGGTTGGAAGACGAACCTGCTCTGCTCGTTTCGTATTGTCTGACGCCAAGGGGTTGGGCATAGTTGACGAACGCAGGGCGGAGACGGCAGTCTGGGTAGCAAGGTACCAGGCGGATTAGCAGGGAGAACCTGGCTATACTACTCGTACCACAAGCTGCTGCCGCCACCTGGAAGGTGCTTTGGGCTTTGGTCTGCCTATTATTTCCCCTTTGTTCTTATTTTTCCTTGTTACTTTTTTCCTTGGTTCTTTGTCTTACTCTGTTTACAAGCAGTGGTGTTTTTTCTTATTTTTATTTTTTTTCTTTCTTTTCTCCAGCTCGTTCTTTTTCAAGTGTTGGCCACCTCGCCTGCGGGGGGGGGGCACTTCAGATTGTTTCTCCTAGATTTTGCTTTCATTTTTCTTCTTTTTCTCTTTCGATTTGTCTACCTTGTTTTTGTTTTCTCTTTGATTGTTCCTTTTCGTTTCACTATTTCACAGATTGCGTATGTCGTGCCTGTCGTAACTAGTACCTGGTATGATGACATGGCTTTGCATTGCCCACTGCAGTGCACACTGCACACGTGGCAACGTAGTATCTCTGTGGCGTAGCTTTGTGACCACAGCACTTGTATCTCTTCTAGGATTGAAGAATCGGCACGGACACTAGTTGTGCTGGATGTCGACGGGTAGAAAGAACGGTTTAATGTGAAGAACACACACACACACACACCATCCCGTATCACTTGCAGCCAAATAATACCAGGAAACATATCCTCCATGGTATTTCATGTACACTCGAAAAAAAAAACAGAAAAAAAGGAAAATACGAAGAGGGAACAGAAAGAAGAAAGAAAAGGAAAAATAAAAGAAAGAAGACGGGAAAAGAAATTACGAACACCTGACCTAATGGGAAGTTTTTTTTTTTATTATTATTCCCTGATTTTTCTTTTGAATTATCTTTTGGCAAATATGGAATCACCTTAGACCAAATATAAATATATTTTCGGCGGCAAAAAACGTAACAAAAGAATCCCCTGCAGGTCGGTCCTCGGGAAGATGTTACTGCTGTATCCCCTCTCCGCTATCGCGGCGGTGTGATTTTGTACAAGTGTTCATCTACCTGGCAGGCGTTCTCGCCTGGCTGACGAATGAAATGCCTTACCCCTTCGTTCAAAAGGCATCCGGCAAGCAAGCAAGCAACTAGTACAAGAGTGAGTACCTTCAAGCGCCTTACGTGAGTGACCAGACCAGAGCCAGAAGCGCTATCTGCATAGCAGCATAGTCGGTCCCTAGGCCGATTCTTCCTTTAAATTTGACACTGGCGACACTGGCGTCGTCGGCTCGACGCTTTTGGTTCCCTGCTTTGAGGTCAATTTTTGTTCGTTTCCACAAAAAGTTCGGCTACTCGCTCCTGTGCATACGACGTAGCCAAATTTTGCTTTGGTTCGCCGCAGATTATTCTACGTCTTCTCCGGCGACTGTTTTCGAACGGTGCGATAGCCGCCATCGTTTCCTCGCGCCGCGCAGTGCCACTAGTGCAGCCGCTGTTGGTCCGCGCGACGCGGAAGATTTTCGTGCTCTGCGGGTCTTCCTGTTTTTTCCGCCTGACGGCTGTGATGTTGATGACGAGTATCCTTGGCGCTGCTGTTTGTTTACGGCAGTCTGTCGTTATTCCGATACTTCTCGTACAGCAGTCACGCAGTCACGGCTCGCACCAACGGAGATACTACTGCTGTAGACCCACTGCTGTCCTACTGCTTTTTTATCAGCGATCGACTCAAGCCTCTTTTTGACGCCCTAAAGCCCAACATGCTCCAACGTCTACAGAAGAATGTAATATGTACCTGGTATATACATTCTAAACGAGTGTTAGTAGTAAATAAATCGATTGTTTTAGTTTCAGTAGTTGTTTTAGTTTCAGTAGATGCAACTCTCGACGTATATACGATATGTACGTATTCTAACGGAGCACCGGTAGTATACAAATCGATTGTTAGCTTCAGTAGGTGCAACTCTCCATGTTGGTCGAGATAGAACCCACGGGTATGCGACCCTCGCATTTCCCCGTCCCTCTGCTTTATGGTACCTTCGCCGAGCGTGTTATTCTGTTATAGAAGTAGCCGCGCTTGGCCCTCGCACCCGCTCACATATATATTTTGTCGCAGCAGAGGAGCAACAAGATCTCCCCAGCTCGCAGTGAGATATTCTTGTTTTTAGCACCCCAGGTCCAACGAGAACTGCTGTTGTTCTTCGTATTCTACTGCAGTGTGTATATTTGTTCGGTCGGACCTGACAGCAGTGTTTTTTGGTGTTGTTGTTGCTCTTGGCAGCGAAGATTATACGTTTTACAGCAACAAAGGTTCTGAGCACCAGATTTTGCTGTACCACAGTTGTATCGCATACAGCAGCATCGTCATACAGCATACAGCAGTGATTCTTTTTGGTGTCACGCCTGACAGCGAAAAAAATGCTACAGCAGCAGAGCTACAGCAAGTGTATCAGACCTTCTACTACTAGCTGTACCCCCCCCTGATTTCAATGCTGCACTGAGCACCGTTTTTTTTGTTTTTTTTTTTGTCGTGCCCAGCGGTCGACGCGAGCTTACTAACCTGCTCGGTTCTTCGTCCGTGCCTATTATTAGCGCTCGGCCAGGGCCCTACTTGCCGATACCCGAACAGCTAAGGACAGACAGCGAGAATGTTCGACTCGACGTGGTTGGCTCTGCACTAAGAAGAGTTTGATGTTTTTCGATTTTCGTGTTTCGAGCTTTCGCCAGCACAGCATCCAGCGAGCACGGTGTTTTGTATTTTCCGCCTCTCGCTGCAACGTGCGCATGTGCGCATTCTATTGCCCTTTGTACGTCATGTCCGTGACGTGTCATCTTACTTTGTGTATGCAAAAGCATCCCTGCCCGACATATAACAGGAGCATCATAAATTTTGGAATTCCAGTGTGTCGACCATTTTATTCCCACCTGAAGAAGCGCCGACGTCATCCATTGGGACGACACACGTTTAAGCTGTCATCGGTTTTCTATTGGGCCCTCCGTGATTTCCCGAGGGTTACCTACTAAAAAAAAAAATAGTCGGTTTCACCTGTACACCCCTTTTCAAGCCGAGGGGACTGACCGCCAGGCCCCTTCTACTGTTCACCCCCTTTTTTGAAGCCCCGGGGCCGCCCCCTGTATGCACCCCGTTAGTTTTCAAGCCGCGGGGCCGGCCCGTCCGGCTGTTGTTCGAATATCCTCTGCCCGCAGACCATATACGACCCTGGTGCTTAGATGCGAATTCCCCCGAGTCTGGCGCATCCACTTTCGGCCCGCCAGCTACATTCAGCTTGCGATTTGAAGCTACCCCGCCCAACAAGGCTTGGTGATTGGTGAATTTCTTCTTCTGCAGCCATACAGTGCTTGCGACAGTCGAATCTATTCAAACAACACGTGTGCAAAAACTTTTGTGCCGAAAACGTGCCAAAATAAGTCATTGCCGTGTGATTGCTTCTATAGGTTTCAGTAGAGAATTGATTTTCGGCGACGTGATTTGCTCATGACATGCCTGGTGTAATACATACAGCACATGACACGCCAGGTATTCGATTTCCGGCGCGAGAGGTTGTACAGACATGCCTTGAGAAACCTGGAGCTGGACCGTTCAGAAAAACCAAAGTTCCTTTCTATGGACACGCGTGCTGTACCCTTGATCGGTCGGGACATATTTTCACCGCTATACAGCGCCAGCTCAAGGACCTCACTTACCAAAGCGGCCATGTCACCATCTTTCGCTATTCATGGTGGTCAGTATGACATCATATATATGCGCCTTTTGGGCACATGCTGCCACAGGCATTCGTGGGAGGGAAGAAAATCCGTAATTTAACAGGAATCACTTCGTAGTACAGATGTTGAGTGTTAGAAGGCAGTATGGACCCATAGGGACCGGCTACTCGTACCGCTATTATACAGGGAGTGCTTCTGGCTCTGCTCTGGTCACTGACACAAGGTGCTTGAAGGCTATCATCATTCGAGTATTGTGGTTGTTGGCTTGCTCGCCGGATGCCTTCTGTGAACAAAGGAGCGAGACGTTCATCAGCCAGGCGGGCGGGCGATAAAGCTTGCCAGATACGATGAGGGGACACTTGCTGAGAATCAAAACGCCGTTACAGGAGGGAGAGCATACACTATAACACTAGCCCACCCTGAACGACCCTATATGCAGAACCAAACCCATCCGATAAGGCCGAAGCAGATTACAAGTCCGAAAAGACGGGTAGGCGAGAGTAGGCTAATCAAGCTATTACGGGGGGACCATAGTAAATAGGACCATATATTGATGGTAAAAATAGCAAAATATCTTGGTTTTTATGTTTACCATAGGTCCTATTTACTATGGCCCCCCGTGATAGTCATTACAACTACCCGGACGCTGAATCGAGGAACAAAACTCGAGGGAGCGGTGTCGCTCGCCCGCCCAACCAGGAGCGACACAGGCTGAGGCTAGTCGAGCACTGCTGTGCCATCAGTTGGCTGGAAGTACCTGAGAGCGAGACAGAAAGGGGATATACCATAACACAGATCCAACCCAGGAAACGTGTATGTCCTAGATCATGCAGATTGCATGGCTCCCACCCGGCAACATGATGAGCTACTATTGATCATGCAGATCATACAGACCAGTAAACATATCTGCCTTGAAATATCTACTGTAGTAGATCACAGATGATCCGCCCAAGGTGTTTTAGGACCACAGTCCCGTTTTGGGGACAAACCACTCAAATTCTGAGCAGTTTGTCCCCAAAACGGGACTCCGGTCCTGAAAGGATCAACGTCTCGAATCCTCGATATTTCCTCTTTCCCTGGGTGTACTGGCGTGTTGGTAAATAATCGTTCGTAACGCGTGCGAGGCAGGGCGGCCGTACTATCACATGTATGCCACACCGGTACATATCAAGCAGTAGCCACTGCTGCTGCTTATTGCTATTAATATTATTATTTCATCGTTTGCCAGCTGCTAATGTGCACCGCTTGTTCCAATGATACCTCGCTATTGTCCACATATAAAGGGTAACTACAGCAGAATCGAGTATGATAACATGGGGATTGCATTTTCTACTTCTTACGTACTGCATATCAACAAGCTGTACGAGTAGTATCTGCTGTGGCGTAGTTTTGTGACCGCGGAATTTGCATCTCTCTATTTGTAAACCGTTCTTTTTACGCGGCGACATTCAGCACAACCATTGTCCGTGCCGATTCTTCAATTCCATTTAGGAGAGATACAAAGTTCGGCGGTCATGAAACTACGCCACAGAGATCCTACATTGCCACGTATGAAGTAAGCACACAGCAGTGGGCATGTCATCGTACTGGGTGCTGGGTACGACAGGCACGTCATAAACATTATATGAAATAGAGAAACGAAATAGAACAAAGAAAAAGAAAAACAAAAACAAAGGAGGCAAATCTAAAGAGAAAAATAAAAAATAATAAAATAATAAAAAAAAATGGAAGGAAAAAAACTGTCGTCCCCCCTCCGCAGGGGGTGTGGCAGACAGTTGAAAATAACGAGCTGAAGAACAAGGAAAAGACGAAAAAAAAAACCCCATTACTATCTGTAAACAGAGTTAAGACTAAGAACCAAGGGAAAGTAACAGGCAAGCCAAAGCACAGAGCACCATCCAGGTAACGGCAGCAGTTAGTTTGTGGTACGAGTATCATATTTAGCATAGCCAGCTTCTCCCCGCTAGTCCGCCTGGTACCTTGCTACCCTGTCGGCCGTCTCCGTGCTTTCGCTTGACACCCTGACCCAACGAACACAGAGCTGGTCCCGCCCAAAAACCTGCGCCCTTCAAACTAAACATATGAGATACGAGTACGTAGAGGTATGCAATCTATCAGCCGCCAGCAAGTGTACATGTGGGTCGTTGCGTTGTGTCATTCCCTCGGAGACACTGGACAGGTATGTACGAAGCTATTTGGCCGATCAAGCTCCTCGTGACGGCTCGTGGGGTGGTACGATTTCACTCGATTCCGGTGTGTATCTGTTTTTGGCTCCCAAGGGAAAGGGTGTACCTTTTTTTGGTTATGTTCCTCAATGATACCATGACGGGGGACCATGGTAAATTGGGCCTACGGTACACACAAAAAACTGTATATTTCGCTGTTTTTTCCAACAATGTTTGGTCCTGCTTGCTGTGGTCCCCCGCAACGATCATATGTTCCTCAATGATACCATGACGGGGGACCATGGTAAATTGGGCCTACGGTACACACAAAAAACTGTATATTTCGCTGTTTTTTCCAACAATGTTTGGTCCTGCTTACTGTGGTCCCCCGCAACGATCATGTCGGAGGGTGGCGAAAGTTCTTGGAAGTTCTCATCTCGAACCCTTGTTTTTTTCTGCGCTTTTTCTCGGTGCGGCGTATATATGGGTGTATCGCATCGCATCCTCCCCGAGGAGCAGTCGCTTGAGCAAGGCACAGGGCGAGCCTGGGGGGGGTGTAATCTAACATTATACCCGGTACCTGGTGTCGGAACATCAAAATAGTATGGAGGAGGATGGCGATGAGCCGTGCTCGTGTTGCAAGATGTCGGTGTGGATAACCTACTTCGCGACCTACGTGGTCGCTGTGCAGCTGCTGCGCTTCCAGAGGTGAGGAAGCCCGCTATTTTTGGCCTGCATTAACCCCTTTTTAGAACTGCAGTCCCGTTTTAGGGACGAACCAGTCGAATTCCGAGTAGTGTGTCCCCGAATCGGGACTGCGGTCCTAAAAGTTGGTTGTGTTTGTGATGCTGGTGCTGTTGTATTAGTTGTATATGTGTAGTTGTAGTTGTATGTGCAGTCGTAGTTGATAGAGCTGTGGTTGTATTGATGTCGGGTGCTGTTGTTGATGGCACTCGTGATATCGTTGTTCGTTGTTGTTGTTGTTGTTGCTGGGTCTGGTTCTGGTGCTGCTGTTGCTGCTGCACTGTGCCTTCGTAGCCTGCCATTCGTTCGTGCGTCAATACGCACACCGCCACCCATGGCGCGTGACACATGCCACTCCACCAGGAGGCCTCTCTTGGTTTTTCCGGCATTAAACACCTTGGACATATCATGATCTATCTATCTACAGATAAATAATCTAGATCATCTAGTTCTTCACCTGCCCTTGTGAGGTTGAGCGGGATCTCAATGGTACATATCCAACCCAGGAAGGATGTGCTATATCATGCAGATCATTAAGGCTCCCACCCGGTAACATGAGCTAGATCATACCTGGTACAGATCAGGAATACATATATACATATATATATATTATATGTCTGCCCTGAACTATCTAGATCATCAAGTGGGAATGATCTGTAGATTATCTATTTTGAAGATGACCTTTAGATGACCAATCGAGGTGAGTAAATTTAGTATTGATATATACCTGGTAAAACATAGACAACGATTTTATCCAGCCTCGCAAGCTGCATCATTATTCCAGTTGCGCGTGTTCTTGAAGAAGCTCTTATTACGGGACACCATAGTAAATACCAGGTAGGACCAAATATTGTTAGTAAAAATGATCAAATATATAGGTTTTTGTATACCATAGGTCCTACTAACAATGGCCCCCCGTAATGGTAGGTAGATCCCACACCCCCTGCCCCCCCTCCCCCCCTCAGTCCTCCGTCTCGAAAGGGATGCGTGGTCAATGGTCATGTGACTATTAATAGGGCAAGCAACAAATGAGTACCCCCCCCCCCCATAAGATTAGCAAAAAGTTTCTATGTAATATATGGAAACAACGTAATGAGCGCCCAATTTGTTGGAGGTGTCTCTATTAGGAGTAGGAACGGTGCTCCGTCTCGAAAGGGATGCGTGGTCAATGGCCAAATGACTAAGGCAAGCAACAAATGAGTACGCCCCCCCCCCTGGGCTCTTGTGGTATACGACTAAGGCCATGCATGATAATGAGTACCCCCTCCCCCTCCTCCGTGCTCCTGCCCTGCCCCCCCCCCCCCCCCCCCCGCCCGTGCTCTACTGTCGCCGTTTGTCGCTGCTTCTACTTTTCGTTTCTCATCGCTTCTGCTTCTGCGCTGCTACTACTGTTGCTGCAGACTTCGTAACATGCAACTTATGGATGTGAAGGCAGACCCATCCGCTGTGTACAGGCAGATTGCCATGCTAGAATTTCCTTTTATGGTGACAAAGGTAACTTATTCTTTATGTAGGAGCGAGGTAGGGGGGGGGGGCAGGGAGAGAGGGAGGGAGGGGGGGAGGCGGGATAGAGGAGGGAATAAGAGGGAGGGAAGGAGGGGAGCATTCGAAGCGGGGCAGGTGGGGGAAGGGGGGGGGGAAGGGATACTCTTATTTCGCATGGCCGTAGTCGTATGACCATAGACCCTCGCATCCCTTGAGGTACTGGGCGAGTCGCATGAGGGCGAGCTGCACCCGACAAGGAACCTCTTGTGAGGCGGACTTGCATACGGATGACAGCCTCAATGGCTTCATTCAATTTCCGGTGTGGCCACTTCCAGAGACAGCATTCGGGGTACCATGCAATTGCCTCGTCGGTGCCTTCGTCATGAAACAAACCCTACGTGATACGACCACTCCCCTTGTGCGGAGTAGAGGTTCCCCACCCCGCACAAACGATCTAACTCGATCCACCAGCTGTAACCCCCCCCCCCCCCCCCCCCCAACAAAAAACAACAAAAAATATCAACCGCACCCTTGTTGTCTAGCTCACGAACCGACGCCAACCCAACCTACCTATAACATATAGGGGCGAGACATTAAGGGGAGGGGATTATATGCTAAAACCAAGTGAAAACACACCTCCAAAAATAAATGAAAAACATTTTTTTTTCTACTTCATCCAGAAATCCCGGCCCACGGCCTACTCGTATAGAAAATATTAATGGTTGGTTCTTCGTTTAGACCTTTTTCTGGGAGTTTTTTTTTTTTTTTTTTGTCATGTACCCCCTGGGTTGGTAGCTCCCGCTTTAAATAAATTCACGCTGGTGGACATTCGTAACTGCTGTCATCTGACACCTCAACTTCTACCGACTGTCTGCGCTGGTGGAGGGCAGGGAAGAAGATAATCCCGGAGATGAAACGGTTCGAAACAAGATCCCGTTGCCCCTCCGTACGGACATGCATGGCATGAGTACCCGCCCCCCTCCCCCCGCCCCGGCCCCTCCGCCCCTCGCACGTGGACACGACACAGGCGCTGGAGTTTGCACTGTTTCGAACTTACGGCGTTCCGTCCATTTCGAAGTTGCTGCACAAGACGGGCGAGTTCACCACCCGAGTGGGCAAGAGGTAAGCAAGGTCTAAGGTTATTTTTAGGGTTTTGCTCGTGTAGGGTGGCGGTACAGGGGGGCGGGGGGGGGGGGGGGGGGGGGGGGGGTGGGGGGGGGGGGCAGGCGCACTCATTTTTGTTGCTTGCCTTAGTCATTTATTCGACTATTGATGGACCACTCATCCTTCTGGAACCGGAGCAGGACGGGAGGGGGGGTGGGGGGGATGGTGTATCCTGGCAGGTACGCGAGCCACTGCATCGGTTGCATCCACGGCATCACTCGCATGAAAGGTCGTCGGAGCTGCAGAGCTTTAGAGAACCCCGCTCACAAGGGTGAGGAGGCATGCTACGCTAGCTAGGAATGCACCATTTTTTTTTTCCAGCAGGGCAATCTTCGGGATTTTTCCCGCGTTTTTTTTTTTGCGGGATTCGGGGCAATCCCGTGGAGACATGCTACGGTACGTAGGGGTGCGCCGATTGTTTCCTAGCAGGGCAATATTTGGGATGTTTCCCGCGGAGTTTATCCCGCGGTTTGTGCGGCATCCGGGATAGTCCCGTGGAGGCATGCTACGGTAGGGCTGCACCGATTTTTTCCCACCAGAGCAATCTTCGGGATTTTTCCAGCGGAATTTATCCCGCGGGTTTGTGCGGGATTCGGGATAGTCCCGTTGAGGCATGCTACGCTAGGGGTGCACCGATTCTCTGTGAGGCTCCTTCCTCGCGCGAGGAGCTATCATGATGGGGGGCCATAGTAAATAGGACTAAATATTGTTAGTGAAAATAGGGGAATATGTAGGTTTTTGTGTGTACCGTAGGTCCTCTTTACTATGGTCCCCCGTAATAGGTACTTCCAAAGCCTCAATCCTTGCCGTAGCTCCCTAAACTTGACCATTGAAAGAATACTTGAAAGTACAACCCCGATAACACATACCAGGTACCACTCTAGGTGGGCGTAAATATAAGGACGTATTGACATTAATATGAATGTATAAACGGTTCTTATATTTCCGCACAGAGTGGTAGGTACCAGTACACAGCGAATACCAGGTACAATTGTAGAACACTACCGTAGTTGTTTTAGCAGCCGCACGCGAACGATATTTGGGTGTTTTCTTGAGTTGTGGAGATACCATCACACCTCAGACAGGCAGATCATCTACAGATCATCTACAGATAGATCCATGATCTAGATAAATCTAGTTCCCTCACCTGCCGTTGTACGAGCTCGCCGTGCAGGGTCTGCAAGTATACATGCGCAGTACAGATCCAACCCAGGCGAACATTACGCTAAACCTTTCAAGAACCGCAGTCGCGTTTTTTGGGGACGAATCACTCAAACCTCGAGTCAGTAGTTTGTGCCCGAAACGGGACTTCGGTCCTAGAAGGAAGATTATACGGTTCCCACGCACATCGGGCAGCACGAGCTGTACGCGATAGGTCGTACTTACTACTGTAGATCGGCAATGGATATATCTGCCTTGACATAGTTTTTCAAGATCATGGGCACTGGGAATCGATGGTCTGTCCCGAGGTGTGAATCGAGTGTGATGGCGGCGAAGTCGTTGCCCCTATCCAAGCGCACGTCTTACTTTTTTTCGTTCCATCCCACATTCATTTTCTTCCGCCCTTCTTTTTCTTCTCCATCCTATTGATAGTAGTGACTACAATCCGGGGTCACTAAGCAGGCTCTTACCCCCCCCCCACCCCAAATTAGATGAACTCATCGAAGCTGTCATCTATATGCAAGTCCGCCTCGCAAGCGGTTCTTAGTAGGATGCAGCTCACCCTTCATGCGACTCGCCAGACGCCTCACGGCGCTTCGCGCTTGGTGCAAGCAAGCAATGTCTGCCTGGTCGGTGAAAACCCGACATGCTCCGTCCCGGCATTGTATAATAGGGATGCGAGGGTCTACGGCAGTACGACTACGGCCATGCATGAGATCGAGTACATCTCTTCTATCGAGTACACCCCCCCCCCCCCACACCCCCCTCCCCCCCCTCTAGAGCCTACGTGTAACCCCCCATCACTTGCCATGTCATGCTTGCAGCAGTAGGCGATCTATCTACCGTGTGCCACAGTTCCCTCTACTGCTCTGCTGTGATTTATACAACCCATTTTTTTATGCCAAGCCGGCGGCGGCTTCCACCGCCGCCGTCTGCATGCCTTGGTGTATGTACCACATGGTACACATGGTACATATGGTACATTTTACACCCTTTATAGACGGCAGGGGGGAAGGGGGGTGTGGGGTGCGTGCTCATGTCATGCATGGCCGTAGTCGTAATGCCATGAACCCCTCTCATCATCCCGACAATGCCGGGACGGAGCGGGGTGTGTGTGTGTGTGTTCTTCACATTAAACCGTTCTTTCTACCCGTCGACATCCAGCACAACCAGTGTCCGTGCCGATTCTTCAATACTACAGAGATACTACGCTGCCACGTGTGCAGTATGCACTGCAGTGGGCAATGCAAAGCCATGTCATCATACTAGATACGACAGGCACGACATACGCAATCTATGAAATAGTGATGGTGTACTCGCGTCATGCATGGCCGTAGTCGTATGAGAGGAGGGGAGGGGAGGGGAGGGGAGCGGGTGTCGCGTTTTTAACGGTTTCTTCGAAGAGGCGTTCTGGGCTAGGGGAGGGGAGGGCAACGGGGGGGGGGAAAGTTTTTAGCGGGGGAAAACGCGCAGAACGACATTTTTTGTAAGGAACGTTGTTGGGAAGGGTAGTGGGACTGGTAAGGTCGGAAGGGGCTACACTTGGAACGAGTGTCGTCGGGCGGGTAGTGCGAGAAGAGGTGGAGGTAACTTCTGGCAAAAAAGCAGGAGAAAGCGGTCACGATTCGCATATCTCGCAGCAGCGAACAGGTCACTCGCTCGTTGGCTGGCACCCTTCCCTCCCCCTGTTTTCCAGGCGTAACTATCCTATGTAGCCCGTAATTCCTACTCTCTCTCCTCTGCAACATGAGTTTATCAGCAGAGCATATATGACCTTGCCCCCCCCCCCCCCCCCCCCCGGCATTGTAGGGATGCGAGGGTATATGGTTACACAACTGCAGTATGTCCATGTATGACATGAGTTCATCTCGCCCCCTCTCACGTAACCCTTTCCATCTGCGGCCCCCCCGCCCCTCTCCCTCCTCGGCCTCCCTACCCCGCCCCCCCCCTTCCGCCGGCTCAAAACACGCCCCCTTTGAATGTGCTGTTGTGCGCGCTGTATGTTGAAAGGTACGACGACACAGATCTGCTTCTTCGAGAATATTCTGAGAACTCTCCGGACACTGCCCGCAGCAAAGATGCCATTGACCGGGTGAACGCTATTCACGGCATGTACGCCAAGCAGATCAGCAACGCCGACATGCTCTTCACGCTCAGCCTGTTCATCACGGAGCCCGCGGTCTGGATCGACCGGCGAGTGTCAATGCTGTGTGTCGTGCCGTGTTGTGTTGTGCTGTGCTGTGCTGTGTAGTGTGTGCTGTTCTGTTGTGTTGTGTGTTGTGTGATTGGTTCGGTTTTGGTTGGTTCGGGTTCTAGAGGTGCTCATTTTATATACTTGTCTATCGGGCTTGTTGTGTTGTGTGTTGTAATCTTACGAGGGACCATAGCAAATAGGACCGAATATTGTCCGAAAAAATAGCGAAATATATGGGGTTTCGTGTGTGTACCGTAGGTCCTATTTAATACGGTCCCCCGCAGCACTGGTTGTGGATCTCCAAGAGGATTCCTGAAAGAAAGGAAGGCTTTCCGAGACAGGAATGGCCATGCAGAACACCGGCTGCCTTGGTCGACCGGTGAGTGCCGGGCTTGTGTTGTGTTGCTGTGTTTTCTTTGTCGGGGTTTTGGCTTGGTTCGGTTTCGCTTGGTTCTTGGAAGGCTTCGTCGTGTAGGAATGAAAGGGCTTTAGAGGTCTAGGTGGGTATGTACGCAGAACTAGCGGGAGGGGGGTGGGGGGGGGGGGGAGGGGGGGGGGGGTACTCATGTCATGGATGGCCGTAGTCGTATGGCCACAGACTCTCGCATCCCTATATACAATGCCGGGACGGAGCCCGTCGGGTTTTCACCGACCAGGCAGATATTTCTTGCACCAAGCGCGAAGCCAAACGTGAGGTGTGTGTGTGGGGGGGGGGGGGTAGGAGGTTGGCGGTGAGCAAGGGGCGGTGTTGCTTGAGGAAGGTTGCACACAACGTTTTCATTATTATTAGTTGTGTATTACCCTGGAAACGGGCAGCGGACGGCGCAAGTTGTTGTTGTTGTTGTTGTTGTTGTTGTTGTTGTTGTTGTTGTTGTTGTTGTTGTTGTTGTTGTTGTTGTTGTTGTTGTTGTTGTTGTTGTTGTTGTTGTTGTTGTCGTTGTTGTTGTTGTTGTTGCCGACACGTGGTGTTGTTGCGCTTGCCATCCAACAAACCCGCGGCATAAGCTTAAAAGCTTTAACGAAACGTTGATCACTCATATATATATATATATATTTTTTTTCATCCCATTCATTATCTTCGCACATCTTCCTCTCTCTCCTTCCAACTCGTAACTCAGATCCGGGGTCACATAGCAGGCTCTTCTCCCCCCTTCCCGCTACGGTATGCATATATGCATTTCTGTGAATGAGACACATCACTCATATTGTTGCGGTTGTTGCTGTTGTTGTTGTTGCTGTTGTTGTTGTTGTTGTTGTTGTTCGGGACAGGTATGAATGGAGGCGCTGCTCGGACATTGAGAAGGAAGCACTGCTCGGCCACTTCTCGCTAATGGGGGAGCGCATGGGCATCAAGGGCATGCACCGCTGGAAGACGTGGGACGACGCCGACGCCTTCCAGCGGGAGTACGAGGTGAGGTTTTTAAGAGGGGGGGGGGGGTGGCTGGTATTTTTTTTGCGTAATATATGCCGTACCAGGCAGGTGTTAACCCTTTGAGTTAGTCCTGCAGTCTCATTTTAGGGACAAACTATTCAAATTCCGAGTATTTTGCCCCGAAAGCGGGACTGCGGTCCTAAAAGGGATAATAGCGACGTGGGTGACCCAAAGTGACCCTACAGGCAGCGGCAGACTGCTACATACTTATAAATACACGAATGTATGATGTGTTGTGATGGTGCAGTAGCAAGACGCGCATTTCGCCTTCCAGGAGTATCCCGTAATTTTTCTGAGGCTCCTCACTTGTTTACAGTATGGGAGCTCTATATACCTCACCCAAAATACCGATTCGGAGGAACGCTGAAAGCCGGAAGCCCACCCGATGACCACTCTGAAAAAGCCCACTATCAATACTTTACTGGTGTGTCACAAATCGTTTGTGTCAAACGCTGTCGGTACTCCCGACGAGATTGGGTTGAGAAACGGGCCAGTCAGAAAATAATGTGACCAGAAATATACTGCACAAAGTAGGGCCTTTTGGTGGTGCGCCTGGCAAGGTTCTTACACTGCACAAGTTGCCGTCGGCCAAACGGTTTTCAGCAGGATGCGGCTCGCCATATCATGCGACTCCCGCCCATAACCTCACGTTTCGCTTCGCGCTTGGTGCAAGCAATGTCTTCGGCCTGTGCTGGTCGGTGAAAACCCGACGTGCTCCGTCCGGGCATTTGGGTATGGGGATGCGAGGGTCTGTGGTCATACGACTACGGGCATCCATAGCACGAGTACCACCACCCTCCCCTCTTATGGAATGCATGGAAAACACGTAATGAGCGCCCAGATGCTTAAGGTGCCTCTCTTTTGGGAGTAGGAACGATGCTCTGCCTAGAAAGGGATGCGTGGTCAACAGTATAACGACTCAAGACAAGCAACAAATGAGTACCCCCCCCCCCCCCCCCCCCGTCTCGAAAACGATGCGTGGTCAACGGTCAAATGACTAAGGCAAGCAACAAAATGAGAAAATGAGTACCCCCCCCCCCCCCTCCCTTCCCTCACCTCCTCCCCCCCCCCCCCCCATGTCCCATGTTTTACATTTTCTTCGGTGTATTTTGTAGACACCCAATCGATTACATGCCCCCTCTTCTTGTGTTTTCGCTTACTTTCCCCTCCCCCCCCCCCCCCCCCCCCCACCAGGCGAAGCACTTCCGGGCCCACGCGAGCAACAACGCTGTCGGTAACAGCACGGTCGAGCTCTTCCTTTCCATCGCCCCGAGACCTTTGCGCCCGGCCGGGCGGTGGGCGGTGTACGCCCTGATGGACGCCCCGCTCCTCAACGCCATGGGCCTGCCGCATGTGAGTCTCACGAGTGAGCATGTGAACCATGAGGCATGAGTGGCGTTTTTTTTTTGTGATCGTTGACCGAGAGAGACGGAGGAGGGGGGGGGTGTACTCAATAGGAGAGATGTACTCGATCTCATGCATGGCCGTAGTCGTATGACCATAGACCCTCGCATCCCTACTTTGGGGGGGGGGGGGATGCTGCCAGTATATAGCTCACCGGCTCTTTCGGGTCTGGAGGGTAACGGGACGCTGGGAATCGCTGCCGGAAACCCCACCCCACCCCACCTCGGCCCCACCCGTACGTTGGGGCGTGGGTGTAGTGGTTGTGCATAGACATTGTCGTCAGGCTGGAAACCGAACCGCCTCTTTGATGTGCGACTCGAGGGTAGGGACGTCGAGAAAGGAAAACGCTATTACGGGGGACCATAGTAAATAGGACCTACGAATACAAAAATCTATATATTTACCTAATTTTACTAAGAACAACAATATTTGGTCCTATTTACTGTGGTCCCCCGTAATATATTGTATATGCACGAGATATACACGCTAACATAACATATACTGTATGCACCCCTCTCCCCTGGTTATAGCAGCTCCGTTTGACATTGCACGTCAGAGATCAAACGAGGATAATAGTTTACGGCCACGATAATAGACCTGTCGACCGCCGCCACGCGAAAACCAGCGTATCAACAAGTACCAGGGACTGCGCTGCATGTATGTGTGCATACACATCCGGTACGTATACGTGACTGGTAATTGACTACTGATGTACAGCCGATGCTTCGTGTTTTGCCTGCACTGCTGTCCGGAAGGCTAGCAACAAGTCACGGCAAACGCCCGCACGTGCCAGCGGCCTTAAGCAGCAGCAACAGGAGCAGTGGCAGCAGTGGCAGCAATCGGACGCTGCCATACCACCATTATAGCCCCCCCCCCCCCCAGACGTCTGTTCGTCGCGGTGTTCCGGACCACTCGCTTCCTTTTGAGACGCAGGCTCATAACCTGCGCTGCCCCCCCCTCTCCCCCCACGATTTACATTACTTGGTTTGTCCCATGGGATGTATCCCAGTATTCCGTGGGATATCACATTATTCCGTGGAATGTCCCATTATCCCGTGGGATATCCTATGATATCCCATGGGACATCTTGTCATGCGTTGGGATTTCCCATGGTATCCCATGGGATATCTTGTTATCCTGTGGGACATCCGGTGATATCCCAAGGTATATCCCGTTATTTTGTTATATATTCCATGGTATCCCGTGGGATATCCTATTATCCCACAGGACATCCGATGATATCCCACGGTATATCCCGTTATGTCGTGAGATTGTTCATGGCATCCCGTGGGATATCCCATCATCCCGCGGGACATCCCGATGATATCCCACAGTACATCCCGTTATGTCGTGAGATATTTCATGGCATCCCGTGTGACATCCCATCGGATATCCCGTGGTACATTCGATGGGATACGTGGGATCCCATGGGACATTCCAATGGGATAAATGTTCGGATCGAGATCACACCACATGTCGACCCGTGGGGGTTTCTCTTTTCGATCGAACCGCGCTGCCTTATCCCTCAGCAGGCGCAGGTCCTTCTTCTAGGTTGCTCACTCAGCCCCCACCCCTCCATAACATGACGTGATCCCCCCCCCACTCCCCTCGTCATCTACAGTATTTTCGTATGTCCCATGATGTACCAGAATAATATGTATGTCATCACTCCCTCACGTCGGGTCCGTGCCGGTTTCCCTCCGTGGTCGGATCGCATCCGCCTTCCCCCTCGACTGGCGTGTGTCCTGCTCCTAACGCCATGCATGAGATCGAGTACATATATCCTATTGAGTACACCCCCCCCTCCCCCCCCCCCCCCCCCCCCCCCACGCTCTACATACGTTCCTTGGATTATCGCATGCGATGTATCCCATCATCCCGTGGCCGCTGTGGTCCGTCTGGTGGCTAGTAGGATCGAGAAGGACTGCTGCGTAGCGTTAACGTCATGGGGGTTCGATTCTTTGTACATACGGGTTTTTCATTTATCAAATTGCGCCGACCACTGTCGAGCGAGCTCCTATTTTATAGCGTGGGCAGGCACCAAAATCGACGCCAGTGCTGAGCTCTTCTCGAGATGAAAAATAAAAAAAAAGCAAGGCACGTATCGTGATACGTGATGGAGAACCCGGGTCTGAGATACTACTATAAACAGGAGGGAGCAGAAATAAGGAAGACGGAAGATGATATTAGGATGGAAAAAAACAAACACACACACACACAAAAAAAAAACGTGGGATATGCCATGGATGAGATATATGCGAGGCCCAGTGAGATACCTATTTTTGTATGTGCATGCATGACCCCCCCGCTCCCCGCGTCGGTCCGTCGTGGTCTCTTTCGGTGAACTCTTGTACGGACAGGCGCCTAGTCTGCTTCGCTGGGCGGTGAAGGGGTTTCTCCTTCTACGCGCCGCGGTTTTGCGCTTCCTCGTGCCCCCCCGCCCGGAGTTTCTGGAGAGCCGCCGCACCGCCTATTCTTCCGGCAGCAGCAGCAGCAGCAACGGTGAGGGCACTCACTTACCCACTCACTCACTCACTCACTCACCCACCCACTCACTCACTCATTCACCCACTCACTCACTCACTCACTCACTCACTCACCTCCTCTACCTCGCATCATGTACCTATTGTATCGGTGCTGACGTACTGAGGCACATCATAATACCTGGTGTACTCGATAGGAGATAGGTACTCGATCTCATGCATGGCCGTAGTCGTATGACCATAGACACTCGCATCCCTACTATGCCAGGACGGAGCATGTCAGGTTTTCACCGACCAGACAGTACATTGCTTGCAAAAAGCGCGAAGCGCCTTGAGGTATCTGGCGAGTCGCATGAAGAGTGAGCTGCATCCTCTACTAAGAACCGCTTGTGAGGCGGACTCTTGTATACGGAGGACAGCTTCAATGAGTTAAATTTAATTTCCGGTGTAGGCATTTCCAGAGACAGTAATGGGAGTACTATGTAACTAAACTGCCTCTTGGGTGCCTTACCATAAATACTACCGGTACGTGATACGATCATTCTCACCTGTGCACAGTAAGGTTGTTCACCTCGCACAAACGATCTAACTCGACAACCAGCTGTAACCAGCCGCCAAAAAAATGAACAAATGAAGAAGTGTACCCTGGTAGTCTAGCTCACGTATTACGGGAGACCATAGTAAATAGAACCGGAGTATTATCGGTAAACATAGCGAAATATATAGTTTTTTTGTGCGTACCGTAGGTCCTATTGAATACGTTCCCCCACTATTTTTCCAGCGTCGTTGCAACCGACACCAACCCAACCTATATATACGGAGGGGGGGGGGGTGGGGGGGGGCACACACAACCGCTGTGGTGGCTTTTGAAAATATGTATCTCGTGAACATGTTTCCTTCGTGTGGAGCAGACGCATCGCTCGGCGTTTACGTTTTCCCCCCTTTTGTCGAGATAACCTCCTTTTGGAAAGTCGTCCCTCCCAAGGTGTGTGTTACCTTCATCACACGTGTGTCATCTTCGTCAGACTGTAGACTGCCGTAGACTGCTGTAGCGTGAAGCGGCGAGACCTCTGTGTGAGACCTCGACACGAGCTCCACCCGCATGAAGGTAACGTGCATACTTGATTACAGCAGTGTAGGCCCCGTCAACAATAAAACCTGCCAGGCATACCGGTACCTGGTGTTACAGTATGACAAAGCCTGCAGCAGAACGTTGTCGTGGCACCACTCTTGGAACAACCTTCATGAGCATGGATGGGCTATTATGCAGTGAGAGCAAGCTTGGAACCTTATTGCTGTACTGTCCTTGAAAACCTTAAGCGCAATAGGCTCGTTGTATTGGATTTAATATAGAGCCCGCCGACAACCACGATTTCTCAATACAATTTCCTCTGCCCCCCCCCCAGAAAAGTCGGTCTTATTCTCTTATTATATCAAGTTCTAATTGTAGGAGGTTATCGCTATAGTACCTGGTAGGTTCTTGTTATAGGTGGGTTATTCTTATAGTATTTTCTTATTTTAAGTAGGTTGTTATAGACTACTATTGTGGGTGCTTCTCATGGTAGGATTCTTGTTAGAGTTGGTTCTTTATCATAGTAAGGTTCTTATTGTTGTAGGTTATTGTCACAGTAGGTTCTTATTAAGTACCCTGGTAAGGTGTTATTATGGTAGGGTATTATTATATGGTTGTTATTATAGTATGTTCTCGTTCTAAGTAGGTTATTATAGACTATTATCATACCTGGTAGGTTCTTATCATAGTAAGCTCTTATTAAAATGGTGGGGTATTATTCGTGGGCGTGTACCGTAGAATGGGTGTATGGATACCTGTTACCCGCGTATGCAGCCACGTTTGCAGCATAACTATTAGTACCACCTAGGTCGTCACACTACAGTATAGCACCAGTATCATACGATCGTACAGTAAGTACTTGGGGGCATGGTGTTCTGGGAGGTGCTGGGGCGTAAGATTGAGCATTCCAGGCATGGCGCACTGCTGTTGATGTACTGAGCCATGCCCAGTGACTCGGGCTTGGCGTACTTGTGAGGTGCACACTGCTACGAGGGAAATATACTGGTGTCTCTGAGGTACTGGTACTGGGGCAAACTGGATATATATATATATATATATATATAATATATATATGCCCTCGCCCCCCCCCGTGAGCCGGTCTCAGTGCCCCGATTACGGCAGCCGACTCCCCCCTCTCCCTCATCCCTGTCGTACCTCGTCCCGGACACCGCAGGATCTGCCATGAAGCCTCGGTTCGATGTGTTCACCGACACCAAGCTCGGCTGCCGGTTCTACAAAGACGGGTGAGTCCCACTATGTCGGGGGGACCATAGTAAATAGAACCAAAAATGGTTCGTCAAAACAGCGAAATATAAAGGTTTTTGTGTGTACCCTAGGTCCTATTTAATGTGGCCCCCCGGTAATATTCTGGAACTAAACATATTTGCTGCTTCAGATTTTTTTCTGCTTTGCTGCTGCAGCTGGCTGCTGTTGTTGTTCAGATGCACGGGTGTTTGGCGCGTCGCCTCGCTCACGAAGAGCGGTTGGTGATGACCGAGAAAGCCACGAGGCTGGAAAGAGATATAGATAAATACCGGTTGTATTACACGAAACCAAGAAAAGTCAAAGTGGGCGAAACGGGGTAGAGTCTTTTTCTCATTCGCTCTGGGACCCCGAAAAGTCACCCCGCATGAATATGAATCCCATCCGGGAGGACGCAACTATCTCCGCGATCTCCGTATAGATGAAGTGCAGCTACGGCTGCATGAATCACATCAATCAGCTAGTCAAACTGCATCAGATATTTGCGCGACCATGAGTCCCCCCCCCCCCCCTCTCCCGCCCCTTCTCTCTCCACCCACATCCCGCCTCCCGCAGTCATCACGCCATCTTGTCATCCCCCCCCCCCCCCCACCTCGCCCGACCCCCCCCACCCCACCCCACCCTTATCCTCCCCTGGTGGCCCTGGCTCCGCGAGCCCCAGCCAATCAGCAATGAGCCAACGGGGTTGGGCTTTCCGCGCCATGAAATTGCGGTATCGAACCGGTTCCGGTTCCGGAGTGGTCTGATGTCTTGTTTCGGTTCATGATATATATATATATAGGTACAGTAGGAGGGAGTCCTGGACGACGGAAGGTGTTTGTTGTAAAATCTCTGCTCAGACATGCTGATGCGCCCATATAAGAAGCGGACGTTCAGGTTGACGTTCATGAGACCCGTAAGATTGCCTCCAGTCTGAGCTGTGCGGGGGGTTTGGAGGGGGGGGGGGGGGGGGGGGGGTGCACTCAATGTCATGTACTCAATGTCATGCATGGCCGCTGACGGGGAGGGGAGGGGCGGGGTGTACTCGATAGGAGAGATGTACTCGATCTCATGCATGGCTGACCGTAGTCGTATGACCATAGACCCTCGCATCCCTATATACAATGCCGGGACGGAGCATGTCGGGGGGGACAAAGCAAAGCAAAATGAAACGACCAAAAAAAATGCCGAGTGTGACGTGTAGCATCATAAAATGTGCATCATATGCATCAGCGATCAACACCGTTTTTCTCGTGGGTGGCGACGTGATCAGGTACACGATCGGAGGTTTGGGTACCGCGGCGTGCCCGGCCGGGCGGCTCCTGCGCGACGTGCCTTCATATACGGGGACCGGGGGGGGGGGCAGCGGGGATGCGGGCGCATCGCTCGCGGCCGCCGACGCTACTGCCTCTACCGCTGCTAGTGCTGCTGCTGTTGCTGTTGCTGCTGCTGCTGCTGGCGGTGTTGTCGCTGCTACTGACGGTGGTGGTGGCGGTGTAGCTGTTGCAGCTACTGGTGCTGCTGTTGCTGGTGCCGCTTCCGGTGAAGAGGCGAAGAAAGACCGTTGATTATTGCTCTGAGAGGGGTGGAGAGAGACACACGGGGGGAAAGGGAAGGGGGGGAGGGGGGGGGGGGGGGGGGGGGGGGAGCGGATGGGGAGGGGGCGGAGCACGTCGGGTTTTCACCAACCAGGCTGCGCGTCCTACCGACGACGCCACTTGTGAAGGTACGTGGCGTCACGGCCACGGTATCAGCAAAGCAGTAGATCAGGCAGTATGGGACGAGCCGGACCGCTGTGCAGGTTCCACTCTGGTTACCCTCACTCAACTCACTCATGTGGGGCTCATACTAGCGGTTCCTTGCCTCTCCAGAGCTTCTGAGCGAGAGGGCAAGCACTCCCCTTTCAATAGGAACGATAAATGGTAACGCCTCCACAACGACAGAGGAAACGGGGATATTACGTGCACACACAATGACTTTTTTTTCCGGTTTAGTTCATTTTTGTATTTAGTTTCGTTTTACAGTCTCTTGTCGAAGCTTCCAGTTTTTGAAGGAGAAACACACTGGCCGCGCGTAGTTGCGGTAGAGACCGAAGCAAACAACCTGAGTGGCACGTATTTTGTGGGTCGATTTCACTATTAACAGCGGCACGGCCATGGCTGCGCCGGTGGCGCTCGCCCTGCGTTGCCCATTGTAGTATACCTGGTACGTACACATACGGGCGGCACACACAGGATCACCCCCAGAACATGGTTTGGCGTAAAATACCGGTGCGGTTCACGTCAAGAATACCACACTCTGTTCGGAAATAAAGTGACCGTTTGTACATTAATTTTGACTCAAAACGGGACGCTATTTCGGGACATCATCTGTGGTAAGAGTGTACTGCGCCCCATCACATGCAGGAGCTACAGTATTGATAATATTAAAGGGATTTCGTGTCCGCAGTTTTCTGATTGGTCAATTTGTTTTGGATGGAATTTTTTATTGGTGGAAAATCCTTGGTCGACATTTGTCGTCATCAGGAATCGTGACGTCACTTTTCTGAAAACTGCGGGCACGAAATCCCTTTCTCTCTTCTTGTACTAGTGTGTAGGGAATTTTTTCTCGCGGGTTTTGAGGAGTGTTTTAAGTTGACGGCAGTAGCCTCGATAAAGGTATACCTGGGGTGTTCTGCGCCAATTACGGGTACAAAAAAAAAAGGTTGTGGATCTTCATTTTTTTTTGCTGCAAAAGTAGACTTGCAGTAGGTTGATTGGGGACTACCAAGCAGGTCCCGTGTCCTCGTCGAGCTCTGCGTATTGCCAGTCTGATTTTTTTTTTAATGCGATTGCAAGCGGAGGAAGGAGACCTTCAAGAAAGAAAAGAAGGTGGACTCTCGTGGACTCTTTTGACTCGTCCCCTGTTTTTCCTACGAAATACGAAAATTTTGAATTTCAAAGTGCTTCGTACGAATATATGCGGAAACTCCATTCCTCGTTGGCGACATCGGCACTAAAGGCGTTTGCCGGGAGGTTGACTGCGACGTTCTCCGCTCGGGCAGCATTACCGTGTACCCGGTATATACGTATAGGCTATGTCGGGGGAAAATAGTGCGTCCCGTCGTGTGACTACCCGCGTACCAGGTATAGGTCTCGCTCCAGCCAGAGGAGTTCTACGATAGAGGTATGGCATTTTTTTTTTTTTTTTTTTGAGCTGAGCTGAGCCACCACGACATCCTTACGTATCGGGCGGCAGTCGAAGGAGGTACAGGTAGAGTATACCACCACAGATCTTGGGGATATCTGTGACCATTGAAGGTTCGCGCTCCCACACATGCCAACCATCAGCCGTGTTCCCTATGTGTTACAAACCCCCCTTGAATTTCCGCAGTATACCTTGGGGGGGGGCGGGGGGGGGTAGTACTCGATAGGAGATATGCACTCGATCTCATGCATGGCCGTAGTCGTACGACCATAAGACCGTCGCACCATCCCTACAATGCCGGGAAGGGGCATGTCAGGTTTTCACCGACCAGACAGACATTGCTTGCAAAAAGCGCGAAGCGCCTTGGGGTATCTGGCGAGTCGCATGAAGGGTGAGCTGCATCCTCTACTAAGAACCGCTTTTGAGGCGGGCTTGCATATGGATGACAGCTTCAATAAGTTGGTTTAATTTCCCGGTGTAGGCACTTCCAGAGACAGCAACGGGAGTATACTATGTAACTCCCTCTTGGGTGCCTTACCATAAACACTACGTGATACGACCATTCCCACTTGTGCGCAGTAAAGGTTGCTCCCTTCGCACAAACGATCTAACTCGACAACCAGCTGTGACCGACCGCCAAAAAAAGAAGAAAAGAAAAGCGGTACCCTGGTTGCCTAGCTCACGTAATGAGCGGCATGTTTCACAGTGTCGTTCCCAACCGACGCCAACCCAACCTATAAGAAATAGGGGGGGGGGGGCATGGAGAATTTAGGGTGAACCTCTGTTGTAGTCCGGGTGCCCATACGCAGTAATCAGAACTCCCACGATGGGCCCAAAAACCTTGTATCCCCCTATGATCACGTACGAACACCATACCCATTTGGTTAGGGTTATTTCCGTACAACACTATCACACTGGGTGATAAGATAACACACCCCCTGTGGGAAGAATTTCAGACCAGGTTTCCTCCAAAACACGGGGGGGGGGGGGGGGGGGAGGGGGGGGCACACACAACAAAATTGGTGGCTCTGGGAAAAATTCGTCGAGAAGGCTGCATAGACGCATCGCTCGGCGTACTCAGTACGCCCTTCCGGTTGTCGGGAAAACCCAGCTTTGAAGAATCGTCCTCCAAGGGGTGTAATTGTTGTTTTGCGTGGTAAATATACGGTGCTGCCATGTTCTTCGTAATAGTATCGACTTAAGAGCACGATTTGGCGCGCTGCGAATACTCGAGCGGATACGTACATCGCACGGTGTGATAGCCTTGTCAAATACCTGAGAAAAGAGCTGCGTGCTTTGCTGACTCTATGGCTCGGTGCGCTCGCGCGCGGCTACACGTCTTGTGTGCGTGTGCGCGTCTTGTTTGGTGCGTTGCACCGTTCCCTGTGTGTCCACAAATAGTGAATAAGTGTTGCTGCTCGCAAGTAGGTAAGCGCTGTGTGCTGTCTGTGGCAATATTGCAAGGCTCGGAACTCCAGCACGTAAACTGATACAGCAGTAGTACCAGGTATATGTGGTATTGTTGTTGTGTTTGATATCCGACCGGACTGCCAGTAGAATAATCCTATTGCCAGTAGAATAATCGGAGAATAGGTTTGAGGTGGAATCAGATGTCACAAGGAACAAAAAAGTGTCCCCACACCTTTTGTGTTTGAGCTGGAAGCGCACTCGCGCCCCGCCCTTACGAGAGCTGACTCCCAACTTGCTCCTCATCAGTTTTGTCTGTTGAGCAGAGCAATCACATCACTGGCCTCTCTCTGCGGCCACCATCAACATCACCACATTCTTCTCCTCTATGATGGAAGTTCTCATAATAACACACTATTTTCACTTTTTCAACCGTGGTGAGCGTTAGTTAGTCTCTCAATGTAACTCTGCAGACTGCAGACTGTGTCTTGATCGGACATCGGCAAGCGAGTCTACTGTGAGCGTGCGCAGCAGTCAGCTACGAGCTGACGTACACGCTAAAGATCGCCACCTACCTGAGATGTGATGAAGCACGACGAGCTTCAACGTTGATCACACCTACCTACTGTATAGTTACTATTAATAGTATCAGGTATACCTTATCCCTTGTTTTTTTTCTGGGAGTGTTTACGAGTGATGTACGCTGAGGCTCTTGCTCATCATGCTAAGCATTCTTGTAGGATGCCAAACAGAACAGTAATAGGATTATACATCTGACATATTTTGAAATGTACCCCACCTTGTAATCCGCGGGATCACAGGATAAGTCCTACTACTGCCAACGCCACCATTTGTCAAGGTCTCAATAATATATTATAGTCCGTTGGGTTACGGGCAAACAAGGTTCCATCGCCTACCCAAACTATAGGCCTCCTATATATGACTAGGTTTGTTCTTTGCACCAGAGAGAGGTGGGACTGAAACCAAATCAGGTCCGCGCATGTAGCACGTACAACATCTGGGACGCGCATACAGAGCGAAGAGGATTTTTATACCTTATTTTTATCTTCCTTTTATCTTTTCTGAACCATGACTTTTTTTCCACTTTCCGGCTCTCTGGACAAGCCGTGGGCACAGGTCTTTCCCCTTCTACCTTCTCCCGCCCGGTGCTATACTCGCCTTCATTTTTATCGCGCAGAGGGTTGGGGTTCAGCATTCCCACTGCTCGTCGGTTCTCATCGGAAGTTGCTATAACTCAAGCTCTCGCGCTTTCCGCGGCGAGAAAAAAAGGGCACATAAAGTTGAACTGCTGCAGTTGTTCTAAATATATATGAATGCCCGGTTTACACGTCGTGAGTTTGTTGTGCACTTCTCTTCTGTCGATATTGCCAAATGCCCCTCCCCGTAACGTTCGAAGCACGAGTGCAATAACGATACCATGTATGTATAGTTTAACACTACCTTGTTGCCGTGGTATTGTTCATGATACCCCCGTTTCCCCTCTGTTATCGAGGAGGCGTGTTTCTTCCGATGAATCGCGCCCAACAAGTCCGTTGTGCAACGGTGCACCCCCCTGTGCTCTCAGAACCCTCTGTGAGTCACGAACGTGGGGGATTCATCAAGAGGAGACATCAAACTCTGTCAGTAACTCTGTACGCGTCTACGCAGCTCGGCCTGCATTACTGACTGTGCAGGGATACAAAGTGTCCCGACCTTGCTGATCTTAACAAAAGGGCCAGCCCCATGCTGCCCCCTTTTTTGTTGTCCGTTTTTTCCAGCCTATATATATATATGTATATAATATATATACCTGGTATATATTATATATACCAGGTATATATATATATATATATATATGTATCCAGGCACACGGTACCTTGTGCAAAGCTCCTGTATAATCAACCAGCTTGCACCACCTTATTATATACGACGAGGCATTTGATCTGATTGACTTCTTTTCTTAGACTCAGGGCGGAATATAGGGTTGTTGTGTAAAGGGGGCTGTGGGTAGAGCACGCTGCTTGTATAGTTCACGAATTTCTTATTAGTAATAGTTAGTGCTCCTCACAGCAGTGAGTTGAGAGAAAGGGAGATAACTCGAGTGAGCGATAGTGGGCTCCGTCGACCAAAACTAGCCTGGTATGCAGGTAGGTGCGAGTATTCCCATAATAAAGAAGATCCCTAAAACGCTGTACGTACGTGTGTGTATAGCCATACAAGATTCGCATACTTACGGGTATGTTCCCAAAACGCTACGCATAATAACCGTGTAAGATTCGCCAACGGGAATGCTACTCCCAAAATGCTACGCGTAACCGTATAAGATTCGCAAACGGGTATGTGCGTTCCTTCGCGATATATCTTATACTCCATCACTTTAGCCCACCCTGAAAGGTCGTGGATGCAGATCACACGACTATATACAGATGGAGACCGTATCATCCCAAAATTGGGAAGAGAGATCGAAGATGCGGCTATTCAACTCAGAATATTCAATGAGGTGATAAATCTACCCCACACCTCGTGATGAGGCTTCGACGCCTCACTCAGGAAACACCGGTCAGTGATTATCCGGGAGGAGAAGATTTTAAAACAATACGCAGGGAACCACAGACAAAAAAAAAGGCGCGCACCGACGACGCCAAATGTGAAGAGGGTGCAGCGATATAAGCTGACAAAGGGGGCATAGGGATGTCGGTGCTGGGTAGAGCACGCTGTGCTTGTAGTTGACGAACTTTTTATTAATGCTCCTCAAGTGAGTTGAGAGAAAGGAGAGAGAGATTTCCAGTGTGAGCGATAGTGGGCTTTGCCAGGGAACACAACACCAACTCAGCTCAGACGCGTCGACCAAAACTAGCCTGTAGTATGCAGATACGAGTATTCCCATAAAAGAAGATCCCCCACAAGGTGCTACGTATGATGATACGTGTAGCCATACAAGATTCGCATACTACGGGTATGCTCCCGAAACGCTACGCTTGACCGTATGAGATTCGCAAACGGGTGTGTTCCCAAAATGCTATACGCGTAACCGTATAAGATTCGCAAACGGGTAAGTATGTACGCCCCCTATTATACGATAGATACGCTGTGCTCCATCACAAGTAGTCACTTGCTCTGATGGGCTAAGGATTAGGATTAGGGTTAACCCCTTTAGAACCGCAGTCCCGTTTGGGGACAAAACTACTTGAAATTTGACTGGATTGTCCCCAGAACGGGACTGCGGTTCTAAAAGTAGTGCTATTCGTCTCGCCGTACACAAAGGTAGCAGTCAGTGTGTGTATCAACCATTTTATCGAATAAGGGGGGGTAAGCAAGCTGCAACAACTATAATAACCGCCGAATTACTGCAGCCGCGGTAGTATATTACGGGGTGCCATAGTTACTACCAGGTAGGACCTACGGTACACACGAAAACATAGGTACCTGGTATATATTTATTTCGCTATTTTTACAAACAATGTTTGGTCCTATTAACTATGGACCCCCGTAATAATAGTAGTCATTGACCTCTCTCTCTGTTTCATTGGATCCCTCGCCCTGCCTCGCCTGCCCCGCGTTGTCCAAGGCCCCTTCAACGCCCGCACATATACCTGGTATCATTTACTGGATTGATTAGAACATTTGATTGCAGTACGCCCCCCCCAACAATTAACAAACACCTACCATTAATTATCAATAATAAATAGTATACGCAGGGAAGGATACTTGGTTGGATGATGTTGGTGGTATTCGACGAATTATGTCAGCTTTTTCATTTTGAATGAATAACGCCCTGCACATTGTCGGAAGGCAAATAATAATAATTAAAAAAAACAATCAACTTTGAATTTTGCCCATTTTTAATAATTATTTCCAGATTTCAACTTTGAATTTTGCCTACTCTGGCAGCAGCGAATTCCTTCAAATTTCGAACGTTTTTACCGGCAAGTAAGTGCTGGCGGTAAACTTGATTTGTTCGACTGTTTTTATTTTTTTTATTTCATGTATTAATAGTAGGTCTTGTTCGCGCACCAACTCGACTAGCCCCTGGGCCCTACGTAAAAACAATTAATACTGATGTGTGCCTCGAGACAACCGCATGGTTCGCGGTGTGCGTGGTGGTCGTGGTAGAGTCTTATACTGTACACGATCCAACACAACGCGGTGATCCAAACAGGCTACTGTTATTGTATACCAGGAAAAAAAAGTACTATTACCGGGGACTGCAGTAAATAGGGCCTATATACGGTAGACACAAAAACCTATATATACCTACCTGGTGTATTATATTTACCTATTTTTACCAGCAATATTATTTGGCCCTATTTTCTGTGGTCGCTTACCGGGGTTTCCTGAGTGAGGCGTCGAAGTTTCACTACGAGGTGTGGTGGAGTAGATCTATCACCTCATTTCTGTGTTGATTAGCTGCATATATATTCGATCTCTCTTCCCGCCGATTTTTGTGAGGATATTTTTTATCGTCGTGTGTGATCTGCATCTACGACTACTAAGGGTGTGGGCTAATGCCATGAGTTAGCATGTCTATCGTATAGGAACGTACATTAATTACCCGTTTGCGAATCTTATACGGTTTCGCGTGGCGTTTCAGGAACATACCCGTTTGCGAATCTTGTACGGTTTCGCGTCGCGTTTTGGGAACATACCCGTATGTATGCGAATCTTGTATAACTACACGTACGTACGTAGCGCTTAGGGAATCTTCTGTATGTATGTATGAGAATACTCGTATCTGCATGCCAGGCTAGTTGTGGTTGACATCTGGGCTGAGCTGTGTTCCGGCGAAGCCCAGTAGTACCGCTCACCGCTCACTCGAGTTGTCCTACTCCCTTCCTCTCAACTCACTTGAGGAGCAATAATAAGAAGTTCGTGCACTACATACAAGCAGCGTGCTCTATACCCAGCACCGACATCCATCCCTGTCCCCCTTACCAGCTTATATCGCGCGCGTACCCTCTTCACACCTCCTCCCTCCCTCCTCCCCTCCCTCCCCCCCTCCCTCCCTCCCTCCCCCCCTCCCCCCCTCCTCCCCTCCTCACAACGATTCGCCGCACGCGTGCCTTGCATTTTTACATCACGACAACAAGAAGACTTCAAATCAGTCCTTTTTATACATACCTGGTTGGTATCTTCCCCCGTCGACCGACATATATATGTACTCACTCGTCGTATGTACTCCTTCTGATTATGACATTGACACGGCGTCGCGTCGAATTGATCCGTCTTTGTCAATAATTTAATTATACCTGGTACCTGGTATATATACCAGCCTGGTTTCAATTAATTGTTACCTGGTATTATTGTACATATCATACGTGCAGTACATACACACAATACGATATCCTTGCTATTATTTAGAAGCATAGCGTGACCGTCGGCAATCGGAATGACGAAAGTCATCATCCGTAAAAATTGGAACGATACAGAGAAGATTAGCATGGCCCCTGGAGTAAGGATGACACGCATAAATCGAGAGGTGTATCGAAACTTTTTTTTCACTTTTTTTTTACGGGGGCGGCGGGAGGCACATATACCGCAAATAATATCACAACATATAATATCACAATGTCATGCTGTGTGCAGAGACTCATAGACACCCTCTCACCTACTACTACAACTACTCTCACTGAACCACTATTAATAATATAACGCGTATCAGTAGTTAGTTCTGAGTATTTTTAGTACGGGGGACCATCGGCGTCCCCGGTGGCTTGGTAGGTGGTCCGCTTGCCTATCAAGATTAATTTAGTGGGTTCAAGTCTCACCGAGAGTGCATGCTCGTGGCTTTTCCTTGCAAAAAAAAAATTGATTGGCGGAAAGCGCGAGAGCGTGAGTCATAATAGCTACCTGGTACATTCGATGAAAATCGACGAGCAGTGTGAATGCTGTGAACCCTATATATGCGCGACAAAAAATAAAGGCACGTACCGGGGGGGAGAAGGGCGGACACCTGTTATACCACGGCTTGTCCACAAGCTCGTCGAGCGTAAAACCTCCTACGAGTGTGAGGCTGGAAAGTAAAAGTGATGTTGAAAAAAACAAAACAAAAAAGTAAATAAGACCTACAACAGTACACACCAAAACCTATATATTTCCCTATATTTTTACTAACAATATTTGGCCCTCTTTACTATTATTATGGCCCCCCGTAGAAGTAGTGTTGTCTGACCTTCGCACAACAAACAAACGCAAGCAAGCAAGCTGTGTGTTCGTGCACCGAACTTGAGGAAGAAAACATCACAAATCACAGACGGAACGGAATATATATATATATATATATATATATATATATATATATATATACATGCTACAACATGTACAAGCGATCGCACCGATCATTCGTACTCAAGAAGACAATAAGAAGAGTGTTTGATACGGACTTACTTGCTATACATGTACACGCAACAGCGACCATCGACTGGGTCATCTCACATCGTTGTTGTTGTGTTTTTTCCCTTCGTGGCATAATAATAAGTGCAATTAATTCAAGAACAATCTCAGCACGGCGGTGGGATTCGAACGCCCAGGATCAACATTTTACACACTATATACATACGAAGCATACACCCACCCGCTATTATCTGTCATGCATGGATACATACGATACTTCTCTCTCTTCTTACGTCATCGTTTCGCCGTCTGAGTGGTGACTCGGCCTCTGTTGTTGTTGTTGTTTCTGTTGTTGTTGCTGTTTGTTTGTCGTTGTTGTTGTTTGTTTGTCGCTGTTGTTGTTATGGGTATATATTGCCCCCTGCCCCCTGCCCTCTGCGTGTTGCTCACGGATGGAAGGATGGATGGATGGATGCCCATGGATGGATGGATGGAAGGATGCATGGTATACTGCTTCCGAGACGACCTCGGTGCTGAATCACAGTAGTAGTAGTATTACGGGGGACCATAGTAAATAGGACCTACGGTACAAACAAAAATATATACGAGTACGATGTAGCTTTTTCATTTTGAATGAATAACGCCCTGCACATTATTGTCAGAAGGCAAATAATTAAAAAAAAAAGTACTGGTACGATGTATATTTCGCTAGTGTCGCTAGTTTTACTACTGACCATATTTGGTCCTTTACTAATACTATGGCCCCCCGTAAATTGTTATGTTATGAGGCTTAGATGGGGTAGGCGATTGGTAAAAACCTCTTATTATGCCTTTAGCCCAACGGACTAAGACCTTGACAGTGTAGTCGATCACGGTTTAATTGTCGATACCCCCTAGATATCTGATGTAGATGTCGCGCGTTAGGTCTACATCCCCCCCCCCCCCCCCCCCCGCCAAACATACCAGAAAAAAATTCTAAAATAGTACCAGAATAGGTATTTTTACACCCTTTTTTATACTACTACTCTGTACTGCTACTACTGTTGTTGCAGAGGGTTTTCGGATGGTTATACGTACGTACGCGCGTACGTATCGCTTTTGTGTGTGTGATTCTTCACGATTCACGATCCACGACAAGACAAGGAAGAGCTCGTGGATCCAATCAAAAGCCCTAACCCAGGCTCCCGAGTGAGACTACAAGGCTACGACTCGAGCGAGCGCGGCTTCCCCGCGTGCAGGGGTCGATTATTCCACGACGGGAAGGCTTTTTGCCAATGTCGAACCGGAAGGGTGGTCTGATCTGAGAAACAAACGCATGCGCGGTCCACCTCAAAAACCGTACTTACATCGTGAAGGTGTTACCTACTGAGCGATAGGGGTAAAATATCGATCGATTACCCACAGCCCAAGGTAATCCTTATAACACTCTCTCAGTAGGTAACACCATCACAACATACCTAGATATCTGTCTAGGGCCACACAACACCTCTCTCGGCCCTGGCTTTCTTTTCAGTAGGGCTACACCTCTCTCGGCCCTGGCTTTCTTCTTGCTCAGGAGATACCGAGCTCGAAAACTTGGTCCAGGGGAAGGTGGGGGGGGGGGGGGGGCGGGGGGTTGCTCACACTATCATTCTTGCTGTCTGTCTACTGTACTACACGGCATGTATGCTTGTGCACCGACGGCGGTGTCAACGTGAAAAATAGTCGCGGACGAACGTCGGCGAGCGACTTTTTCATCCATGATGTGAAAATTATAAAATACCAGGTACCTGGTAAAAAAAAAACGGGGAAAAAAGAGATGATGGCGTTCTTTGACGGTCCATGGACGATAGGTTTAGGACCCATCTCAACGAGGAACGTTTTTTTACGGTACTCCCGCCAATAAATAGTTTTTTTTTCGTTCGGTTTGATTTGCATCTGATTGTTCGAAAACCGAATCACCAAGCAGGCGTTTTGACTTTTGATTCAGATACATGAAACGAAAAAAAAACGAATTCGACATGGAAGTATTTTGGGATTTCTCTTGGTTTTTCGTGCTATCCAATTGTGGGGAGTTAGTTCAACTCGACGTGGCATGTTCCTGAAACCGAAGCAAACTTGAGCCGTGTCTTTCGTCTGCTTCACCAGTGAGATCCACCATTCCCGAGAGACAGGGCCACCAGAGCAGCCGCAGCGCGAGGTCCGACGGACCCTAGCACAGAGTAGACCATCCGCGGCGCAATAAAAAAACTTACAAGACCGTCGCAGACCCAGTTTTTCATCCCTCCTTGCCTCGCAAACCACACGCACACCGACCAGATCACGACTTCGCACAGACGTTCGATCGCTGTATCCCCGTCGCTGCTGCCTGCGCGGGGCTTCGGGGCTGCGCCAACCACCCAAGACATCCCAAGAGCGATAACCTCTTCGGCGGTGCCGGCATAAACAATCGGCCGCTGACCGCGGCGCCCCGGGGAGGACGCGCGCCGTCGCTCGCCTCGTTGGTTGCCCTCGGGTATTCGTTGACCCTTGTGCGTTATTCGAGTTTTTTTCGAATACGCTATTCCTCGATAGGATCCAAAGGCAATTAATTCACGGAATTCTATTCAAACCAAATCAAATTCATTTTTTCCTATTCGGTTCTTATCCTGAAAAAAGTTTCTCGTTAAGACGGGCCCTTAGAAGAGACATCAAATATGTACCAGGTACAAGTACAAACACTACTGTGTAGAAAGAAAAAAAAAAAATCAGAGATCGAAGATTTCGTCGAGAAGTCATCTTTGTGGTTGCCCGAGACTCTGCCAGTGTAGGCCCGGACTTAGCGTTCGCCATCGTTACCTTGCCCTCGATTGCAACAACAAAAAACGTGCGTATATATAAAAGACGACCTCCAACAAAACAAAAAACACAACAAATAAGCAATAATAGGTAGTGTACTGTCGTGTAGACGGATGTTTTTTTTTTTTAGAGAGAGAGAACATAGATCTGCACCAAAAGGACTTCAACCTCCCTCCCTCCCTCCCAAAAAACGCCACTCGCAAAAACGCACCACGATTTCATCGAATCAAAATCAAGCCTTGCAAAACTAAACAGCACACAAAACAGACACGCACAACAATAGCCCCCCCCCCCCCCCGCCCCCCGCTCCCCTCCCACCCTTCTCCATGATAGACAAGATGCCACATGCAAGGTGATGGGCCGGGCCAAACCACTGACTATAAAATAAGCAAAAAGGTTAGTCAACGGCGACAATTCAGCTTACTTTCGATGATGTGATCCACGCTAGTACCACTACCACTACTTCCTATCTAATCCGATTACCCGCCAAAAAAAGAGTAAAAAAAAAGACAAAAGACAAAAACGCGTGAGAGCCAGAGACCGGAAAAAAAAATACAACAAAACCATGCCGAATACCAACGCGATATCACTATTCCGCCCACCCTCCTCCCTCTTCCTCCTCCTCCTCCTCCTCCTCCTCTTCCCTCCTTTCTCCATGAAAGACGAACCTTGTCGAAGAGCAATCCAAATTTTACAGTGATGGTGCTTTCTTGCTATTTCAGCCCCTGGAAGGGTAAAAAAACAAAAATGCGACGAAGTCACAAACGACCACTACAGCATCAGCCCCACCTAGCAGTCCCCGATGCTGGGGAATATAGATAGAGGATGCGTCCCGAGTGCGCAGTGACGCTGTAGGCCTGTAGGTATCACGGCAGGACCATGGGAAGCGAGCGATTTTTTTTTTTGCCGGACCGTACGAAGACGCCACCGAAAGGCTGGCCGGGCGGAACCATCCAGCACGACCCGTCAAGCCACCACAGCTAACAACTTAGGCCGAATCTACCCCGTGGCGAAAGCAGAAGAGCTCAAGCGACAAAGCACCAGCTCTTTCTCCCAAGCGCCCCGCCCCCGCCCCGCCTCTCCCCCCCCTCCCCCCCCCCCCGGCCGCTTCTTTCTCCCCCCAACCGAACAAGCAAAAAACACCCGGATTGAAGAAAGCCTCCACTCTCGGTCGACGCCCTTGATGTAAGGGACAACCGTGGCATACAAACATAAATAAAACGGCTTCGACGCAGGCCAAGCGAAAAAAAAAAGGAGAAAAGATAAAGAGATCTTGCGCTACCCCTCGCGTCCTCGCCCCCCACAAAATAATCAACCGATCGCCCCCCCCCCCCCCCCCCCCCCCCCCCCCCCCCCCCCCTCCTCAGCACTTGTGCGCCGATTGGTCAGTGATTTAGTCAGGTCAGGAGGGGGGATTTATTGCAGCTTTACTTGTTGTAATATACATCATAGCCAGACAATTAATTCGACGCTGTCATCCATGAATGACAAGAAAGTCCTCACTGTTTCCTTCGGTATATAGGATGCGGCTCACCCTCCAAGCCACTCGCCCCCGACACCTCACGTTCGCTTCGCGCTTGGTGAAAGCAAGCAGCACGCCTGCCTCGTCGGTGAAACCCCGACGTGCTCCGTCCCGACATTGTCGGGACGCGAGGGTCTATGGTCATACGGCTAGGGTCAGTCATGACAATTCTACCCCCCCCCCCCCCTTCCCCCCGCCCCTCCACCCCTCCTAGTACAATACGAAACCCCTTTACGCCACCGCCCCAACACCCCGTCGATCTTGGCTCATGCCTGGAAACACTCGCAACGGATGTGCCTCGGTGTTAAACACGTACTCGGACAAATCTACTTTGTGATCCGGGTCCTGGATGAGATAGAGGTATTTTAGAGTCTCGGCTAAGAAGAAGGACTCCATCCGGTCCTCCGGGTGCGCCCTGGGATCATTGACGTTGGGGAACGACCCGAATGCTACAGGCAACCGGCAGTGCTTCTCGAACGCCTGGGAGTTGGGAGAGGGAGAGGGAGGGGAGGCGGGGGCGGGGAGGGGGGGGGGGGGGGGGGGGAAGGTGAGAGGGGTGTGAGTGACGGTTGGTTGGTCATGGTTCTGCTGCCCTTGATGAACCGCGGGTATATTGGGGCGTCTTGAAAGTCGCGGGCGTTCGGTCCTACCTTACGGGCAAGCGATCTATCGCGATATCGGTTAAAAAAAAATGCACCTGGTATATCGCTGCTTGCGACACTTACGGCACGTCAACACCCGAAACAAATGTTTAACCCCTTCGAACTAACACTAAAAAAAAACGACCACCACTCTCTACGCCCTCTGAGCGCTTCCAAGTATTCTCAAGTACTCTCAAGCCCTCCAGGTCGGAACATTTTTTTCCCTCTTCAAGCAGTTGCAAATTATTGAGGCGACGGCGGGCCAGCCACCTCCGATGGCTCAGATTCGCATTTACCGGACAACAAGGTACCAGGTAGCATATAGATAATAATATATAATATATATATATATATATATATACCCTGGTCGACGTTTTCCATGGTCGCACCTGGAATATTTCCCAACTCCACTCGCGGTAGATGGGGTCCCCGGTGATCTGATGGAGCACGAAGAGGGCCTCGGCGGTCTCTGGTCTCAAGATGTTGTAGGCTGTCTTTTGGGGAACCACCATGTCCTGTATCGGCACGGCAGCGGCGGTGGCAGCGGTGTCGGTCGGTCGGTCGGTCGGTCAACCAGTCGGTTGGTCGGTCGGTCGGTGAGTCAGAAAATTAATCAGTGAATAGTGTTGGGTAGTCGTTTGGTCGTTTCGGTAGGTCAGTCGATTGGTCTTGGTCGGGTGATCCATTGGTCGGTTAATCAGTCAACCGGTCGGTCGGTCGGTCGGTCGGTCGGTCGGCGAGTCAGTGAATTATTCAGTGAATCAGTTAGTCAGGGAAGTCGTTTGGTCGGTCGGTTGGTCAGTCAACCAGTCAGATCGGTCGGTCGGCGAGTCAGTCAATCCGTAGTTCGACATTATACCGATAACCACAAAAAACTACAGTCGTAGTCGATACAGCGAAGGTTTCGTTCAGTGTCAGCACAAAAAACACGAGGGTATCAGGGGATGTAGGGCAAAACACGTTCGATATTTCCAAACATCCAAACTCTCGAAACGATAGCCAACACTTATCAGTCGTTTGGTCGGTCGGTCGGTCGGCCGTTGGGCATTGGACACGAGATAGTTTAGGCCGTTCGGATTGACGCGGAATTAGCTCGTTTCGTTCGGAATGACACGGATGGAGAGCGTTCGGATTGACATCGGATCAAGTTCGTTCGGATTGAAACGGGTCACTGACTCACACAGATCAAGGTCGTTACACTTACCACGTTCGGTAGGGCCGAAACGTAGCCAAAACGACACGTTCAGATACGACACGGACGGATCAAGTTCGATTGGAAAAGACAACCGGGGTGACGTGTACCGCCCCCTTTCGTGAATTGTTTTAGTTCTAACCCGGTCGCTTGCTGCTTCCCGTAGCTGCCAGGAGATCGAAGTTTGGCATCACGCGTGGTGAAAATGAATCCTATCAATAGGGTCCCGACAACACAGGCATCTACCTCTCTACTACTGCAACATGCAAGCAATCGCAGAAGTGAAATAAAGAAATTGAAGGTGTCACCTGGGACTTATCACCACACACCACCCCACTATCACTATCACCACCACCGCCTTCCCATCCTCTTCTCCCCCCCCCCCCCCCCCTCCCCATCCACCCTTCCCTCTCCCTCCCTTCCCTCCGTCTTCCTCCATCAACCCTGCAAAACCACCACCATCACCAACCGAAACGACACTTAACACCAGCACCACCCAGACACTTGACACCACGGTCGAAGCGACTACAACCGGCGCTCGCCGAAAGCCTCTCGGCCCTCGATTTTTTTTTTTTACTGTTCAGAGTCTCTCTAACACTCGCCTTTCCATGTTCAAACAGCACCATCTCAGGCGCGAGGCCGGTCTTCTGCCTCGCATACATCTGGTAGCACGTGTAAGCCAGGGCCTGCGATGCGAGGGTGTCGGTGGTGCAGCCGGGAACAGCAAAATGGAAGCACGGACTAAATTGGTTGAGAAACGATACGAATAGGCAACAGACCGAGGGATGCCAAAATGGAGGCACGGGCTGAATGCTGGAAGGATGCACGCGCGCAAGATCAGGCAGATAGTTGGCGCTATTGTCGAGCCTGTTTGCCAACACTAGCAGCGACAAAAACAACACTACCACCACCGCCCACCATCACCACCACAAAGACTGACAACACCACCACCACCACCAACAATACCAACACCACCACCAACAACACCAACAACACCAACAACAACACCGTACTGCCGGGGCTATTGCGAGGCCCAGCAACAGCAACACCACCAGCAAAACTACTGCACCACCACCAACACCACTACAACCATGGCCACTGCCACCACCACCACCACTACCACTACAAACCACACCAACACTAACAGAACAACATACTGTAGACTCTATTGCGAGGCTACTGTCCAAGGCTGCTGACGAGGCTATGTGTCACCTTGGCCGTCTTCATGTCTCGTTCTGCTCGTTCTTGGTCGTCTGTCGTTTGGGCTCCGAGGGCAAGAGTACCCGCCAGGAAACATACCAAGTGATCCATCTGCCCCCGAAGGCACGAGTAACGGGACATACCAGCAGGAATTTAGTAAGGCAACGAGGAGGGGATGGGGGGAAAGGAGGGGGGGGGGGGGGTGGGCGGGAGCAGGAGGGGGGGGAGGTCGAGAGGGTTCGGGGGGTGGGACGGAGGGAGGGAAGGAGGGAGGGAGGGAGGGAGGGAGGGAGGAAGGAGCCCATATGGAACGGTGCTTAGACGAGGAGAACACCGCAGCACTGGGCAGCGAGCAACAACAGCAGCAACAACAGCCGCAGCAAAGACATCAATGTCAACATCGACACGGTCGCCAGCAGCAACAACAGCAGCAGCAGCAGCAGCAGCGGCACAACAAGACTCGACACCTACAGTGGTAAAACACCACCGGTTACAACAGCATAAAACAAAAAAAGGCCACAACAACAACAACGACAACAACAACAACAACAACAACAACAACAACAACAACAACAACAAAAACAACAACAACGGGAACAACGATAACGCTTACGCGCAACGCCACGTAGCTCTTCTGGTATACACCACCCCCCGCTATATCGTGGTTCCCGGCGTCTCACCTTGGCGACGTTGGCGTGCCCGTTCCAGTCACTGACGTACGTCAAGCCGCTGGGGTGGCTTTCCTTGAGGAGGACCTTCGTCATCCCGTCCATAGCACGGTCGTACCTTTACCGCACAAGCAACAGAGGAAACACGAGAAAAAAACACGAAAACATAGGTTCATACTTCGGACTGATCATCTACAGATAGATCACAATCCATCTATCTACATAGATCATCTACAGTAGTTCCCTAACTGCCCTTGTGACAGGTTGCGCAGGATCTGCATGTGCTCAAGTAGTACAGATCCAACCCAGGACAGGCTCACATATCGGATAAATCATCTACAGATAGATAATCTACAGATAGATCATCTAGTTCCCCAGCTGGCGTTGTCAAAGGCTGTGCAGGATATATCTATCTGTGTAGTAACAGATCCGACCAAGAAAACACGTGCTACTGTAGATGGATCATGCATAATATATGTGTGCCACCCGACAACACGAGCTAGATCATACAGATAATCCAAGATAGGAAAAAGATAAGCCTAGAAAAGTCTCGATACTCAAGCGGGAATGATCTATAGATGATCTGATCCGAAGATGATCTGTAGACGATCTGTCGATGATCTGTCGGAGGTGTGCACTACTCTTCAATACATACCTATATATATTGTCCGACCTGTAGATTAGCCTTGAAAGGTTTAGAAAATCAAGTGGGAATTATCTGTACATGATCTGTAGACGATCTACAGACAGATCATGACCTACCTATCTAAAGTAGATGATATAATTTCTCGCCTGTCGTTGTGAGAGGCTGTGCACGACATACCCGTCTATTACATATCCCACCCAAGAAACACGTGCTACCGTGATTTTATAGATCATACAGATCATGCGGATTTGTCCGGGTCCCACCCCCCGCAGCACTCAAGCTGTACATCTAGAAAATCATTCGTACGAGATCGGGAATAGGTCTGCCGCGAAATTTCCAGACCCTAGTGACGTGGGGATCGATGTATCTGTCCAAGCGACGGGTGGGTTGAATCCGCAGACGCAGTTACGCCCTCCGCAAACACAGATACGGACGAAACACGGGATCAAGGGTAAACAAAAGGCAACCGGACATGTCTGCGTCAGGGACCTGGGTCAGCTAGAAAGGACATAAAACGAGGACTCCAGTCTACACGCGGGCCGACGCCGAGCAGTAGGCCAGCAAACACACGCCAGAAGCGAGGTAGTCAGGAAATCCTGCCGAGAACGTGAGTCGATAAGACGTGAGATAAGACAGTCGCTGGGCTGGTCAACCAAGCCATACTTTTGTGCCTTTTCTCTCTGCCCCCCCCCCCCCCCCCGCCCCACTTCTCCGTCCCCATTTTTCTTTCGGACCGGGGGGAGGGGGGGGTGTACTCATTCTCATGCATGGCCGTAGTCGTATGATCATAGACCCTTGCATCCCTACAATGCGGGGACGGCGCACGTCGGGTTTTCACCGACTAGGCAGGCATTTGCTCGCACCAAGCGCGAAGCGGGGGGTGGGCGGGTGGGTGGGTGGGTTCTCATTTTGTTGCTTGCCTTAGTCATTCGATTCATTGACCACACATCCCTTTCGAGAGACGGAGCACCGTTCCTTCCCACCCGTAATATAGACACCTCCGACATTTGGCCGATCCTTACCTCCCCCCCCCCTAAATGTTACATCGTAGCCGGGGTTCCTTCCGTACACAACAAGAGCAGCAGCAACACCAGCGGCAGCAGCAACAACAACAAAAGCACCCACAGCGACAACAACAAAAACAACAAGAAAATCACCGACAGCAGCAGCAGCAGCAGCAACAACAGAAACACCGACCGGAAGAGTTGGCGCATGCCACGTAGCAAAAGTTACGGCCAAAATATCGACTCAAGTGATGGGGGAGCTACAGTATGTACCCAGCGTCGTTCGTTTTTAAGATATTATTTCGATCTTACACCTCGTGTACAGGCCATGGGATTGATGGCTCATCATCGAGGTGTTAAGCGTACACCTAGTAAATCTCTCCTCGGGTGAAGTGCCATTATACCAACAACCGGAGCAGCAACAGCAGCAGCAGCAGCACAAACACCCTTACCAGTAGCAACACACACAGCAACTGATTATTCACAGCAGCAGCAACAATAGCAACAACACAAGCAAGCCCGCACAAGGACCAACAAAAACAACAACTGGTCGCCGAAAGCAGCAGCAGCAGCAGCACAAACACCCGCACCAGTAGCAACACACACAACAACTGATCACCCACAGCAGCAGCAGCAGCAGCAACAGCAGCAGCAGCAACAGCAGCAACAACAGCACCCGTACCAGGACCAACAAAAACAACAACTGATCACCGACAGCAGCCGCAGCAACAGCAGCAACGAAAACCAAAGCACCCGTATCAGCAGCGACAAACACAACAACTGGTCACCGACAGCAGCAGCAGCAGCAGCAGCAGCAGCAGCAGCAGCAGCAGCAGCAGCAGCAGCAGCAGCAGCAACAACAACAAGGTCACCGACAGCAGCGGCAGCAGCAGCAGCAGCAGTCCCCCACACCCAAGCCCTCAACTCTCCGTCTATGATCTAGTCTGACTCACATTTGTCTGTACGAAGTCTCCGTCTTTCCCCCCTGGAGCCACGCCTTCAGCAAATACTCGTAAAACGAGTCTCCAAGCGCGCCGAAGGTAACCTGAGCATTCGGGTTTGTCGCATTGCAGGTGAACTATTTAGGCAGGAGTCCCCAGCATTTCTGTTGACCTCTTTCACGATGCAATTACCGGTACCTCATGACTGACTACTTCGTTAGCTCATGATTTCCCTTTTTTTCAATCCCCCTTCACCTCATGAGGCGGCTTCGTTGGACCAGTTTACAACTCGAATAGATCATGTACAGATCATTACCATTTGACCTAGACCTCCCGGGGCAACTATATCCCTGGTCTGCATGATCTAGTTCATGGAACCCCCGCCCCCTCCCGAAATTATAAGCGCACACGCGCACACAAAATGTGTACATACGCGTACCTTACACACAACTTTTGGCCACACGCGCAAACACACACAAAAAATAAAGGAAGCACCCTCCCCCCCCAAATAATGGAAATACTCCCGCCCCTCCAACCCCCCACGCGCACAAATCATGGACCCCCCCCCCCCCCCGCCCCCGAAGATAAGCATTTTTGCTCGATGCAATACAGTATATGCAAAAAGGTAATGGACGCCTAAATGTTGTACCAGGTAGGTGTCTATATATACTACAGTAGGAGTATATGCTCCGTCTCGAAGGGGATGCGTGGTCGACGGTCAAATGACTCACGTCAAGCAAGAAATACCCCCCCCCCCCCCCCCTTCGTTACCCCCCAGGCGCACTAATCATGGACCCCCCCCCCCCCTCCCTCCGTTACCCCCCAGGCGCACTATTAATAATCATGGACCCCCCTTCCCCCCCCCCCCGTCCCCCCATCCAATATACGAACGCGCCTGCGAGCCGATCGGCTTTCCAGAGGAAGGATTGAAGAAAATGGGAAACAGCCCGTCTGCGACGTTTATGTCGGACATGAGATCGAACACCTTGTTCGCTTTTTCCGCGTACTTGGGATCGCCCGTTATCTCACTAAGGTAGCGGAACTCCACCTGCACACAGGCGGCGGCGGCGGCGGCGGCGGCGGCAAGCACGGCACAGGAAGGGACGACGCGCGCACGCGGCGCCGAGGAGCACTTAAGGCTGCGGTTGAGACGGGTAAGAAAAATGAAAAAACACACACACACACACGCGCATGTTTTAACGACCGACCCACAGAACACCCGTACTTTTAGGGTCTACAGGGGGTCAGTCACTTCGGGGAGAGAGTTACGGCGAGGTTGGTGCTGCTGGGTTGTCGCCTGCAATCAGCGAAGCCAGGAGCTAAGAAAATTGCCCCTGCCCGCTGACGATGGCCTACACCCTCTTTCAATCACACCGGCTGCTACAGATTACTTCTGGTACTCCGCCCCGCCTCCCCCCCCCCCAGCGACGGTCATACAACTACGGCCATTCATGATACCGAGTACACCCTCCTCACAGCCGGTCCCTGCTCCGTCTCGAAAGGAATGCGTGCGTGGTCAACGGTCAAGTGGCTAGGGCAACTAATCAGTACGCCCCCCCCCCCCCCCAAACTAGGACTCGCCGGAAACCTCACGGCGCTTCGCGCTTGGTGAAAGCAATGTCTCCCTGGTTGGTGAAAACCCGACATGCTCGGTGCAGGGATGCGAGGGTCTATGGTCATACGACTACGGCCATGCATAATATCGAGTACATATCTCCTATCGAGTACACCCCCCCCCCCCCCCGCCCTTCCCCCCTACTTCCCTTTACTTCACCCCCCCCCCCCCCCCCCCTCTTACTCCGGAAAACCGCACCGCAATCCACCCCAGCCTTTTCCCCCACCTGCAGAGTGCCGATTTCGGCGAGCACCGACTTGCTTCCCGAGGGTCTTCCGGTTCTGAAGTTGACGCGTCCGGTTGGGATGCCGCTGTTGGTATGAAATGCTGGCAAGAGCAATTCGCCTAGTTCTACTGCCTGGAAAGCATGAGGCAATTATCACCAGGTAGGTAAGTGAGGTGGTGGAAGGCAAGATAAGGGTACACAAGATGCTACCGTGCAAGGTGTGATGGATAGCGCATTACCTGGTATGCTATAATCTAACACAGCATGACGAGATAGGGGCTATATGGGCCAATGCGAGGTGATCCAAAGGTAGTATAAGATGATGTGAGATGTGAGAGGTAAGGAAAATGCGATAGAAGGTAAGATAACATTACGATATGATGTGAGGGCAATGAGGTAAACTAAGGTAAAAGAGAATGCAAGACATTAGAGGGTTATGTAATAATACACCATGGATACGGATACCGCAAGACAGCATAAGGGGAAGACAAGGGGCAAGGGTAAAGGCAGGGCGTCAGGGTTGACCAAGGGTAAACGCAATGTAGGGTACGGCACAGGAAACGGAAACAGTATTACAACGCAGGGCAAGGCAAGGCAAGGCAAGGCAAGGCAAGGCAAGGCAAGGCGAGACAAGGCTCGTCGAACGCGTCAAGCAACGGTAGAGGCGTTGCTGTACGAGGCGAGCATAGTCAGCACGCAGTTTGAGAAAAAGAGACTACTAACATCAACACCCACAAAACAGCAACAGCTTCAGCAAACGAAAGCGCAAAACCTACAGCAGTAGCGCCAGAGCAGTAGCGAGAACAGCCACAACAAAACAACCCGAAAAAGACGCCCAAAACACTCGTACCCTCCTGCGCCCCTCCCCTTGAAAAAAAAAACAAAAAAAAACGTCACAGGGACACGAATGCCGGGAAAAAGAACAAGAACCAGAACAAAAAAAAAACAAGAACAAAAAAAAACAAGGGAACAAAATCAAGAAACAAGAACAAGAAAGAACAAAAAACAAGCAAACAAACAAGCAAACAAACAAGCAAGCAAGCACAACTAACCAACAAACAAAAAACACAAGAACACGCAAAAGCCCTAAAACACGTCGGAAATATATATATATATATATATATATTCTTATACCAGGTATATAATATATACTGAAGTACAACATTATATATATAATGTATATATTACTTGCCACTCCCTTACCTTCTCCTTGAAAACCTCATCGCCCGAAAGGTCGTACGCCGAGAGCAGCCCTCCCAGCTCCCGAATGGTTGTCTCGAAGACGCTGACCTCCGAGGCGTGCCTGAAGCTAAGGTGTTCCTTCACCCAGTCCCTAGCTTTCCAAAACTCTTCCTCCATGCCCATCAACCAGAGGGTGTCTGAATGAAGCACAGCAGGCAAGCGGGGGGGGGGGAGGCGTGTTTGGGCAGGGGTAGGATTGTTTTGTTTTTTTTAGTCCCCTGCTTGAATGTCGGGAGGGGAAAAAAAAAGAATAAAAAAATCACGCGCTGAGCGAAAGTAATGCTGCTCTAAGACTACCCGCGATCCAAAGGATGTATGTTCCCTTTTTAGATTTTCATTTTTTTTTTTTGCAGTGTGTAAAGCCGCCCACACCGTACCAGCAAAGCGGCACCAGGCACATCCTTCTTGCTTTCAAGACTCCCGCTACTAGCATCGATCTTCGCACCAGTCAACTCACTGATCGAATAATACGTACCGAGAATCAATCGATCACTTCGCCAATCAAACAAGTCAAATCAATCACTCAATCAATCAATCAATCAGTCAATCAGTCAATGAAGCAATCAATCGACCAATCGATGAATCAACCAACAAATTACCCGACCAGCCCACGAAACCAACTACCAGTCCCCCCCTCTCCCTCCCACTACCCCCCCCCCCCCCCCCCCGCACTCCCCCCTCCCTCACCTAGCGAGTCCACTAAGGTGACACCCATGTTCCCCCACGACTCCTTGGGCCGCTTGCCCCTGGGGGCAAGCTCGTCCGCCCCCCAGGCGTAATCCGTGTACCCCTTCCAGGCGTGCTGCATCGCCGCCTTGACAGAAATGGCCCTTTCTCTGCCCTGGCGGTCGCTCTCCATCCTGTCCTCCTTCGTCACCTGTTGTTCATATCCAAGGACGGGGAGGGAGGGAGGGAGGGAGGGAGGGAGGGTCAGAGGGAGGGAGGGAGGAATACGTGGGTGGGCGGATGGATAGATATAACACATTAGTGGGGTGGTCACTACTCGCCCCCCCCCCTCCGTGCCCAAGAAGGGTGGCGACTAGAGTGGGCGTTCGGGCGTTGGGGGGGGGGGGGGAACGGGGGACGCGAAGGATCTTCGAAAGTGGGACGGTGGTGCACAGCCTATGCACGTGGCTCACCGTGTCCTGCGAACAGCCTGTCGCATTTTTTCCCCACCAGTCGAACAGATGGTGATCTACAACACATCATCTACACTATTAATACATCTATGGGACGGTGTGCAGGAGCTGTACCCTAGAGCTCTCACACGTGGCAAACACGTGCGGCACAACCCGGCCAGACGTACCAGGTGTCTCCCCCGGTATGCTCACAGGTGTCAGTTCATCTGTTATACCCGAACGATTTAGATAACAAAATGGCAGTACACTGGTAGCTCTAGCCAGTACTGTATATACTGGCTGCGTCCTATGCCAGTACACTGGACCCAAACAGAGCACTGTTTCGGTGCTAGCCGAAACCGGTCGCGGCTTCGCTGTAACCCCCCCCCCACCGACTGACGATGAGGGTCCGCTGGAGCAGCCCTGCCGGAGGCACGTTTCCAAGCGATTTGGCTTCACCAGAGCTAAGATTGCATGGTGGTACAGGACGGGTCTACAAAAGCCCAAGCCACCAGCGCTCACAACCCCGCTCCCTCCCCCCCTGCCTCTCTCGCCTCTCTTCCGGTTCGCGTGCCCCATCTCGGCGCCGCCCAACTCGACAGGTTACCGCGAAATCCGGAGGCTTTCTTGCGGGGGACGCGGTCTACGATAGAGGTAGCACAATTTCGTCAAAACTGTTTAGTGAATGACCAGGCGCCTTAACCCTTTTGGAACCGCAGTCCCGATTTGGGGACAAACTACTTGAAATTTGAGTGGATTGTCCCCAAATTGAGACTGCAGTTCTAAAAGGGTTAGCAACCCAAAATCGTCGGAATGCCACTCGTGTTTCGAAAAAATGACTATATTTTGTATTTACCGGGGGCCCCATGGGATTATTCATCGACCACTGCCCAACGATTTTTGGCGAGGTCGATTTTCGGGTGAGGTATAGAGCTCCTTTAAGGTCGCGTGATGAGCCTCAGAAAAAAAATGGTGCACCTCTACCTGTACCATGCGTCAGGGCGTACGTATTAGTAAAAGCACTATACACTGGCACACCTCGCAGGCCCCTCAGAGAGTATATCAGAACTGGCAGAACATACTGGACCAGGGCCCAGCCCTGTGAAAAAAAGGGGGGGGTTTGTCTGATCCGCTCGATCTCAGCATTTCGTTTTCGTTTTCGGTTCTTCATTTTTCGTTTTTCGTTTTCGTTTTTTCGTTTTTCGTTTTTTCGTTTTTCGTTTTTTTGGTCCTCGTTTTTTCGTTTTTCGTTTTTTTGGTTCTCGTTCTTCATTTTTCGTTTTTCGTTTTCGTTTTTTCGTTTTTCGTTTCTTCGTTTTTCGTTTTTTCGTTTTTTCGTTTTTTTGGTTCTCGTTTTTTCGTTTTTCGTTTTTTTGGTTCTCGTTTTTCGTTTTCGATTTTTCGTTTTTCGTTTTTCGTTTTTCGTTTTTTCGTTTTTTCGTTTTTTCGTTTTTCGACTTCGTTTTCGTTTTGTTTCCTGCTTAATAATACTTACATGCTTTCTCGACTACGCTTTCCCACCTTATTCCAGCTCACCGTTTAGTTACTCTGGAGGCGGCGGCGGCGGGGGGGGTTGGGGGGGGGGGGGGCTCACCGGGGTGGCGGAGACTCCGTTCCGAAGGTTTTCGTCCACCTTGGGTAGCTCGTGGTTGTACATAAAGTGGTAAGCGCCTGCCGCAGTGGTGTCTTGCGTGCCCGGTGCTTGCGCAGCTACCATGGCGTCCTGCGAAAACAATAAGATATATAAAAAAAAAAACAGTGGAAGAAGAAATAAACAAAAGCAGCACCAGGTAGTGAGCAGAGGAGAGACACGGCCGGGGGGCGGGGTAGTGCGCGGAAACGCAGGAGAAGCTACAACTGGTAGTTCAACGCAACAAAACGACAAACGCTGATTTGATTTGGTTGATTGATTGATTCGTGAATTAGTTAATCGGTCGATTGGTGTGATTTGATTTGATTTGATTGGTTGATACGTCGCGTGATTTGATCGATTGATTGATTGGGTCGTAGCTCCCCTCCTCTCCTCCTCTTCCCTAGCCGCCCCCCCCCCCCCCCCCCCCCCCCCGCCCCCCCCCCCCCCCCCGCCCCCCCCCCCCCCCCCCCCCCCCCCCCCCCCCCCCCCCCCCCCCCCCCGCCCCCCCCCCCCCCCCCCGCCCCCCCCCCCCCCCCCCCGCCCCCCCCCCCCCCCCCGCCCCCCCCCCCCCCCCCGCCCCCCCCCCCCCCCCCGCCCCCCCCCCCCCCCCCCCCCGCCCCCCCCCCCCCCCCCCCCGCCCCCCCCCCCCCCCCCCCCACTCCCCCCCCCCCGCGGTAGGCGAGTATTCCCCGGCCTCCTTTCGTCTCCCCCCCAACCCACCTTCTCTGTCTCTGCTGTCTCGTCGAGCTGCAGCGCCAGCAGGAGGCTGTTTCGCACTGGTAGGAGAGAATGGACTTGCACAGCTTCCTCCAGGGTCTCCATCCCGGCTAGGTTTGCAACGTCCACGATCTGCGAGCAAAAAGTTGACGGGTTCAAAAAATTGAAGGACTGCATGTTATGGTATGGTATGGTATTGTATGGTATGATATGGTGCGTAAGGACACCCCACCCAAGCCAGAAAAAAAAAACGAAAATGTTGGACTGACGCCCGCGACAAACAACGGTGACTATGTCGTCGGCGAGAATAAAAGCAAGAACACGAACAAGAACAAGGACAGCATTTGACAACGTCGATGAGGACAGCAACATCAACACCAAACAACTGCAGCAGACCGCAACAGGCAAAAAAAAAACAGGTCCAACAATACCATCATCAACAAACAACCCGGACCAACACCCTCACCAAATATCGACACCGCGACCACCGTCACCGCCGTCACCACCAACCCCACTACACCCACCGCCTATCCCGTGGAAACCCCCATGTAGATGATACCTGTTCATCGGAGAGAGAAGTTCCGAAGACCATCACCGCCGAGATAAAGCCGTCGAACGCGAACCCTCCGGTCGCGAAGGAGCCGATCTGCAACGCCCGACAGACACATGTTTCACACTTTTCGTCAAAAACCCGGGTGCGGGAGCGAAGTCACCCCACGCTCCGCCTCGAAAGGGATGCGTGGTCAACGGTCACATGACGAGGGCAAGCAACACAAGAGTACGCCCCCCCCCCCCGCCCTCCCGAAAAAACGTATGTATACTGTGAAGAGGCGTTATTGCCTACATATAGGCAAAAAAAGGCCTCTCAGTCGCTTTGCTCCCTCGGTCTTGCCTTAAATGTATTCCCCGTTGCCAGTACTTACGGAGTAGTGTGGATGAATATCGAACCAGGAGAACAATATTACGGAGGACCATAGCAGATAGGACCTACGGTACACACAAAAACCAGTATATTTACCCATTTTTACTAACAATATTTGGTCCTATTTACTATGGTCCCCTGCAATATTACTAGCAGATATATATCGCCGAAAATATAGGAACTGTTGGCATTCTAATGAGAGTAGAAGGGCTATTATAGTAGATAGGACCTACGGTCCACACAAAAACCTGTTTATTTACCTATTTTTAGTAACAATATTTGGTCCTATTTACGATGCCCCCCCTGTAATATTACCAGCAGACAGCTCTGACCGAAAATATAAGAACTGTTGGCAGTCTAATGTGAGTATAATACGAACAATATCTGGTCCTATTTACTATGGTCCCCTGCAATATTACTTGCAGACATATATCGCCGAAACTGTAAGAACCGTTGCCATTCTAATGTGAGTATAAAACGGGTGTTTTATTACCGACCACAGCGATACAGTTTCACACCTCGGACAAGAGCAACACAACTGCAGTCAGAGCCATCCCCCGCACCATCACACTACTACCACCACCACCACCACCACCACGCGCCAAATGCGACAAGCGACGAACGTGACTGAAACACGCCACGCCACGCGCGCGCCGTGGCCTATCCACAGAAAGACGACCGCGACCGCCACCTCGACCAGCCGATGAGGGATGACACATGACTGCAGCAAAAGCCAATCGCGACCCCGCCACAAACTCATAGAGCAGCAGCAGTATATATCTTATCTCATCTATAAAAGTATACGTTGAAAAAATAATCGCCGTTGGTGCCTCTCAACGTCTCTTCGCCGGGGGCGACAACAGCAGTGCCGGTCGAGATATTTCGTGCCTCCGTCTCTCCTTGCGGGTGAACAGCTTCGAAAAAACAAAGGTGTGATACTTGGTTTATACCTGGTACCTATTAATAATATACCAGGTACATATATAAACCTTATTACACGGGTAAATGAGATATCACACGCTCCTGGGATGATTTTAAATTTCCGACTCGTTTTTTCTCGGGAAGCAGGAAAAGGGAACACATGACAAACGAAAAAGAAACCGGCGGCCTTGGGGAGTTTTTTTTTTGTTTTTGATTTCGTCACGGACGCACGCGGCGCTCGCGGCGCTAGGCTAAAAGCGTTCGGAACATCACAGCTCGGAAGTTAGTCATAGGGGGGCGTGTGTTGCGTATTTTCTTGCACGTTTTAAGCGAGTACCGGGTATATACGAGTATATATATAGTATGTATACCAGGTACCTGGTGTACATCAACAGTATATTCCTGTGCTGCTATATACCAGGTACTGCTGTACGAAGAAAACAACGACAACAAAACCCATCAGGCTGTGAGATCGAAGCAAAAAAATCACCGAAAAATTAATCTCCGCAAGCTACGAGTAGCTGTGTATTTTAGTTACCAGATGTCTGTAGTCGCCTTCCAAGATCTTTCGCGCTAACGTCTATTAACAAATTAATGTATATTTCGGGCCAGGTTACCAGATCTACAGCAGTAGCAGTAGATCCACCTGCTGGCTAAATACTGCTGTCCGCGCAGGCGAGAACTTCCTCAGACGTGCCCGCATAAAACACTCGGTGTAACGAGGCACCGGCTTGGTATGCACGTACCGGGTAGTGTTTAGTCACGAAACCACAGCAGTTGTAAGGCATTTTTTTCCCCATGTTTTCGTCCCTCCGACGGCAGAATATAGGTACTCTTGTAAACACGCGTGTACCTGTTTCGAGGTTCGGCTAGCGGCGGCGACAATCATCCCGACCCGGGACTCTAAACCGAAACCGTAGCCGAAACCGTAACCGCAACGGGTGCCAAGAGATCGTTATGCCCGGAAGGGAGGCTCTATTAAGGTCATAAGTTACGATATTAATTGTTGCTGCTGTGCGGGCAAATACATCTGACAAAGTTTGCCCGCGCAGGAAGATCTACTATTAATATGAATACTGCTGTCTGTACGAGAGATCCAGATCTACGGGGCGCAACTGCTTTAAAAAAAAACAACACTACGTACTGCTGCTGTATTCTCTTGATGACGCCGGAACAAACATGTACAGACAGATAGTTTCGTCTCAGATCTGCCGGGCTCGCCCACCGACCGGTCAGCCAAAATATCTTCGCCGTCGGGAGTATATAAAAACATCTTATCTACAGGACGATATCATCTGTCCCGTCCAGATACAGATCTTTGCTGTCGGGGTGGGTCGACGTTTATTTTCGATCCCTCAGATCTACCGGGCCAAGCGTTGACTTCACTCTCCCTATCAACATCATTGTCCGGCCTGAATATCTGTATATACTGCCGTACTAATAACTGTATCGAACGAACCCCTATGCTAAACTTGGTAGGGGTGCGGGCGGAAGATTCTAAGAAATTTCCCCTTGTTGCTTGTATCGAGCTTTGTATCGATTAGGTGGCTGGGCTGTGCCCTCAGCCAACAGCCAACCAGTAGCTCAAACCGTTCCCTCTTGCGGACGCTACATCACCCTGCGTGGAAAAATAAGGGTCGTTTATACATTAATATGCTGACCAAGCGGTCCTTGTATTTACGCTCAGAGTGGTACGTGTGTAAAATCAACATATCGGACAGATCACGCTATAGATCCTCCAGGTCCCTTAGATTCTCTACCAGGTAGGTCTTCTAGATCATTTCGATCCTTCAAATCCTCTAGGTCCATTGGGTCTTCTAGATCGTTTAAAGCCTCTAGGTCATGTCGGTCCCGTAATTTCTCGAGACCCTCTAGATCCTCTTCCTCTAGGTCCTTTGGATCCTCTAGATCCGTTGGATCCTCTAGATCCTTTGGGTCCTCTACATCCTTTAGATCTTGTAGGTCATTTAGGTCCTCTAGATCCTCTGAATGCTTCAGGTCCTCTAGATCCTATAGGTCCTCTATAATTAGATGCTCTAGATGATCTAGATGCTCTAGATCCTCTACGGTAGTACTACACTATTAATACTAGTTGCCGGAGCGATACTTTGTGCAAGAGCCGCCGTAAGAATGATATCATATCATGTAATATAATTTCATATAGTATCATATCATATCCTATCCTATCGTATCGTATCGTATCATATCATATCATATCATGCACCCACCCTCGGGCAAAGCACGGGGGCAAGACACGTGTCACGTATCACACACAATACTCCCACCCGGCGGCGAAACAAATGTTCCACAACTAATTGTTTGAAAATAATGACATAACCACAAGCAGTACTGCCGTAAGTGAGGGAGACATCTGAGACCCGAAATGGGGATCTATCTGATCTATCTGATCTATTCAACGTGTGCTCAATTTGTTGCGGGGAAAAACCCTCTCTGAACGTAACACCGGGGTCTGTTAACCCGCACACAGAAGCACAGAAGCTGCACGGACAGCAGTAGTACTGTATAGGACACCTACCTCTGGCCGGAGATATAATCCCCGTTTGCACTCTAATAATGTCGAACCAAACAGGGACTCTTCATGATTTGATGAGTTGACGGCTTTTACCGGCCAACGTGACGAGAAACATAAGCGCTGGGCCTTGACGGTGGGGGTTGGTCGATTTCTTATCTGGGAGAGGGCGCGTTGTACACTTCAGTACAGCTATCATTGCCTTCATTCTACGATAACCTGAAAACTGAAAAGGAGGGGACGCTAGCAGGGCGTCCCCCTTGTCGAGAAAAAGCTTTTTTGTTGTAAATACTCGAGGTGAGCTATTACTAAGCTGTGTATCCGTAGGACGCGAGATCCAAGTATCACATCAAAAGCTGGCAAATGTGACTTTTGATGATTTTTTTGAGCTCACTGTTTATTTATTCGTTTTAGTATTTTTCTTCTCTAATACACGACGCGATGTTACACCACTAAAGGTCAGGCCGGCTTTAGTGCTATTAATAGTTTGGTTAGCACAGGTATATATATATATATATATATATCGATTGAATAGGAGTCCTACGGGGTCGGGTACCGTGGTGCCCCCTCACTCCCCTCGATGCTACCGTATTCTCTCGTTTGACGGTGGAGCGGAGGGTATGGTCCTACGGGGTCTCGTACTGTTGTGCCCCCTCCCTCCGTACATGTCGTACCTCCCTCCGTGCACGTCGTACCTACCTCCGTACACGTCGTAAACACTGCTGCAACTCTACCTGTATACCACACCAGCGTAATTCTAGCACGCGCGCAAAAACAGCGGCGACTTTTGCTGCTGCTGCTGCTGCTGCTGCTGCTGCTTTCCGAGTTCCTTGGGGGAGAGGGAACGTGAAAAAAAAAGGCAACACACTCACACACATCACGCTAGGGGTTCCCTTGCAACTATAGGGATAGCACTCGAGGTGCCCCACCTCGCCAAGAAACTGCTTTTTGAGGTGTTCTACGATAGAGGTAGCACACGCTCTTTTACCCCGAATCGTTGCAGTGCCAATCTTGTTTCGAAAAACGTAACTGTATACTCATGCCATGGGGTTACTCATCTGGAAGCAATTTGTGCAATTTTATGTTTGCTGAGGTCAGTGTTCGGGTGACTTACTTTTAGTATGGAGCCCCTCAAGCGAGGAACCTCAGAAAATTCAGAGTGAACCTCTATATCACAGAACGCCTCTTTTGAGAAAAGCTGAAAGTGGAAACGCCATAAACAATCGGACCACCCCTATACCCTTTTAGAACCGCAGTCCCGTTTTGGGGACAAACCATTCAAAGCCCAACTAGTTTGTCCCCAAAAAGGGACTGCGGTTCTAAAGGGGTTAAAGCCTGGGTAGATCACGAAGAATACTGGTACGTGGTACATCAAAGCACTAATAGGGGGAAACCACAATGAGTAGGACCAAACGTTGCTAGTAAAAATAGATACATAATGAGTAGGACCAAACGTTGCTAGTAAAAATAGATACATAATGATACATAATGAGTAGGACCACACGTTGCTAGTAAAAATAGATACATGTATAGGTTTTCGTGTGCACCGCAAGTCCTATTTACTATGGTCCCCCGTAATAGTGACGCTCCAACGACACTGGCTTATAGGGAGCTCGACCAGCCAGAAATATATTTTGACAAAAAAAAATGCTCAAAGCTACGTACCCCTCAAGAAGAGGAGGTTGCACTTTTGTGGCCAAAATTGAAAATATTCACAGACTGATGGGGGTTCCTCAACAAAAAAGAACCACTGCTGAACCAGGTGGCAGGTACCCAATATCGCTCCTGGAATATCGTTTCATTTGTGCTTTCATGACATCTACTGGCTGTAGTAGGCCATGGCATTGTGCCCGTCGGGTTTTTTGCACTTGCGTTTCCTCTCGCAAGGCAGTGTTTTGTGGTGGGGGCGATGCGAGAGCTAGCTCCTTTAAGGGAGGGGCCTCATGAAGTACTACAATGTACTCGTGGGTGATACAGCAATAGGGTGCTACAGCAGTAGGTAGTACAGCAGTAGATAGTACAGCAGTAGAGTGCTAAAGCAACAGGGTGCTACAGCAGTTGAGTAGGTGCTACAGCAGTAGAGTGCTACAGCAGTAGAGTGCTACAGCAGTAGAGTGCTACAGCAGTAGGTGCTACAGCAGTAGAGTGCTACAGCAGTAGGTGCTACAGCAGTAGAGTGCTACAGCAGTAGGTGCTACAGCAGTAGGTGCAATATCATGCATGACACGACACACAAACTCACTCACTCACTCACCGCGAACTCCTCGCGGCTGCCGGGCCTCCTCGAGCCCTCCACGTTTGCCACGGGCTTCCCTCCTATGAACGTAGTCACCTCATGACCGCTGAATCTAGCGGCCACGTGCACCCAAGTTCCCACGGGTACCTTGGCGCCAGAGCGCAGCTAACGTAGCAGCACCAACAGCAGCAGCAGCAGCAGCAGGACAACGGCACGGCAGCACGCCGCACAGGGGGACAGGGGACAGAGGACGAGCGCAACGACAGCAGCACTACTGTAAGAACAACGCCATCACGACCACCACGAACAATCGCAACGACTAACTCCTACAACACCACCACCAACCACCTACCACCACCAGACACCGCCAGCAACCCAACCAACACCGTACTCGTACATCACACGGGCATTGGAGGCAACACCGCCGTACATCACACGGGCGACCGATGAACACGAGCACCGCCGTATAATACGTATCACACGGGTTGATAAATCTAACACCCCCCCTTCAGCCGACTTTCTAGGCCGCTCTTCATCTGTTAACATCCAACTACAGGAAAGGCGCAGAAACCGAAAAGAGCGATGACGCCAGTTGAAATATTATCACACGATGTCTGTCTCCCCACCCGCCGCATTTTCTCCTTGCTGCGTGCGTGCGCCCCCCCTGGGTAAAACCCTTTTTAGCACAGCAGTTCGTACTAATACGGGGGACCATAGTAATTACGACCTACGGTAGTCACGAAAGCCTAGATATTTCCCTATTTTTACCAACAACATTTGGTCCTATTTACTATGCCCCCCCGAAATAACTGTTATTAATAGGACTGCAGTCCCGTCCTGGGGACACCCACTCAAATTTCGAGTAGTTTGTCCCCAACTCGGCACTGCCACCCTAAAAGGGTTCAAGGATAAAACTGGCTCTAAAAATGTATCCCAGGGGATGTATTATCTATATATACCGCCGTGCATAATACACAACAACAATGCCCACAGCAATCTTGTTGTGAGGTTATTAATAGCAAGAGCGAGAAATCGAAGACCTTTCGGCAGCCGCTGGCGCCGTCTCCCCACTCCAGCCACAGCTCGCCGTCGTTCTTCTCCCACTCGTTGATGTGCAGCGCGAACCCGAGGGCGTCGGAGCCGCACCCGGACATCTTGTTGCCGAAAACGGTCTTGATGTCGGGCACCTGGTGGTCTATCAAGATCCAGGCCATTGCCGTAACCTGCTTATTTTTTTGATTTTTTTTTTTTTGAAAAAACAAAACAAAACAGAACCGAGACAAAAAAACAGAGCGGTGAGGCCAAGGGTACCGAGGTATACGGCTATTGATTTTTCAACACGCCGCAGACGTTTCTTTTTCGCTAGACGGAAGGGGGGGAGGTGATCTAAAACCAAAATGAACATAAATCTGTTGAAACATTGTTATTTTCTTATTTCGTCCCTGTGATCACAACGCTCCGGTTTGGTTCTCCATTCTGAGCTCTGGAGGTGTGCGGTGTGTCGTTCTCTCGATTTTCAGGGACGCCCTCGACGGTGACGTCGATTTTTTTCTTCATCAAAAACTTCTCTGAACAAGCTTGGTGTGATACAGCAGTATTGATCTGTGATACCTTCATAGTGCCGGTATAATACCTGGTATGCGCCAGCCAACAATACCGGCGCTATATATAGCGTCAACCGGCACCATATACCCCGCACACTGCCACACCGACCAATCCCATCAGTGCCGAGCGATTCCACAGGCACTACAGCGGGAAGCCGGCAATACGTACACCCTCAAGCGGCACTGGAGAGGGACCACTGCTGTTCTTCGATCAAAGCATACCACGGGGCGTATAGGCTTTACAGCAGTGCTCGGCGTATTTTACGAGTATGATAATATTTACGATAATATTGCGCCAATATTTACAACATCGACAACATCGCCAAGCGCCTTTTACTGTAGTCACTTTCGATCTAGCTGTTCGCTTCTTCGCTCCCGTTTTCGGTTTTCGCTTGGGCTTGGCTTCGGTGTTGGTTTCCATTTTCGAGTTCGTTTTCAGCTTTTTTGCTTCCGTCTCCGATTTTTGTCTCCTCCTTTTCTTTCTTTCTCCCTTGTTTTCGTACTTTCGACTTTGTTCCCGGTTTCTCTTACCTGGTATGTTTTTTTTTTTTTTTTCTTCCTTTTTTTTTCGTGTTTCATGCGCCAGCGCCTTCGCGTGTGATGCCTGGCCGTGCGTGCGTCCACCCCCCGTCGTGTTTCGCTCATGGGGAGGAGTTGTGCAACCCAACGCCCCCCCCCCCCCCCGTCCGTCCGCTCGGGGGCGGTCTCGCGTCTCACCACGCGGGGCAGACCCAACATCGCACCGGTACGTACCAGCAGCCTCCTCCCACATACCAAACTTTCCACCTTTGTCATGATCACGCTCTCTCACGCCGCCTCTCCTTCCCTCCTTCCCTCCCTCCCTCCCTCCCTCCCTCCCTCCCTCCCTCCTTCCTTCGCCCCCCCATCATCCATCTCCCCTCCCCCCGCTCTTCCCTGCCTTCCTCTGGAACTCCATTTACCCCTCTCTCTCTTCCTATGGTGCCAAACTCCATCTCTCTCGAGTCCGTAGATGGGGGCATAGACTATTACGGGGGACCATAGTTAACAGGACCTATGGTATACATAAAAACCTATATATTTAACCATTTTTACTAACAATATTTGGTCCTATTAACTATGCCCCCCCGTAATAGTATATCAGTACATCTCCCAGCCATACCCCCCTGGCTACCGCGCCCGAATAATTTGTGTCCTTGGAGCCCCCCAACTCCCGTCCCCCACCGACAGAAAACACGGCTAGCTTCTCCCGTCCCCCTAACGCTCTCTCGCCTTTCACGAGGCACAACACCATTCAAAACTTTCTCCCCCGCCCCTCCCCCGTAAAACAGTTGGAAACAGTACAGATGACGGCAGCTAAAAAAATCTTAAGATGCTCAAGTACGACTAGCAATACAGTATCAAGAGCAGAACTGGGAATGCACCCACTCAAGACGAACAGGGATATGAGAAAGTTGAAATGGCAATATAAAGCAAGGAATGCCAAAAAAGAGGTTGCCGGCCATAGTTGATAGAGCTGTATGGGAGAAAGTAACAAAAGGGCGAGCTGGAATAAGGTGGGATAGCGTAGTTGAGAAAATATGGAAGGATGTAGGGGGAAACCAAGAAGAGGTGATGCCCGCCGGAAAGTCTGGGCAGTACAAGGCAGAAGTAGAAGAAAGGATAGAAAGAAGGGAAAGGCTAGCGTTACGAAAAAAGGTGGAATCGGAAAAACACCTAGACATATACGGTGGATTGAGGGAAGGAATAGGAATGAAAACGTATCAACACGGCCCAATGGACTTCGCGAAAACGCTGAAGCTGCGCTTTCGTGTAGGTGACCTGGACCTGCCAGAAAGAAGAAAGAGGTATTCCAGTAGCCGGGAGGAGGAGGAAATAGATGCACAGATGTGCCCGTGTGGCAAAGCAATAGAGAGTAGAACTCACATAGTAGGAGAATGTTAAATACACAAGGAGGAACGGGAAGTGTTAGAAGAGGAGATGAGGGAAATATACGAATATGACATGGAGGAGTTTGACACACTAGATAGCAGCGAGAAAATGATCGCTATCCTAGGAGATAGATGGTGGCCACAGGCGGCCAAACAGGAAGGGGAAAATATTAGCAAGAAGTTTCTGCGTAATATATGGAAACAACGTAATGAGCGCCCAATTGTTGGAGGTGTCTCTATTAGGAGTAGGAACGGTGCTCCGTCTCGAAAGGGATGCGTGGTCAATGGTCAAAAGACTAAGGCAAGCAACAAATGAGTACGCCCCCCCCCCCCCCCCCCCCCCCCCCCTCCCCCGTCACCAAAACGCCCACCCTCAAAATCTCTCCATCCTTTCCCCCTCCCCACCGGTCTTACGACTACGGCCATGCACGACATGGGCACACGCCTCCACCGCCACCCGTAACTCTCTGCCGCCAGAAAAACCTCGACCCACCTCCTGCGAGTGATCCAAGCTGTCCTTCACGGACACGGACGCCCCGTCTCTTGCATGGAAGGCGTGCCCGCTCAACCACTCCGCCGACCCCGTCATCTCCATGCCATCCCTCGGCGCCGCCGCCACCGCCACCTTCTCTAACGCCGCCGCCGCCGGCCCGCCCCCCGAGTCCATCATCCCGCCTCCCGCCCCGTCCAAACCTCCTCCCATCATCGCCCCAATCGGCGCCGGCAGCGGCGGCGGAATCTCCGGGGTCTGCGGAGCCTGACCAGCCTGCCGGCCACGCTCTGCGTACATCAAGTCCTCGGTCGCGATCCGTTCGCGGCGGGCTTGCCCTCCTTTACTTCGCTCCCATCCGCCCTGCATGGGGTGGTCTAGAGGCCTCAGGTATGACCCACCTAAGTTAGTACCAGTAGAAACCATCCGGGTGGGAGGGGGGGTGTGCATTGCGCCAGCCATGACCAAACAAGCGGCGGCGGCGGCGGCAGCGGCAGCGGCAGCGGCAGCGGCGGTGGTAGGGTGTTATCATTTCGTAGGCAATAGGGGCGAGAGGGGGGAGGACGGGAGACGGGTATTTTTACGTATACAAGAAGTTCCGTGTCATACATCATCAGTGTAACGAGGTACACGCGGAAAATGCGGACAAGCTCCGACCCACACCCGGCGGCGACGGCCGCCGTGGCGGTGGCAGGGCATGATGGCCAGGAGGCCTTTGGAGCGTGGGGAGGGGGGCGGGGGGCGAGAATCGTACATATTTGTACGGACGGAAATTAAGCCAACCGCGACCAACAGGCGGCAGCGGCGGTGACAGGGGACCGTGGTACGGAGGCGGTAGCGCCCCCCCTCCCTGCGGTCACCCTTTCTGGTCCCTTGAGTGCAACACCACCCCTCGTGTAACACCACGAGGTCAAGTTTTTTCTTTTACGTCGGCCCAGACCCAACCCAACCCGACCCCAACCCCATAACCTCTGACCCGACCCCAATCCTAACCGTCAACCTGACCCCAGACCTATCCCCAACCCTAACCCTTCAGGGGACTCGAGGTCGGCAGGGGCGGTCGCGCGGCTCCGCCGCGTGTTTTGGTGGACGTAAAAAAAAAAAAAAAAAAAGGCCGGCAGGGAGACTATTTTCGACCACTTAGACAGCAGCAGCGGCGTTGCGCGAGTGTTTTTGGGAGGTGGTTTAGCAAACAACTGCTGCTGTACCGATGTAAGGCCTCTTCATATTTTCGGGGTACCGGTAGCCCCCGGTTACACTCATTCTCCTCCAAAAACAAGACCACCTACAGCAGCAGTATCTACTCCGACGCTCCATTTAGATTTAGATGCATCCCCGGCGAAATATGGTACTGATACAGAGTGCGCAGGGAAAAAATTCGGGGGTATCTTGAGACAAGATCTCGAGAGCGCGTGCAAGAACAGCTATTTAATAGTCGGCGTTGTTCGTTGTTGTACCAGCTTGGCTTAGGTTCCGGCCTAATGGTTGATCTTATATACCAGGTATACTACTGATGTAGTTGTAGCGCGCACCATCTCTGCATTACAGCGGGGACTCCCGAGAACTTTGAGTTTTGCCCTCTGTCAATTAGGCGCCATCGACGCCACTTAACAGCAAGACAACAGTACTTATGTCGTATCCAACCAGGGTAATATCGCACACGAAAACAATCTGTGAAAACGGAGAGAGCGACACTCACCACCATGTCGGAATTGAATATTGCATACAAACTGCTTGAACAACGGGGGTTGGGACTTTCATTTTCGTCAAGAATTAAGTTGATTTTACTGTTCTCGTAGTTTTTTTTGTTACTCGTAATTTGTTTCGACTCGATTTTAGTATCTCCCCTCCCCCCGCCTCCCCTACCTGGTATATATCTGGGACTCAACAAAAAAAGTAGTGGAGAGTCGTTTTTTTTTTCTTCCAAGTATCCTTCACCCGGCAGTACTTTGTAGTTTGACTGGTGTCGTAGTTCACACGCACCACCAGGTGTTTATATATTTACCTGCTGATATTATCCGTAACATATTAATAGGTGTATGATACTTCGGGTGCCGTAAGCTACGGCATGCAATATATACCTGTCTGATTGGTTTACAGAATGATACTGGTATGCCTGTGCGATGGAGGGATGCACCAGCGAGAGTCAAATGGACATCTTGTTACATGTGCGAGGAAGAGCATGCTGCTACCCGTACTGCTGCTGTACCTGGTACGAGTAGATCACACGTGAATGCTGCTCCTACTAGCTGTATTGCTGTCTGTATATGGGCACACTCACTCGTTCGTGTCTCGCACTACCAGGTGTATATATATATATATAGCTGTGGGTTGTGTTTCGGTTGCCAAACTGCGGGGTGTCGTGTTTTGGGGACAATCTACCTACAGTACCAGGTACCGGGTACCTGGTATATATTTTGAGTATTTTGGTCCCAAAACCGGACTGCAGTTCGCATACCTGGTACAGGTACAAATAAATGGGTTTTACGTTGTTTTGTTGTTGTTATCACATTAACTCACAATACAATGCAGTCCGTGGTCGCAGGACAGGCTCCAATAACTCTGGAGTGGAAGAAATACCTCGGTAGTGAAACAGCGCCAAAAACAAAAAACACGCATACGCACTCCACCACTGCGGACACCAGGGAAGAAAAAAGGAGACTTCGTATTAACAATTAGCAGACAAAGACCTAAAAAAGAAGATGAAGCGAAGCAAAAAAAAACAAAAACAAAAACAGAAGAATGGATCAGCAACACGCAAAAAAGGTACCAGGCATCAGGTATTACAATTACACTTCGCACCAAAGATGTCAGGAGACAGACAGCACATCCACCCCTCGACAGACGACGACTTTGCCTTGACATGCCTTGACTGACACCAAACTACTATTAATACCAGTAGGGTTTAGTTTTGGAACACTCGACCCTACACGCATGACAGCGCACGTTTTGCGTTGCTTGACTTGTCTATCTTTGCTTTGCTTTGCACGAAAGTAGGAAGGAATTGATAAATATCGGTGTAAATAAATACCTGGTACCTGGTACTTGGCATCATATTATATGGCAACCCTCGGGATATGTATGACTCCTATATTCGCCGACTGCATCCCAAGCACAGCAGCAGCAACATTGTCGAGAGCGGCAGATGACGGCGGATACTCGTAGAAAGCGCGTGCGAGATGTAGTCCGCTTCGAATGCGGCTTGTCCTCGGGGCTGAAAGGTCGGTGGGCATTTGCTGCGCCGTGCTGCAGCAAGAGGGCGTCTCATTTGTTGTTGCTAGTTCATGGCGGGGGAAATATCAGCAATCTAATCAGCAGATGAAGATGAACACTCGACGAACAGCGCGAGAGAAGAAACGCTCCGAAAAGTACTTGCGTACAGTATGCCTGGTAGATGTAAAATGACAGGAAAGATGCTGCGCGTCATGTGTACCTGGTATAATTTATCAAGCTCGCAACGGCCTGGGTGCTTCGCGAAAACACACAGCAGCATCATCAAGGCACGCGGCGAAGCGATTGATTGCCCTTGCAAGCACACCTTCTGAGCCTGCCAGCAAACACGAGCGCCGTTGCAGCAGCCACCAGCAGTGCTTCCTGCTCCGGCACTGCACGCTGCGAGTGCTGTACTCGGACATAACCCAAGAGGCCACGAGGCAAAGAGGCCGAAGTGCCTGATCCATAAAAGTGAGTAAAACAAAGTCCCCGAAAGGAAGGAAAGCAGGCCTCCACGTTTCTTAGGCGGCAGGTCACGATATCTCTACAACCCAGCCCTTATGAGACATCCCTCTCCAACGACGCGGACACTGGTCCGCGAACATACCTTGACCCAAAGCCGCGTCTTTGGTAGGTGCCCGAGAGAGCTCTATCCCCAGGAAGGTGCCAAGACAGAAAGCGACCAGCACAAGCGGAGAGATGATCACCAACCACCACCACATCGTATTCCCGCCGCTACGTCGCTTCGAGCCGGCGCTTGCCCTTTTCCTCCTCGAGAAGCTAGGGCGGCCATGCTCCCTGCTCTGGTGGTACAGCGGTATTTCGGCCTTGGGAGCCACCATCTTGTAGTTGGTGTTGTAATCAAACACTCCCTGTGTGCCTGTGTCGGGAAAAGAAAACGAGAAACGCAGAAAGCACGAAATGTGGGAGTTCCCTTTTTCTGATAAAGCGTGTTGCAAGCATAGGGGGCTGGGGATCGAAAGATACGTGTACGTGTACGTACACTGCACACTGCACACTGCTGAATCTGGGACGGAGGACGATGCTGGCCGCGATACAACAACTAATGAAAGACCGGAAAAATTGGCCGCTGGAGGAAACGGTTGCTCAAACAAAGGAGGTCGTTATTTTTATTTTTTTCAATTCCACTTCGAGCCGTGTCCTTGCGTCGGCGTCGGGTAATCTCGGTACATCTTCAAAGAGGAGTTGACGCTATAATGATGCATGTCTGGCAGGGATCCGGGAATGGCGGATCGGTACTCAGGTTCCACGTTCTCCGCAAGTGAGAGTTGAGGCACTACCCTTCTGCACCTAATAACTCTGCTCCCTAGGCGCGCAGACATGGCGATGCCTGTACCCCCCAAGCTCAAAATTGTGACGCAGTACGTGCGCCGGGCTGAGAATCTGGATCGTTCGCCTGAACCGGAGGCGCCGGTCGTGGCTTACTACTGCAGGCTGTACGCGACGGAGCAAGCGATGAAGCTGCAGGACAAATCAGAAGAAGGGTGAGCTCTTCACGGAAAAAAACACACCAAGGCCATTGTTGTTGATGACTGCTGTGGGCAGATGCTAACTGACTCGGGCAGCTGTTGGGACCTCGTGTGGTGGAACCTAGACCTTTGTCACAACCAGTTTGTGGCTAGTGCAGGGACAGCTCTATTACGCCTGGGTTGTTGACGCGAATCTGCTCCGAAAAGGCTCGTATTTCAGTGCTCTCCTAAAACAAGTCTCCGCACTCCTTTTTCACCGCTTCGGGTTTCCTGTTTCCTGTCCAGTGTCGTTTGTTTTGGATGAACGTACTCCGTACGAGTCGTATACGTTGACGCCAATTCTACTGCTGCTGTACCTTCCCGTGGTGGGTTCTGTTGGTGGTATATAGGATCCATAACAGTGACGAGGGGTGTAAGACGCGGGCGGCGACCGACGCACAAGTATCCAATGCCTGATGCGAGTACCCAGTATATCAATGATATATCAGTGCAGCGTTCAGCATTGAGTAGAGTATTCGGTATATATATTTCAAAGCTGACGGATTTTCAACCGAAATGTATCATACAGCAGACAAACAGCGACAGCGCGGGGATGCCAGGATATTTCTTGAATCGAAGGGGGGGGGGCGGGGGTGCGTGGTGGTTAGCGAGTGGATTGTGGTCATCATACGTACGTGCAAGGGCTCCGCATGGGTGCATGCCGGCACTCATGCTCCGAATAGGAAAATATACCTCAGCGCCAAGTAGGTTGATTACTTTTTGACCCTTATAGAACCCCAGTCCCGTTTTTGGGACAAACTACTCATAATTTATGTGCTTTGTCCCCATATGGGACTGCGGTGCTAAAAGGCTTAATTAAGGAAGCTGACATTAATGTACCATTCGATCTTGTTACGAACAGGATCAGGGCGCTGCCAAGTAGTGCAGGGGAAAGGCACTGCCAAGTGTCAGTTCTCAGTTTTCGTATCTGTCTCACTCGAATTATAGACCAACTTTTATAGTTTTTGTTTGAGACGTTATTAGTTCTGTCTTTTTCAGCCATCCACTCTGAAGCCCAGAAATCAGAACCGTCTTTTTTTTTGGGCCAGGAATCATCGATCATTTGGAGCTCAGTTGCTTCTGGTTGGGGCAGAAATTAGCTCAGTTCCGAGAGGTTTCTCACAGGACTGAGATTGCTTTAATTTTGTTCACGATGGTAGTAGTATTGCTGCCCTTTTGCTGCCCAGTTGCCAAGTATCCAATACCCACGCCGACTTCGCCCCGATCCACGGCGGGCTGTACCTACTTTCAACGGCACTTGTGCAGAGGAGATGACCTCTCCCGCACACGAAAGCGATAGCAGCAGCAGCACAACATCAAACACAGCAGCAACAGCAGCAGCGGCAGGAGTAGTAGCAGGCATCGCTGCTGCTGCGGTCGGTCGGTTGCTTCCAGCTGCTGCTGTGCAGACCCAGCCGCAACACCAGCAGCAGCACAACAACAGCAGCAGCAGCAGCAGCGGTACGTACGGCATCACAGCAGACAGCAACTTGCAGTATACACCCAAATTACTGCGCGAACAGGACGCGTACTGTTGTACGCGCAATTTCGCACTCAATCCTCAGAACAGGCAGTAATCGAGATACTGCGAGTATGATGAACAGTACCAGGTATCGAACACCTGATACCTGATACCTGGTACCTGGTACCTGATATCGATCGGCAATTCGATGCGAGTCGACGAGGGAAGAAAAAGGCTGCTATCTTCTCGCGATAAAAATGAAGGCACGTACCGTAGCGGGAAGGGGTAGAAGAGCCTGCTATGTGACCCCGGATCTGAGTTACGAGTTGGAAGGAGAGAGAGAAGAAGATGTGCGAAGATCATGAATGGGATGGAAAAAAAAAAAAAAAAAAAAATCGATCGGCACTACAGAACAACCGCAAAGTACTCGTACTGCTGACGACACGGATCGTATTCTCAGTGTGAATCCCAAAATATTCACCGGCGATCAGAGAAGACGTGCCGAGTTATAAAACACCAACACAGCAATCACCGGGATAGTATACAACGATCCGGTAGAACGGTGCGATACCCCGAGGAGGCGCGTGCAGTCGTCCGGCGAAGAACGAGGGGGCAAGGGAAGGCAGCCAACGAGTTAGGCAAGACCGAGGTGGTCGATCAGGCCGATGGGTGGCCCGCAAAGCAAGGAGAGTCGGGGAGAAACGCGGTAGCATCAGCAAGGCCGAGAGATGGAACCTCGGAGAGAAAATGAGATAAGATCAAGCCTGTCACGTACCAGTATACAGTATACGTAGTAAGCCTCTATAGATCTCGCACCCAAGAATACACGAGACTGCCAATAATACGTAGTAGGTCGCGCACACGAAAACGGGACAGCCAGTGTGTATCAATAAAAAAACATCCGAACAAAGAGTCAACGAACACCTTCAATCGCACAACAGATTCTGAGTACACGACTGAGTGCAGTTCACGCGTGCGTAGATCTCGCACACGAAAACGGGACGGTCAGCGCGTACCAACAAAAAATCCTCCGAACAAATTATGAACCCTTCAATCGTTCAGATCCTGAGTACCCGAGTGACACGCGGGCCACTCTTGGAGGTCTTTTAGAAAAATAGTACCAGGTAGGGGAAAAAGTCTCCAGGACCACAGAAAATAGAAGCTCCGTGTGTCCTCTCCGCAGCTAATATCCCTCGAGTTCGGGGTCGCCGCGTTCGTCGGCGGCTCAAGACTCCGAGACGCGCGCACGGGAGAACACCCGTCGGAGGCCGGCCGGCGAGCGCGACCATCGAGGGATGCGGTCGAAAAAACAAGCACGAAGGCAGTAAAACCCTTCAATCGCGGCCGAAAAAGCAAAAGCATGAAGGCAGGGAAGCGAAGGCGTCCGGAGTCCCTGACAAAGTTCAAGACTAAATCGGAAGCGTAGGATGCGCTCAAAAACTGGAGATGGCAGCACCGTGTTTCCTCACCGCAGCAAATATTGTTCGAGTTCGTGGTCGAAAACGGGACTGTCAGTTTGAACCAATAAAAAATCCTCCGAACAAATTATGAACCCTTCAATCGTGCAGATCCTGAGTACACGAGCCACCTTGGACCTTCTAGAACACTAGTAGGGGGAAAAGTCTCCAGGACCACAGAGAATAGAAGCTCCGTGTGTCCTCTCCGCAGCGAGTATCCCTCTAGTTCGGGGTCGCCGCGCTCGTCGGCGGCACAAGACTCCGAGACGCGCGCACGGGAGAACACCCGTCGGAGGCCGGCTCGCGCGACCCTCGGGGAAAACGGTCGAGAAAGCAAGCACGAAGGCAGGGAAGCGAAGACGCCCGGAGGCCCAGACAAAGTTAAAGACAAAATCAGAATTTTGAGGCTTCGCTCACAGCGGCCGGGAAGGCGGAGAAGGATAATATATATATTTATTTATATAGTACTTTAGGGTCTGGTGTGTTGGGTATAATATTTTCACATTTCACAAGGTCGCGGGTGGGGAATATTGAGCATTGCCTTCTCCTGGTAAACAAAAAACATAATTATGTACCTGTACGAGTATCAGGTGTGTGTGTTCTTCACACTACTAACCCTTTTAGTACCGCAGTCCCGTGTTGGGGCAAGCCAGTCGAACTCCAAGTAGTTTGTCCCCAAGTCGGGACCGCGGTCGTAAAAGAGTTGAACCGTTTGTTTCTACATACGTACGTACCCGTCGACATCCAGCACAACCAAGTGTTCGTGCCGATTATTTAATCCTATCATAGGGCATACTTTACAAGTACATTATTATCTTGTATATGAAGTGAGCAGTGTAGACAGCAGTGCAATGGCATGCCATCGTACTGGATACGGGCAAGCCGAAGCACAACAACAACAAGAACAAAAAAAACACCCTCGAGGCAGCCGCAGCAGTTTGTGGTATGACACAAGTAGCGTAAAGCATGAACAGGTTCTTCCAGTACTACGGGGAACCATAGTAAATAGGACCAAATATTGTGGTTTTAAATAATAAAAATATATGTACATATATACCCGGTAGATTTTTGTCTGCACCGAAGGCCCTATTTACTATGGTCTCCCGTAATAGTCGGTCTGGTACCTTGCTACCCTGTCTGCCGTCTCCATCCTGCGTTCGTCAACTACGCCCCACTCCCGGAGAGGATGCGTCAAACGATACGAAACAAGCAAAGCAGGCTCGTCATCCACCCACGCCACAAGACTCTTCTCCTGAGGACGACGAAGAACCACGTACAAAAAAGTATCAGCGAGAAAAACACGGGAGGATCGAAGCGCAAAAAGAAGAGCGAACAAAGGAAGATCACGTCCGAACCAGCTGCTACTGTTGGCGGCACGAGTGGCATAGACATGCACAACTTGCTACTAGTAGTCGGCCTGGTGCGTTGCTACCTTGTCTGCCGTCTCCTTCCTACTGTCGTCCACCACCGCGGTTTCCCTTCTACTCCTCCTTTTGCCCTCCCTGCCCCCATTCTCTTGGTCCGGTTTTCTTCCACTCTTCCTGTTGCCCCCCCTCCCGCCATTCCCTTGGGCACCACCCACGGCGGATGCGCGGCGCTGCCTACTTAGCTGTGCCTCCTTCTCGTGCCAATTCACCATGAACCGTTCGGCTGCTTCGAGGACTCCCCGGTACCACTTCCCCGCCTTTGTTGCTACAGTGAACAGCAGTTCAGTGTCAACTCCAAACACCAAGAGGGAGCGTTCCGTCGATCCTTCGGTGGCTCGAAACTCCCTAAGGTCTTCGACTATGCAACTATGCCAAGTCTTGAATTGTCCGCTAGGTCTCGGGTTCTCCCCCGCCAGCCATCGTCCCGAACATTACCCGACTGGGTAGTCGCGTCTTGCTTTGCCGTGCCACGGACCCGCCGTTTACGGATGGTCGTTTTGATGCTCTCGCAACGTGTCATCTTGATTGAGGGACTTCGCGTACGAGAGGGTGATGTGGTCGGTAGTTTTCTCCCCGGGAACGGGCCAACACCGTCAATGGCGTGAGACCGCTCGTGACCCGAGATGCGACATTGCTTGACCGGTAGCGTGTCCTTCGCGCGTGCGTGTTACGAGATCTACGATACCCTGGTAGGTATCTCCGACCCTGTCTGCCACATCGCCCCCCTCTTTAGTCGCCTCAAGTCCACCTTAGCTGGGGATGGTCTTATGGGGCGGTCATCGGGATGACTAGGTTAGGAAGCAGGGTGTTGGTATGTCGAATCGAGACACATCGGCCTTTTCATGCTTGCATCCACTCCTTTTAGCGGCCGTATTGAGCAAACACGGGTGTTTTAACACCGGTCCGGCGAATATGCGTATTTTTTCGGGCTTACACGCTGACAGCGTATGCTGGAGTTGTTTGGTAATTCCAAACCTTGTCTCAACGCTCTAATTCCGTGTGGCCACATGCACTACCGGTGCGCTCCTCGTGGTTGCTGTTTAGAGAACCACGGGCAGCCGAGCCTTAATTAATGGTTGTCGTGATTTGTTTGGCTATCACGCAAAGCCGACTTGGTTGATCTCAGTGCATCGATTGGCGGCTCCGTTTTAAGCGGGGCGGAGTCACTCTTGCCACACAAAGGCATATAGATACAGCAGTATTCATAGTAGACTAATGTTCTTAAATATCTGTAGTCTGTAATGCCTGGTATCTGTCTGTGTTCTTCACATTAAGCCGTTCTTTCTGCTGGTCGACATCCAGCACGACTATTAGTAGTGTCCGTGCCGATTCTTCAATACTGCTGTGAAAGAGAGATGCAAGCTCTGTGTTCACAAAATTTTGACACATCTTTAGAGATAGTACCCTGCTTTTACTGCAGTAAGAGTAGACAGCTGCAGTGCAATGCCAGGTCATCGTACTGGATACGACAGGCACCACATACACATTCTATAAAAGAGGGAAAAAAATGAACGAAACAAACAGAAAAGTGATCAGGAAAACAAAATTTCCATTAATAGCCGATTACTATTTGACCTGGTAACAGCAACCGACGTTTTTTTTTGGGCGCCCCCCCCCCTCGGCCTGGGACGGGTGAGCTGGCTCCCTTCGCTCGCCTGACTTGAGTCGGCAAGTCGGCCAGCCGACGGCATCCATTTTGATTGGTCGTGAAATCCGTGTCATCACTATGCTAACTTCCGTGTAATAGCTCCTAGGTTTTTGATGTTCCTTCAAATCTCAGCCTGCCTTTCTTTGTGTTGCAGTATTACGGGGGACCATAGTTAATAGGACCAGATATTGTTGGTAGAAATGGTTACACATATACCGGTATATTTTTATGTATACGACAAGTCCTATTAACTATGGCCCCCCGTAATAGTCACCGGTATCTTCCTAGTTTCTGATTTTCCTTTAGATCTCAGCCTGCCTTTCTTCGTGTAAGTTTTATTGCTATTCATAATAGCACGAAAGGCGCCATAGTACGTAAACACGCCCAAAATAAAGCCCAAACCGCCCGCTTTGGTGCTTTTTTCTCTCAAAACCTGCCGCGTTAGTCGAACATGTAGTCGGTTCGACAACACGCGGTTGATGATAGGCTTTCAGTCAATGCTACACTCGTGTTCTACAGAAGTACATTGGAATGCCCGTTTCCCCCGCGCTTCGGGCCTATACTTCTACTGGGGACCATATCAAATAGGACCTACGGCACACACAACAACCTATATGTATATATCGCTGCTTTTTCTAACAATATTTGGTCCTATTCATTATGGTCCTCCGTAATCGTGGGCAGCCACCGTGATGGTAGGTATCCGCGCTGGATGTATATTATTATGAGTAGGATGCGTGGTCTACAGACAGCCCTCATAATGGTTCGTGCCATTTCACGTCCTCTCTGATTTGGTTTATAATCGTACGAGCTTCAGTCCTGGCCCGGTTGGTGTGTTTTTTCGCGCTTTCCTCCAGAGTTCGCTTGGCACATTGTGACGCTGTTTCAGTGATTTTGGTCCTGTCTTGCTCCCGATCTCCTCTTTGCGCACCCCCCCCGCTCGGTCCTTGTTGCACCTGTCGGTACTTGTGATGCCTGCGCATTCCCATCGATTTTGTTTTCCGTGAGTGTGTGCAATGCACTATTACGGGGGGCCATAGCGAATAGGATCAAAGATGGTTTGTAAACACAGGGAAATATATGGCTTTTGCGTGCACCGTAGGTCCTATTTACTATTCCCCCCGCGTAATAAGGCCGCCTGTTGTTCGCCCGTTGTTCCCCTGTTGTCGGGCGATGGACTCTGCAGCAAGCTGTTCTTGACAGCGATGATGGATAGACTGGAGGATGACACGAAGAAGGGCATGGGGCAGTTCACGCAAGAGGAAGGGAGGGTGAGCGCTCAGGACTACCTATCGTATTCGTAGCACTAGTATGTATGTATGTATGTATGTATGTATGTATGTATGTATGTATGTATGTATGTATGCATATATGCACCTCTTTTGCTCTTGTTCAAATAAGGGTTATTGATGCGTAAGTAAGACACTTTTTGTGGTATTGGTAGTAGTAGCAGTAGTAGTACAGTAGTAGTAATAGTGGAAGTAGTAGTAGTAGTAAGCAACGGTATGGGAACCATGGCGTGACCGTGGTCGGTGGGTCTGTTTGCAGCTCGAAGTTATCGGGTCTATTTATTTTACGTCTGCAAGACGCTGCAGTATAAGACACACCTGTCGATGAGTCTATTTTCGGTGTCGCCAGTATCACTTAACTGCGTCTTCATCTCAATACGTACCAGGTATGCGGCAGTACCGGCTACTGCTGCCCCTTCGAGTGCGTGGTGCTATGCCACGTTCATGTTGCTGGCTGCTCACTCGCTCGAGGAGCTCTATGCCACACCGACAACAGTAGTGACGACGTACAAAGCAATAATGTTGCTACACAAGAAGGAGTTCCCGACGATTTTGGATGAAGGAGCTTCGCCGTCTAGAGAAATGTGTAGCCAAAACTGCTACCCCTACTGTCGCGTTCATGTCGCTGGCCGCCCGGAAACTAGAAATCACTCCTCACGTGCGTACGCTGGACGTTATTCTTTTCGTTCGGTTTCGTTGCTACTTTGAAAACGGCACAAAAATATCCATCAATCTGCTACGATATTCGGGATACGCGAACTGGATCTAAGTGGGGCCGAAACGACACGAAATGAGCCGACATGTTGCTGAAACGGCACTAGACGTCTCGATAGTAATCGGAAAACACGGAAGTGAATTAACCAGCCGAAACGTCCCAAACGCAGTCGGAAAGACACACCAAGTCAACCGAAACGACACGAATATAGCCGAGCTACTGTAGTGCGCTATACTACAATACAAATCGAATCCAGCGCAGCCCCACCCGACCCAACCCAACCCAAACAGAAAATGACGCACGACTGGGCATTGAAGGACTTCAACGCCGCCGACGAAGAGGACAGGGCTGGCCTGGCGGATCAGGGCACGGCACGCACGTTCTACGCAGGTAGGCGCTTTACCCACGACCGCAAAAGGGGAAAGGTAAACACCTCAGACAGATCATCTACAAATCATGATCTAGATCTTTCAAGGAAGATGATGTGTATGATCTGTATGGTCTGTATGATCCAGCTCATGTTGTCGGGTGGGACCCGTACAATCTGCATGATCTATCTAGCACATGTTTTCTGGGTTGGATTTGTTGCACATGCAGATCCTGCACAACCCCTCACATCGGCAGGTGTGAGGAACTAGATCATCTACAGTAGATATATATATATATATATATATATATATTGATATATAGCTACCTAGCTAGATAGATACAATACAATATATATATATATATATAGATATCATGATCTGTCTCTCCGAGGCGTGGAAAGGTGGAGGTTTCCACTTTTATGTGCTGTACTGCACAGTGTGTGTGCTCATCACGTTTAAACCGTCGTTTCTACCCATCGATGTCAAGCTGTAGCCATATACCTACAGGATACGTCATACAACATACACCGGCAATACACGATATCATCACCTGCTAGCTGTATCAGTGTGTTGACCCTTTACGGCACCGCGGAGCTGCAGATTGGTGCCTTGTATTAGTGCTGGCGCTCAAGAAGCATTAATTAGTCGCGTTCCTCCACCGTCGCCGCGAAGAGCAGCCACGACAGCTCCAAAATTCTGCTACGACAGCTACAAAATTCTGCCACGACAGCTCCAACCCCCCTCACCCCCCCCCACCGGTCTATGGACATATGACTACTGCAATGCTTGACATGGGTACACCCCCGTCTCCACCCCATCCTACCCGGCGTCACTTCGCGTCCCCCCCCCCCCCCTCCCCCCCACTCCCGGTGACGCCTCGTTTCTGTCGCCGTCGTACACCAATTGCTGGGTTGGAAAATTCACGTCTTTTTTCACCCGTGTTCTGTGCTTACTGTTTTGTGTGTTGTGTCTGTCTGTCTTGCGTGTCTGTCTGTCTTTCGTGTCGTGTCGTGTTTGTTTGTTGCGCCTGTCTGTTTGTTTGTTTGTTTGTTTGTCTGTCTGTCTGTTTGTCTGTCTGTCTGACTGTCTGTCTGTCTGCTTGTCTGCCTGTCTGTCTGTATGTATGTCTCTGTCTGTCTGTCTGCCTGTCTGTCTGTCTGTCCGTCTGCCTGTCTGTCTGGCGGTCTGCCTGCCTGCCTGCCTGCCTGTCTGCCTGTCTGTCTGTTTACTGCCTGCTCGTCACGTCTCTCTGTCTGCCTGCCTGCCTGCCTGCCTGCCTGCCTGCTTGCCTACCTGCCTCAGCCGGAGTGTTCCTCGATGTGCTCCGGCAATTCGGAGAGCCCGAGGAGGAAACCAACCGACGGCGCGTATACTGCAAGTGGAAGGCCTCTCAGATCTTGAAGGCGATCAAGGAGGGCAGGACACCGACCCCCGGAGGCGCTGGCGAAGACGTGAGTAGGCGAATAGGGCGAGGGAAGGGGGGGGGGGGGGGTGTACTCGATAGGAGATACGTACTCGACCTCATGCGTGGCCGTAGTCGTATGACCATAGGGAGGAGCGGGGGGGGGGCGTGTACTCATTATTATTCATGGCCGTAGTCGTATGACCATAGACCCTCGCATCCCTACAATGCCGGGACGGAGCACGTCGGGTTTTCACCGACCACGCAGATATTGCTTGCACCAAGCGCGAAGCGCCGTGAGGTGTTGGGCGAGTCGCATGAAGGGTGAGCTGCATCCTACTAAGCACCGCTTGTGAGGCGGACTTGCTCATGGATGACAGGGCCAATGCGTTAATTTATTTTCCGGTGTGGCCGCTTCCAGAGGCAGCAATGGGAGTACTTTGTAACGACCTTGTGGGTGCCTTTTACCACAAGCACTGCGTGATGCGATTGTTTCCCCTTTGTGCGGAGTAAGGTGCTCCACCCCGCGCGAATGATCTATAAACACAAATCTATAACTCGATCGCCAGTTGTGACCGACCGCCAAACGAAAACAGTACCCTGGTGGGGTGTGGGTAATCTCATTTGTTTTCTGGTTGTTTTACGTACCATGTAGATGTTCTACTTGGCCCACCTTTGACAAAAAAATACTGAAATACACTTAAATCTACCCTCCCCCCCACCCCTCCTCCGTATTTATTATTTTCAGGTTAGGTTGGCGTCGGTTGGCAACGACACTGTAAAATATGCCGCTCACTACGTCAGCTAGACAACCAGGGTACTGTTTGTTATTTCATTTTATTTTATTTTGGCGGCCGGTCACTGCTGGTGGTCGAGTTACATCGTTTGCACGGGGTGGAGACCCTTTACTCCGCCACAAGGGGAATTGTCGTGTCACGTAGTGTTTATTGTAAGGCACCCACCCGAGAGGCAGCTTCATAGTACTCTCATTGCTGTCTCTGGAAGTGGTACACCGGAAAACAAATTAGCTCTTTGAAGATCTCACGGCGCTTCGCCCTACGGTGCAATGTCTACCTGGTCCGTGAAAACCCGACGTGCTCCTTCCCGGCATTGTAGGGATGCGAGGGTCTATGGCCATACGACTACGGCCATGCATGATATCGAGTACCCCCCCCCCCCCTCCCCCTGGTATACGGCTCGACCGAGCTTCTTCAACACGGCTAAAAAATGCCCTGATGATCGGTGGATGGCTCTTGACTCAGCTTGAACTACATGGTTGATTGTAAAACGAAATGGTTTGTTTTTGTTCTTGACTCTCAACCAGGAGTTGTTACACCACGCACGTCGCCCGCACGCGCTCTCAAAAGCACTATCACGGGGGGCCATAGTAAATAGGACCAAATTTTGTTGGTAAACATGAAGTAAATATATACCCTGGTAGGTTTTTGTGTGCACCGTAGGTCCTATTTGCTATGGCCCCCCGTAATACCCACTCTCGGCACCTACCCCAACCGCAGGTGCAGACGGGCATGCCCTCCGTGGGGGGCGGCGGCGGTGGCGGCTACCAACCAGCTGCTTCGGCGCCGCAAGAGACAAAGCAGCACGACCCTCTCGCCGGGGTCATCCCCGAGGCCCCCACCACCAACCCATTCCTCGACCCCGCCGTCGCCGCCGCCGATGCCGCCGACTCCGACACCGACGCCAACCCCGTCACATCAACGCCTCCTTACGAGCTCCCCCCCAAGCCGCACTACGGAGGCCCAGAAGCACCCTCCCCGGCGTACCCCACCGGGGGCACACCGCCTGAGGGCGGGGGGCAGTCGCCGCACGCTCCTGCCTCTGCGCCGTACGTAGCTCCCGCCGCGCCGTACGTAGCTCCCGCCGTGCCGTACGTAGCTCCCGCCGCGCCGTACGTAGCGCCGGCGCCTGCCCCGGCGGCCCCCGCCGGCGCGCCGGCGCGGCCGCGCTATAGTCCCGCGCCGGCGCGGCCGAAGACGCCGGTGCCTTTGCCGTCGGGGTCGAGGAGGTCGGGGGGCAAGCCGATGGAGGGGAACATGGCGGACGCGATGGAGCACTGCCGGTATGCGATCCGGGCGCTGGAGCACAAGGACGTCGCGCTGGCGGTGCAGAAACTGCAGGAGGCGTTGCAGCAGATAACGTAGAACGGGCTCTGTTTTTTTGGGATGGGTTGGGTTGGGTTCGGTTGCTTTGGCGTGTGGTGTGATAGGGTGGGCATCGGGGTGTGGGGAGTGTGGGGCAGCGGCAGCGGTGGGGGTTGGGGGCGGGGGCGGCGGGGGGGGGGCGTGGGGGTTGTGTTTCAGTTCTGGGTGGCAGTCAAGAGTTGGTATTTATGATGGGTGCGCCGCCGGAGAGCGTCGTATTGTTTTTAGGTTCATTTTTGACCTGCTGCGGGCGACGGAACGAAAAGAAGCTGGCTTGTCCTTGCAGCTGGTTCGTATTCCTTGGGTGAGTTGGAGGGTCGGTCGTTAGGTGAGATGTTGGGGGGGGGGGGGGGGGGGGTTAGAGGACATGATTCGGTAAAAGGCAGGGAGAGAGAAAGAGAGAGAGGATCATCTAAAATACAGGTTTTTTTTCCGGCTTTAATTGGCAGCTCGGTCCACGCGGGAGAGTGGAGGGAGGGCGTGCCCGAGTCATGCGCTCCTATCTATGACGCGTTTTATAGCGTGTTCACGAAACGGTACAGCTGGTTGTCGTTCCTGCCGATTTCGGCTTTTGGTCGGGTGCGCGTCTCCACCCCCCCCCCCCCCCCATGCGCTGTTCCTCCCGACGTCGGCGGCGGTAGACAACAGGGCACGGCGCTCGCCTCGAAGACGCTTTGTTACCCCCCCCCCAGTTGGCGGTCATGCGTCGCGGTACGGGCGACGTTTCGTCGGGGGGGGAAGGAGAGGTGAGTTGCATGGAACAGCCCGGCGTTTGGTTGAGGGCCGTCGCTGGGGCCCCCACCTCGCCAGCCTCCGCCCATTGTTTGTTTCTCTCGGCGCGGGCCAATTGTCGCCTTTGTCGTTTTTTTTTTTTCGTGCGGAAGAAACGTAACGCAGTTGCCGCCGGCATTAAAATCAACCATTTTCACACACCTCGGATAGTTGAGATATATATTATCTATCTATCTATCTATCTATCTACCAGTATCTGTCTATCTATTTATCTATCTGCTATAGGCAATCTACAGCAGTAGTGCATAATTGCCTGGGTTGGGTCTGCTCTACACGCGCAGCTATGCACGTTGAACAGGAGGTATATACTCGAGATTGACCCCCTCTTGCGGTCCTCCTGGCCTTCTGCCAGGATGAAACCCTCACGTCGGCAAGAACCCACATACGCCGATATATCCCATGATCCCAGCCAGCAAACCCAATAAAAAATGATTTTCGATTGGTTGACATGAAACCTCTAATTTATTTCTGTGCGCTTGACTTCCTACAGTAGAAATGTTATGCTTCTCCCCAGTCAGCACAGAGTGTACATGTGTACATACAATAATACCGCAGTGCCATTCTAAATACAGGAGAAATTCTGGATAGAAGCAACGACGGCGCCGGAGGTAAAAGACGATGCGTGTTTGATGGCGCTACTACCCTGCCCTGCTCGGCGCTTCCCTGCTCTCTCCTGTCTCGAGCGGGGCCCCTCGCCCGTTAGCAACCTCTATCCTGGCCGTCTCGCCTCGCCTCGCCTCTCCGAAGGCTCTACGCTCCACACTGATCGACGGTGGCTCGCTTGTGGCGTATTTTGAAGTGCGGTTGTTCCTTTGTTTCTCCTCCTATGCTGGAACCATCCCTTCTTCTTCCGTCATACTACAGCACATCGCTTCTTAGTTGTTGTTTCCTCCTACTACTATTACGGGGGGCCATAGTGAATTAGGGCCAAATATTGTTAGTGAAGATGGGTAAATATAGAGTTTTTTGTGTGTACCGTAGCTTCTAGTTACTATGGCCCTCCGCGTATGGTCCTCCGTAATAGTGTGCATCTCCTCTTGTGGGGTCTGGAGGTCTGGAGTTTGGAGGGAAGCCGGTGACTATGACGGGGGACCATAGTAAATAGGACCTAGGGTACATTATTTCGCTATTTTTACGAACAATATTTGGTCCTATTTACCATGCTCCCCCGTAGTAGCACCTTTCTGGTCAACGGTGGAGGGTCTGTGTGTCTGCTCGGTGCCCGCCCCCGGTTGGTGTGCGCACCCTTTGAACCTGCAGCACGGTACGTGGTAGTATAATGCTGTGGTGCGGCGCTATTTAATGACGTGGACCTAAATCTCACCTAGCTGTTGTATTGCCGAGGTTAGATGGTGGTGCGGGCGGCTTCCATACGCAGATGTATGTACTGCACGTGCCATGCTACACCGTAGTTGTTGCGACCAAGTACAGCACCACAACCTCACTGTGCACCACTACTGGTTGCTCATCTCTACAAGAAGAGGGGCTTCTATGTACGTACGACTAGGGATTGGTAGTCGGCGGAGCGCGTGCCATATATATATCTCACTGGGGGGATATGTTTTTTGCGCCCGTTTTCGCTTCTCGCTGGGCAGGGGCTGCGGGCAGAGGAGGTAGCGAAACGAGGCAGGAAGGGGTCTTATCTTAAGGCGACGGCTAATGACATGGACACGGTTGGGGAATGTGCGCCTGGTACATGCAAGCAGTGGGAGGGAGGAAGGGCATGCACACACTTCGCGCGGGGAGATGATACATTCGCGCAATTCGTGTAACGCAATTTGTGTAAGGAAGGGACCGCAATATTGATCAATGGAGTTCGCGCGGGGGGGGGATGAAGAAGCATGCCGATGGCGACCCTGCGAACAATTACAATCGATTGACCCCCCCCCCCCCCCCCCCCTCCTCCCGAAAAAATGTAAAACTTAGATTACATCTCTACTTAAAGAGCCCACCGCAGTTCACAAACTCACAGAGTACTTATTGCCCACTAGTCCCGATGGAGTTTTTTTTCGCTGATATCAAGCCCTTCTAGCTCTTAGAGTGCCCCCCCCCCCCCCCCCCCCCTTCCCTCCCCGTCATCCATCACCACTCATGGTATATTATAACACAGCGTATTTGTCCGGCATGGTGAGCAACTCGATGCCCTACACATAATATGTAAGCCAACAACAAAAGCGGGCAAAACATCGTGCTGCTTGACGTGCTATCGGGAGGAGAAAACAACCTGAAGATAACGCCGAACGTACGGTGGAAGACCTTCCAGTGTGAATAACACCCCCAGAATACTCCCTTAGGCATTCCTATCCCCTAGAACCGCTCCTCGAACAATACATGCTCGGTGGGAAATCGTGTGCGACGATTGGTGGTGGAGGCCCCACCATCACCACGATCACCACTACTACCACACCAACATCAACCATTGCCACCATACCCATCACTACCAACATCACCCCTACCTCTATCACCATCACTACCACCACCAACACGACCACCACCAGCACCGCCACAGCCACCATCTACATCACCGCCGCCACCACCACAGCCGCCGCCAAGCTTTTGTCAGCAGTGTTTCCCTCGCTACATCATCTACCCGCTCGTCTCCCCTTCCTTCACCGACCGGCTGGTCACCAGACCCACCTCCACTCTTTCACTGGCCGCCGGTGTTCCCGTTCTTTACTTGTTGCAGGGGCTTTGTATCCCTCCCTTCATGTGGTTCCCTGCCCCCTCGACGATACCCCGTATATTCTCCCCTGGAGTCTCTCGCCCTTTCGGACACCTTCACCGCCCTCCATGATGGTTCCTCGTATTCGATAGACAGAGTCAGTCAGAATTGTTTAGACCGAAAGCTGCTACGACCTCCATCCAAGCATGCGTCTTGAGTGGTGCCGTGATTGCCACTGATTCCGTCATTTGCTCCTTGCCCGTCCGTGGGGGTTTCCTTGCGTTCTCGGAGGCCCCACACATACCCTCCCCGTCCGTCTGATGGGGCGTACGGTTTCCTCTTCGATCGCTCCTTTCCCCCCCTCCACCGCGAGCCTTCCATGTTTAGTCCGCTACACCCTGGACTCTCTCCCCTATGTGAGGTCTAACATTTTGTATGTATAGCGCCCCTCTTTCTCTTCACCGGAATTCGTACACATTCTCCCAGGCGGGACTGACCCCTACTACCCTCGGCCACTGTTCTCCCGCGGTCCCTAATTTCATCCCTTCTGGTACCGTACTCCCTCGGGCGTCATGGATCCCCTCCCTGGGGAGTTCCACGCCGACGCATGCAGCGGCAGGGGCGCACCTCATTTTTTCTGAGCCTACTTCCTCACTTACTTGGGGGGAGCTCGTTTATCTCTCACCTCAAAGAAAGGCTGGCCTAAAATTGAAGAAAAGGTAGCACACGTACTTACTTGCTTCCCGATGATAGCAGTCTATTAATCGATCAATCAATCGATCGATCAATCGATCAACCAATCAATCGACCAGTCATTTTCATGACGTATGCCTGTACAGCAACGAACACGTTTAGTTGAAAAAAAAAACAAATAAAAACAAACGATGTTGGGTAGTGCACAGTAGTACCGTAGTTCCTGAGTTTCGGTACCCCCTTCTGAACTGCAGTATCATTTTGGGGGACACTCCACTCAAACTCCACGTCCAGGCAGTCCATCCCCCAAACGGGGCTGCTGTCCTGAAAAGCGTTTAAAAGCCCAATCGGCCAAGAATGTTTCGGCTGAAACGTGACATACGCTGTACCTCCCTCATCGTGGAACGCGTCCGGTCCCCCTCATCGCATTGTTTTCCTTTCAATGTTTCTCCATCGTGCCCTCCTTCTTGGGCGCCATGCACCCCCTCGTCCACGCCTCGGGGTGGGCACGACATCACCCCTCCGGGCCTGGACACCCCGTCCTTCTCCCTGGGACGCCATACCAGGTATGAGCTACGTATTGTTTGCTTCATGCACCGCTCTCCCGTGCGTCACGGTGCCATGAGTTCCCTCAGTCGCTGCACGCCCTTCCGCGGGGCTCCGTACCTTCTCGCGCACCACTCAACCTCCCGCGTCGGGGGCTAAGGCTCACTCAGTCATCCCCTTTAAGTCTTTCGCGAGAGGGTTCCTTTTATATCGGGGGTGCGCTGGGCCACCCAGTGAAGCACAACAGCATCTATGACATAGTACAAACAGTGTATCCCCTCTCGACCTTGTACCTGGTATGTTTTATACGCCACAGTTGGTTGCTGATTACGGCTATTACGGGGGACCATAGTGAAAAAGGGAAATATATGGGTTATAGTGTGTACCGCAGGCCCTATATACTATCTCCCCCTGTCATGACCCCCCCCGTTACAGCGCTCCTTTTCCCTGTTACTGCTGCTGCTGCTACAACAACAACAACTACTACTACTACTACTACTACTACTACTACTACTACTACTACTACTACTACTACTACTACTACTACTACTACTACTACTACTACTACTACTACTACTACTACTACTACTACTACTACTACTACTACTACTACTACTACTACTACTACTACTACTACTACTACTACTACTACTACTACTACTACTACTACTACTACTACTACTACTACTACTACTACTACTACTACTACTACTACTACTACTACTACTACTACTACTACTACTACTACTACTACTACTACTACTACTACTACTACTACTACTACTACTACTACTACTACTACTACTACTACTACTACTACTACTACTACTACTACTACTACTACTACTACTACTACTACTACTACTACTACTACTACTACTACTACTACTACTACTACTACTACTACTACTACTACTACTACTACTACTACTACTACTACTACTACTACTACTACTACTACTACTACTACTACTACTACTACTACTACTACTACTACTACTACTACTACTACTACTACTACTACTACTACTACTACTACTACTACTACTACTACTACTACTACTACTACTACTACTACTACTACTACTACTACTACTACTACTACTACTACTACTACTACTACTACTACTACTACTACTACTACTACTACTACTACTACTACTACTACTACTACTACTACTACTACTACTACTACTACTACTACTACTACTACTACTACTACTACTACTACTACTACTACTACTACTACTACTACTACTGTTTGCTATCCGCTCACTCGGTGGCCACTTTTCTTCCTCGAGCATAGTCCACACCCTCTCCGGGATCATTGGCCCCTTGCTGAAGTATCGTGTTTTCTAGTCGAACTGCTGCTTTTCTCAGAGAGATCCGTGCTCCCTTGGGCACCGTCTACCCCCCCGTGCAGGGCGAATCGCCCAACCTTTGACTCCTGCGCTCTCTGCCCCCTACGTTGACCCCAACCGTCTCCCGGGCTTATCATGTACCCCCACCCCCCCTTTTGGTGGATGCCAACATTCCCTTGATCGTTCCTCGCCCTTCCGTTCACGGGTGGCATGCCATGAAAAGTGCTATTCATACACAATAGGGGGCGAAAATAGGGACACTGTTTGTGGCCCTTTTCGTCCCCAGACCGGTTCCACGGTAGGAGGGTGGCTTTGAGGTCCATTGGTTTCAGCCCGTCTGAGCCACTCGAACGAGGGGATATATTAGACCATGCACCTCTGCAGTCTTGAGCCTTGAAGCCTCTGATTTTCGCGATAATAAGCACACCCGCCAATGGGATTGCTTTATTGGCTACCCCCCGAGCCAACGAAATATAGTTCACGCTCGGTTTTGAGCGAGGCGCAGAGCCACCGGCCCCGAGTGGCGCAAAACGAGGAAGTGATGTCTTGGGGTAGCCCCCCTACGATCGCACCAGAGGCCTCCTCAGCCGAGGAGAGCTTATTATGTACTATTACGGGGGACCATAGTTATTAGGACCTATGGTATACATAAAAACCTATATATTTCACCATTTTTACTCACAATATTTGGTCCTATTAACTATGATCCCCCGTAATACCAACAATCTCAATCGTGCTTCACCGTTTTGGTTTTCTCCTTGGGGTACATACCTGTCGGTCGTCGGGTTGTATAACTCTCTTGGAAACATTGACCCGTGAAAAATTGACGGGATGCAGCAATGGCCCCACCCGCTGCGTGATTTGTGGGGGGTGATGACAACTCGTGAGTGCTCCTAATTGCAACGAGCAAGGGGCCGCACGGCAGGGGCGCGAGCTGGTCCCGCTCGTGCTACTGCTGGGCGCTCCCGCTGCCCGCAGAGGGTCGGTCAACACCGGAGGCGCGCATGCTACTACAGCAGTAGAGGTGCGCCTTTTGTTTGCTGAAGCTCCTTACCCGACCTTAAGGAGCTCCATACCTCACCCGAAAACTGAGCTCACCGAAAATCGTATTGGTAGTGCAGCGAGTGGTTGGTGGAAATAATATCGTGGGCCCAAGTGAACTAAAAAAATCGTTTTTCGTAACAAGGTTGGCATTGCGACTGCTTTGGGTTAAGGAACCCCGTCATCCAGGAAATAAATATGTTTAGTAGAAATGCGCTACCTCCATCGTAGAACGCGTCCAATACTACCAACCATTGCTTTGGTTCTTATAACGGGGTAGTAGGCCCAAATATAGTCAGCAAAAATAGGGGAAACACATATTTGTTTTGTGATTACCGCAGGTCCTATTTACTATGGTCCTCCGAAATACCTCGGGGACCCGAAGGGGCTAAGCGCACATTTAAAACAAAAGTTAATTCGGATTCTGGTTGGCTAACAAACGGCAAAACATGTACCAGGTAGACCTGTAGAGCTCCTCGAGCGAGGACCCCCTCGAAAACTTTGGGCGCAGACTGGTGCTGCTCTGCATGGTAGGGGGGCTGATAGGTGCCTTCTTTTTTCCATTCCCCGCTTTGAAGCCCCTCAGGCGAGTGAGTGAGTGAGTTAGTGAGTGGCTCTGTACCTTACTCAAGAATGGCCTTAAGGGTATGCACTGATTGATATTATTTTCTGGCGCAGCGTAGCGGAGCAACCCCAAGTCGCTTCGGTGCATTTATAGCGAATCTCATTACCAATAAAATTTAGGGTAGTGTCACGCGGACGAGTGGCTCTGAGGCACTGCAAGAAAAACATCCAAAAGTAACCCGGCCCCCAAAACACGAGACGGTTACTACACGGTAACCCCATTGCTGTCTGTGGAAGTGTCCACACCGGAAAGCAAATCAATGCGTTCGACGCTATCACCCATACATATATATATATATATATATATATGCAAGAAGGTCCGACTTACACAACAAGCGGTTCATAGTAGGATGCAGCTCACCCTTCATGCGACTCGCCGAACACTCCACAGCGCTTCGCGCTTGGTACACGCAAAGGTCTGCCTGGTCGGTGAAAATCCGACATGCTCCGTCCGGGCATTGTAGGGATGCGAGGGTCCATGGTCATACAATTACGGCCATGCATGAGATCAAGTACTTATCTCCTATCGAGTACACCCCCTCCCCTACCCGTAACCTTGCCCCTCCCCCATCATCTGCATGAGCCGTAAGGCATTACGTTCCCTCAAACGCATCTCGCACCTTCGTGAGGTTGCATGCGCTCCCAGGCGCGATACAGCTATCCCCTACGGGCGCTATCTTCCTCAGGTCGCTGCTGACCCTTCTGTCATCGCCGGACTGCATTTCTCCACGCATGCCATGGACCGCTCGCCCCTCCTGTGCCTCGCGCTCCCTTTGGTCGCTCTGTTTCTCTCCCGTGTGCTCCCATGCTCTCGCTCTGGTGCGTCGTGTATCCCTCCCCCCGTGGTTTCATGCTCTGTTTCGCTCCCCCGCATGCTCCCATGCTCCCACCTTGGGCGTCATGTACCCCTCCGAGTGTGTTTCATGCTTGGACCTATTCGGTATGGGTAACGCCGTTTTTCTGAGGCTCCTCTCACCCGAGGAGCTCCACGCCACCATCAGTTAAGTCTAAAGTGCTTTTACCCTTCGAGACGAGGTGAAAGGGAAACTCGATATGAACAATCCAAAACCTACGTACATACAGGCTCATCGCGAATACAGCAGTGACACGCTATAATACCAGTATACAATGCAAATAGTATCCCGACGACATTGGGATAGCCCTTCTACGAGCAGGGCAAATAACTCCAGTCCTGTTTAGGGAACGAATCACACAAATTCTAAGTATTTGCCCCCGAAACGGGACTGCGGCCCTACAAGGACTATGGAGCCTGGTCAGTCCCAGTGACATATTTTATGCAAAAAAGCGCTGTAAGCCACAGCTATAAGGCATGCTCTAGCGCAGCACCCGCCCCCTTTGTGATGCTTCATGTCCTTATCATAGGCGCTACGGTAGCCCCCATGAGTGCCGTGGGTTTCTCAAACCCCTGCGCGGAAACCCATCTTTTCTGGAGTGCTATCTCTACGTACGTGTATCCCCTTTGCGGGATCCCCGTATCTCTCGATCGCTATTATTTGCCCAATCGTGAGAGCTTCCGTGTTCTCTTGGGCCGATACAGTCTCCTCCCTGGGGTGCCATGTGCGTTCGATCGCTAGACCTCTAGGCCCGGTGGCAGATAAGGGGGACGTTTCTATGTGATACATGGAAATAACGTCATGAGGCCCCGGCAGTAGGGTCAGGGTCAGAACCAAATAGATGGTGTGCATTCTTACCATCGTGGGTTTAGACCTCACCCACGGCTACGGAGACAGGAGGTGAATCTAATAGGAGTAGGAACGGTGCTTCGTCTCGGAAGGGATGCGTGATCAATGGTCAAAGACCTAGGGCAAGCAAATTGTTTTGGATCTCGCTCCGTCCCGGCATCGTAGGGATACGAGGGTCTATGGTCACACGACTACGGCCATGCATGACATCGAGTACCCCCCCCCCCCTCCCCCGGATGCAGCTCACCCTTCACGCGACTCGCCGGACACCTCACGGCGCTTCGCGTTTGGTGCAAGCAATGTCTACCTGGTCGGTGAAAACCCGACATGCTCCGGCCCGGCATTGTAGGGATGCGAGAGTCTATGGTCTAACGATTATTGTCATGCATGATATCGAATACATCTCTCCTATCGAGTACACACCCACCCCTCCCTCCCCCGGAGGCCCCGCCTTCTCTCTCCAGGATATCATAGCGCCTTGGTAGCTCTCCACTCATCCTCATGGCTCCATGGTCTCCGGGGTACCAGCTATTCCTCTGTTGAGTGTCGAGTTTCTTGGAGCATGCTGTCTAGTGTGCTGTGTACCCCGTCCACGGAGTTCAGTGTGACCACGGTCGCTCGGTACCCACCCCTCTGTTTTCTTCCTTGCTGTCTTGTGGGCTATTTATGGCTCTCTCTGCGAGCTCCCATTCCCCCTCGAGCGCCCGCCCGACTCTTTTCCGCCGAGGTCACTTCCGTCTGAGGCGCTCCACACACACACCGCCACGGGTTCTGCATTATTATCGCGAGCATTCGTATCCGGTCTTTTGGGGGGGAGTGTCCAGAATTTCTCTCCGAGGTCTTCGTGTGTGTGTGTGTGTGTGTGTGTGTGTGTGTGTGTGTGTGTGTGTGTGTGTGTGTGTGTTTTTTTTTTTTTTTTTTTTTTCTTTTCTCGAGTTTTCTCCGCGGAGCTCCACTCGGGACAACACTCGACCCCTTGGATCAGTTGATGATTCGATGTTTGGTGTAGTCTCCCCGCCTCTTCTTGTGTTCCTGCTCAGGCCGCACTGCTGCCGACTCGTTCTTGATATCTGAGCAATGTCACGGAAATTTAGGGTCGATGCCCTTTAGGGGTGGCGGCTCATTATTTGCTGATCGCCTCGCACGAGGAGCTCAATACCCCGCCCGAAACATCTGACTTCGACGCTAGTTGGCGCAACCCAATCCTCATTTCTTTGCGCCACGAGGGGCCCTAAAATCACACCTCCGACAAATCGTGATCAACAGATAGATCATCTAGTTCCTTACTTGCCGTTTTGGGAGGTTGTGCAGAATCTATCTGTGTAGCACATATCCGGCCCGGGAAACACGCGCTAGCTACGTCATGCGGATTGCCCGGGTCCCACCCGGCAGCGTGAATTATGGTAGATCATACAAAGACGGGAATATAGCCGCCATGGAGTGGAAATCGACGATCTGTAGACGATGTGCCCGATGATCTTTGAACGTATCACACTGTTCGGTAGCTTCTCTCTTGAGGGGAGCTCAACCGGTCAGAAAATATTGCCTCAGAAGGCAAGAACGTGCAACTCCTACCGCGAGATAAGTCATCTCAAACGTCTAAAAAATGATGGCAGGATTGCTTATTTTAGCCTTGGCGGAAAGGGGGAGGGGGGGGGGGGTCGGGGGATGGGCGTGTGCCGTGGCGGCGGGGGGAGGTGTGTTCGTTTTGAACCTCCACCAGACGTATACAGTCGGTAGGACGCGCGGAGTTCAGCTCCAGCCGGCGTTGAGCATCCTGCGGCGGTGCAACGCGAGCATCGTACATAACGCGTGTCTGCATTGGAAATTGATGGGGAGTATGCGCGCATAGCGTATGCCTCCCACCCTGCGCGAGGTGGCACACGCAGCCGCTGTTTGCTTGTTTCCGTTTTGTTTTTTTACCATTCTGTCCGTGGACGAAGTAACGCTTTGCACAAGCGCCATGGGTTCGTCGGCGGCTTGCATTATTTTAGGTTTCGCTCCCCGCAGGGGGTCTAAGTAGTAGTAGTAGTATTAGGTGTGTGGAGCGAAGATATGTTCTACACTTGCTGCAGCTGATGTAACTCTCGATTGTTTTTTTCAGGGTGTGTGCACGAGTATGATCGTCGGCTCGACCGACCTTCGTGGTAGTAGTAGTCGTCATCGGCAAAGCGAACGCTTGTCTGTTTTCGCGGCAGAGGTATACAACTGCCTTCAGTCTCTGTGGTTCTCGCTGGTTCGAAGTTGGCTGCGGATGGAGGGGGCGGGGGTGGGGGGGGTGCACTCGATAGGAGAGATGTACTCGATATCATGCATAGCCGTAGTCGTATGACCATAGACGGATGGAGGGGGGGGGGATGGAGGTAGCGTGGTAATGGCCGACGACCATGAGAGGACGTCGTGAGATCAACCACTTGCTCGGCGGCGGCGGCGGCGGCGGCGGGTTCAACTTTCTCAACGCTTATCTACTGTACTGTAGATAAAAGAGTGGTAGAGGCGCATGCATCATGCTCCTCGTGCCCGTGCGCACTTGTGTGCCCAACGGTCTTCCCACTTCCTAGAACTTATCGCGTCGCCGGAGAACATTTCGCCAACAGTGCATGCTACCACAATGATGCTTGCGCATAACTGGGGGGGAGGGGGGGGGTCAGTTGTGCCTCTTTGGTCGGGCAAAGGTAGCTCGAAGGTGGGGTCCTTCAAACCGAGAGGAGATCCCCCCCCACCCCCCCCCCCCCCCCCCCAGCCGCCTCCACCACTATCTATCTCTGTGAGCACAGTATGGGAAAACCCGATCATCGCTGATTGGTCGCGTCTTCCCTTCTTCAACCCTCACTGGCCACTGCGAAAACGACCCTTACTTTATATCAATACATTAACCCACGCAGTGCGTTCCACGACAGGTCGGTGCAGGTTTGAAGGCTTTAATCTCTCCTGGGGGCTTCGGAGGGGAAGCTTGACGAGTTTCAGCAACGGCAACTGCGTAGACGAGGGATGACACAAAGTGGTGCCCCGAGTTACAGTGAAAAAGGAATCCCACGGCAAGGGCGCAAATATGACCCTGCCCGTACTATTTACTGCTCTGAGCGTTCGTTCGTGCTGCTCGTAGACGGCTGATGACACCGACGCCGCCGTTGCTCCGGTCGCTGACTTGGAGGTACCGAAGGGGTTAAGGGGTTGTGTACCCGCTACTCGTACGTATGCCACACGTGCACCGTGCAGCCGGCGCAAAGTTGCGTGGGTACATGCATGCCGCTTCGTTAGGAAAGCGCCTTTACGAAGTAGGTCAGGGAACTGTGAAGCTGTATGCTGTAGATAATGGTGGGTGCGCACAGGAGACCCTCACGGCTCATGTCCCTGTGACGCTTTTAGGAAGTAGGCCGGCGAACTGTGAAGCTGTATGCTGTAGATATTGGACCTATGGATGCTCACAGGAGACCCTCACGGCCCATGTCCCTGTGGCGCATGGTTCGGCACATATATACAGGGGCAGGGGTGGCGTGCCTACATTTTCTGAGCTTCCCGACCCCCTCCCCCCACGCCAGACAACAAATTAAATGAAAGCTAAGCAGTATCATTCCACGTCTTCTTGTGCCTGAAACACGATCTCACGGGCTTCGAAAGGTATCTCCAGCGAATCATATTTAGTAAAAACATAACACTTCCTCATACATGTGGATCCAAATGAGTTTGGGTTGCCCCTCTCAGCTGGCATGGTTGAAGTTTTCAAGTGGCCGGTGAGCCCCGTCCGCGAAAAATGTGTCGAAATATCTCGTCGGACGGATCTTGATCTACGGTAGATCTTTCAAGGAAGATCTGTTCCCGATCTCGTATGATCTAGCTAGCTGGTCTTGCCGGGTGGGACCCGTGTAAGCGGTATGGTCTGACAGAAGTTTCCAGAGTCGGATCTGTACTACGGCTTTATCTTGACCGTACGAGTAACACGTCTCCTTTCCATATAATTGTTGTGTCATTATCGTGTGCCGGCCCTTGTTATCCTTATCCTTGGCACCTCAGTTTTATTTAGCACGCGCGCTCAACATATTCTAGCGGTCAGCCTGCAAGGTCGAATGCCAACTCACGTCAGGTTGACGTACAACAGCTGACGCACAACGAGGTAAATACTGAAAACACTTATAAAATATCACACGAACAGGACGCAGGATCCGTACAGATAAATAAAAGAAAAAACGATCGGCGTAAAAAAACACACCACACACACAGCATTGCCGCTGCTTGGTCACCCCGCCACTTAACCCTTTTAGAACCGCAGTCCCATATGTGGGGACAAACCAGTCAAATTTCAAGTAGTTTTGTCCCCAAACGGGACTGCGGTTCTAAAGGGGTTAAGGCGGGACCAATATCACGCGTGCATACCTCCTCACTGCTATATACTACTCCGTGTAACGGCCCTAATACTCCGTGTAACACTCCCATTACTTCCCCCCTGGGCCCGCTCGACATGGGCCTACTGCTGTATGGTCTCGGGCGACCAAGTAGAACAGAAACCAGGGCAAACCAGAACCGGATTTAATCGGAACGCCTTGTACTGGTTGGTAGCGATTCACTGTAATATAACACATGTCAAAACCGACCGACGGCATCAAGAGCGCAACAGAGAGAGCGAAATGCTGCAGGGAAGCCCGAGAATGAATACGACCCCCTCCAGATTGATCGATCCATACAGCTATTAATAGCCCTTCTTCCACGACTGGCCCACCATAGAACAACGCACATGCTACTCATATCGAGTTGCTTCCTTGTGTGGGTGTGGGCCTAGCCGCGAGGACAGACCACCTGTGGGTGCCTCTTCGTAGATTTCCTGAAGAAGAGTCGCGCGTTCCTACCCCCCGGGGGGGAGGGGGGAAGGTGCAGGGGGGGCGAGCGATACTTCTGGGGGAAATACGCCGCTGGTGATGCACCTCATGTTCACTACAAGAAGAGCGCTATTGCCGTGCCCTTTCGGGTGTGTTGTTTCAACGGCTCCCTTCAAACGGCTACATCAGTAAGTTGTCTCGCAGCCATATATATGTTCCGCTCTACCTCTCGGACCATCGCGCTGTGTCTTTCCAAATCCTCGGAAACAAACTCTTCCTCCTCTCTCTACAAACCTCTTCTCTGTCTGTCTCTCTTCTTACTCTCTCTCTGTCTTTTATGCCTCTTTCTCTTCTCTCTATCTCTTGTCTCTTCTCTCTCTCTGCTCTCTCTATCTGCCTTTCTCTTTTGCATCTCTGCCTCTCTATCTCTTCAGTTTTTCTTCTTCGACGAAGCAGCGTCTGGAGCCGTGAGCGGCGCGCCGTCAGCATCCAGCACCACGGGCCCGCTGCCCCCTCCCCCGTCCCCTGTGAACGTAGGCGCGTCGTGCACGAGCCGTCCGGTCGGGCAACCCACGGGTCCCAGTTCCCCCAGCGTGTACCTGGCGTGGCGCATTACATGGTCGTGTCGTGGTAACCGAGCCACAGCGTAGCACGAAAGGGGAGGAGGGTCAGAGGAGGCGAGGGGGGCAGAACCCGCGATCGAACATGAGCGAATGGCCATGGCGTCAGCGGGAAGAGGATGAAGCAGAGCGTAAAGTGTGCGTGCACCTACAGTAGACTCGCTCGACGATGTCGGATCAAGAGGAGACCCCAAGCCGTACACAGCTACTACCCACGTTTGACCGAGACCCCTCCCACGCCCTCCCACGCCTTGGTCATACGACTACGCTCGTGCATGATATCGAGTATACCCCCCCCCCCCCCCCCCCCACCCCCCCCCCCCCCCCCCCACCCCCCCCCCCCCCCCCCCCACCTTGCACTATGTGGCGGTCGTAAACGAAATCCTAGTTGACCCTTTTAGGACACAAACTAATTGAAGTTTGAGTAGTTTGTCCCCAGAATGGGACTGCAGTTCAGACATCAACCATCCATGCAGCAAACCCCGCAGGGTGTCGATAAGGTATCAATTTCGGTACACTGCTAATGGTGTGCCACGTTGATCAATGTCTTCACATTATTTTGTTTACGCCCACAGGGGGGGGGGGGGGTCTCAGCTACCTGTGTAGCTCTCGCTGCTTGAAAGATCTAAGCAACATATACACCTGGTATATACAACTGACTGGTGCTGGAGTAGGGGGCTCTCGTTTGAGATCCATTTTTTTTTCCTCAGCCGCTCAGAAGCGCCGCGCGGTCGAGTTTCTGCCCTAATTGGTTTAGAGTCTTCTTAAGCTTTTGCGCCTATTTGGTTTGGCGTTACGCATGCACCATCATCATGCAATTATTTTGTTGCACTGGGCCGGAGCGAAAAATGTTTCATACTCTACTATTACGAGGGATAGTAAATAGGACCAAATATTGTTAGTAAAATAGCGAAATATATAGGCTTTTGTGTGTACCGTAGGTCCTATTTAATATAACCCCCGGTAATAGTGAAAGGTACAGAAGCCACTCACCCGAGTGGCCTAAAGCACGGAAATGAAAACAATGGCATTATCCCCCCCCCCCCCCCGATACCGTACGAAGCACTACAACTGACTCGTAGTGCCGTGCCCACACCCATTCTGGCATACGCGTAGGTAATGACGCTGCTATTACAGTAGTACCAACAATATTCTTGGCTCAGTCTGCACTCGTCGAGGCACAACTTCTCCCCTGCAGCTGCCAAGCCTCGGTCAGCAAACCGCGACTACTAGGTCACCACCAGCCCTCCCCGGGAAAGGGGAACGGGAACCGCACCCGTCATGGGCTGATGATGTCTTCGACGCGGGGCTGTTCATCATCATCACCACGCGTGTGTCCTTAGGAGGGATCGATCCCGTACAATAGAGGACCGACGATCCGACGGCAACCATTGTCCCGACTCACTATTTAATAGTTGTCCAGCGAGCGGGTGGGAGTGGAAGGTATTACTGGTACGACAGTGGACCGTAGACCGTAGGCATTAGGCAGTAGGCAGTAGACAGTAGACGGTAGACGGTGGACAGTAGACGTGCTACGATAGGGCATGCCTTCCAGCACGTTTTCCCCTCTAAGGCAATATTTGTCACTCAGACGTAGCTAGCTCCACGGTACGATATCCTATTTGTGCTGCACACTATTTTTCGTTAGCACGTTTCGGCCATGGGATCGTCCATCGGAACCATTGAGCCTTTATTACGGGGGACCACAGTAGATACGACCAAGTGTTGTTAGTGAAAATAGCGAAATATACAGGTTTTGTGTGTACCGTACGTCCTATTTACTGTGGTCCTATATATATACATAACAGTGCTAGCGCTACTCTGTTGTTTGTGATGTTTCTCTACTGTACACATTTTCTCTCAAGGAAAGTTTCGGGCGAAATTTTGTAGAGCGCTTCAAGTAAAAAAAGGGCTCATGAAAAGTAGGCTATATCCACCGCTATCGTAACAGGGGCGTGCAGTCGCAGCAGTCGGAGTACGCTACGTGCACACTCACCCGTCTTTGCGGAGCAGGCAGCTGAGCTTCGGGTCGAAGTAGGACTCGTACCGAGGCTTCATGACGAGTTGCGGGGTGACTGGGGTAGGTACAGTAGGGATACGAGAGAGAGAAGAGAGAAGAGAGAAGAGAGAAGAGAGAGATAGAGAGAGAGTGAGAATGAGAGAGAGAAAGAGAGGGGGGGGAGGGGGGGGGGGGGGGGTGAAGCGGTGAAGTTGGGGGGACGGTCTTGAGGACACAGAAGGGGGTGGGGTTTGTTTCAAATGGTTGTCCTCTGGGCAGCTCATCTTCAGGAGTAAGTACCTGAAAAAACGTTTTCTCTTTGTTCGAAGACCTGTACACATCGACAGGGACCTACTACTATTAGCCGAAAAACACGGTGTCGAGGAGCCCACTCGAGATCAAGCAAGACGACGCTGAATACAATTTGTACGGAAAATAACGCTCATCAGGACCCCAGCACGTGGCGATACCAACAGCTACTTTGCAGCAGCTTCGGGTAGAGGGTGGATAGAAATGACTACCGTAGCGACAATCGTCAAGGACCACATCTTAGACACCATGACACATAGCCCTACGACCAACCGGTATGTTTCAGAAACAAGCACCCATACGTACCTGGTATGGGTGTGTTCTACGATATAAGAGGTTGCGCATTTCCGCCAAAATGGTTTCTGAATAACGGGGCTCCTTAGCCCAGAGTCGTCGGAACGGCAATCTTGTTTTTAAAACTGACGTAATTGTATACTGTACTTGGGCCATGGGATTCTTCATCGGGACGCGATTTTGTTTGTTGCTGAAGTCAGTTTTCGGATGAGGTGTGAAGCTCCTCAAGCGAAAAGCCTCATTATTTCTGGGGTGAACCCCTATGGTAGAACGCCTCTATACGGTAAATGAAAACTCAACACGGTGGGGGGCGTCAATCCAGCGAGGACTGCACGGTACAGTGGTGGAACACACTACTCCACACGAAATATTCTTGATACAGAATTTTCCCCAGAGGAAGAGCGCAACGGGCATTCACACACCCCCAAACACCCCCCAGACACCTTCAGACCCCCCCCCCAGACATCCCTCCCAGACCCCCTTTGCGCTTTTAGTTTAAGCTTAATTCACCCCAGACCCCGCCAGTGCCTCCAGACCTCCCCAACCCCCTCCCCCCCTCTCGTCATACGACTACGGCCATGCATGAGATCGAGTACATCTCTCTTATCGAGTACCCCCCCCCCCCCCCCCCCCCCCCCCCCCCCCGGCCCCCGCCTATGGTCATACGACTACGGCCATGCATGAGATCGAGTACATCTCTCTTATCGAGTACACCCCCCGCCCCCGCCCCCGTCGACTTTCCGTCCTCCGCCCTCCCCCTCGGGTACTTTTGAATCCCGAAAAAAATGCATTGCTATCCCCCGTCGTTCACTCACTGGTGGCGTCGTCGATGAAGGGGGTGCGGCGGCTCACGAGGAACTCCGGGCGGGGCGGGACGAGGAAACGCAATATCATGGCGCGCGTGAGGAGCCCCCCCGTCACCGCCCACCTGAGCAGGGTCGGTACCTGGCCGTGCGTGTGCAGCAGACGCGCGTTCAGCGACGATAAAAAGAGGGGCGTACCACTCTCGTACGTACATACAAAGATCAGTTTTGACATTAGTATTGAGACGGAGTGATCCTTATATTTACGCCCAAAGCGTCCCTTCTCAACAGAGGGAGCTACAGGTATCGTTATTTTTGTTATTTTTGTTTTTTTGTTTTTTTGTTTTTTTGTTTTTCGAAATCGATTCAGTGCGGTTCCGCCATGGCTCGTGGATCCTCCAGGACGGGGCGCCGGCGTGGTTCTTCTTGGCCCTTACATTGGGCCCAACCGTGCTCGATTCAGTCAGTTCTCGAGAACTAATCTCACGGCATTAGGGATTGAATTTTGGGGGCGATAGTTTTTGAACCGGTTGAGGTTCTTCAAAAGTGAGAATAGTCTGTTAATTTTACTACGTATTAATAGTACGTTTGTCAATATTGGTTGCGGGTTGCAACGAACACACTTTCTTCGAAAGTCATGGGATGTTTTCGGGTGAGACAATTGAGCTCGTCATGCAAAATGCGTTCTCCATACACACAGCCGCCCAGTAGTGTTATGATACTGCTTTCTTTGTGTGAGGTTGGAAGCTCGGTAATTACCTGGGTTCTGGCACTGGGATCGTATTTATTTGTAGTACTTGGAAGGCGTATCTTAGGTGGAAAACCAGGGGTTTTCCAGAGAGGCACGAGCGTGGTCTCAGTCTCCGCCATGCACGAAAGGAAGAAAGCTGCCCTTCTATCTCTAAGCAAACAACAATGTGAGTACCAACGAGTACCGACTTAATAAGCAGACCTGTCCAGGGATACAAAGTGTCCCGCTGTCTATGATCTTAACACCAGTAGGCCTGGAGTCCAATCGCCCAACAGCCCAATAGCGATACACCCTAGCTACGATAGAGGTACTGCTTGTACCTTTTTATGGCCAAAATGACTCTGACTGATGGGGCCTCTTGAAGGCACAATTAATAACTAACTACTGCTGTACCCAATATCGTTGGCCAATAAGGTCTCACAAAAACGTACCAGGTATTCGGTGTATGCTCAGGGCGTGGGTGAGATAGAGAGTTCCTATACTATAATCAATCGTAAAAGTTTAGGGGCTACCCCTACCGTGGCACGCGTTGCAATTAGAGAAATCAAGACACGCCTCCTTATTACATCAACCCGCAAACGATCGACAAGAGATATGCCCGCTCCCGTTATCCCCCCCATATGAGGTTCTATGGTCATACGACTACGGCCATGCATGAGATCGAGTACATTTCTCCTCTCGAGTCCCCCCCCCTCCCCCCCCCCCCCCCCCAATGCCCCGCCTTCCATCGTCGATAGGAACGAAGGCTGCTACTGTACGTACACTCACTTGCGGCAGGCCCATGGTCTTGAGCAGGAATGGGTCCATCAGCGCGTACGCCGCCCACCGCGCAGCCCCGCGGAGGGGCTTCGGAAAGTTAGAGATGAAGAGGTCGATGGTGGGGACTGCGACCGCATTGTTGCTCTCGTGGAAAACGTAGAACTTTGCCTGAGCAACAGCAAGTTCGGGATGTGATTGTGCGCACCGAGGCACCGGGTACACAAAAAAATAAGTGTATGAAGGAAATGGAGGTGGAGGTAGGGGGGGCGGGGGGGGGTGTATTCATGCCCTGCATGGCCGTGGTCGTATGCCCACGGACCCTCACATCCCTACGCACATTGCCGGGATGGAATACCTCGGGTTTTCACCGATCAGGTATACCTGGTATATATATCGGTTGCTTGCACCAAGCGCGAAGCGAAGCGTGAGGCGTTCGGCATTCGGCGAGTCGAACGATGAAGGGTGAGCTGCAACCCTGCTTGAAGAAGAACCGCTTGGTTGTGTGAGGCAATTTTTCTTGCTTATTATCTGGATATGACAGCGTCGAATAGGTTGGCTTGTTTTCTGGTGTGCGACACACTGAAACGGGCCCGAGAGCGGCCGCGTGCGATGGAAATACCTCTCAAAACCGCGTTTTTGCTTCTACAATAGTACAGTATATGAAGAGACGCCTGCACAGACAAGGTCAAAACCCTTGGGTCCCCTCGACTGGGGCCTACTATTCGGTCTCGGACGACCGAGTACCCCAAATAAATGGTCTTCGACCATTCAAACTCCTGACAGTACCTCTCGTAGCCTTTTCTCGTTTTTTTTTTCTACATTTGTCTTTACGACTTTCTTGTCGTGGAGCGGAGGCGCCGAGGCTCTCTCGAACAAACACAAAATTTCTTATTTTGTAGCCGTCGCGCAACCATCGCGGGGGACATCTCTGCCGTTTCGCGTGCCACTCTAAACGTCTGGGCCTGGGCAACTCCGTCGAGACACCCTCGCCGCCCGCCGCTTGCCAGTAGTAAACGCGCGCTAGGGTACTAAAGGGGGTATCACGTTTCGGCCGAAAAACAGTCTGGCTGACGGACCTCTCTTCAGCTAGGAGCTATGATGCCCAGTGAAGCACAGCATGTTCCGCTGTAGCACCTATTATTAATAGGCCAGGGGAAATTCCATCGGGATAAGCCTGTGTACATTTCTCCTAGTTTGGGGGAGTTACTATTGACTTCGTAATGACTTCGTGATTAAATCGTCATGTACTCCGTGTGTAGTGACTTCGTAATGAAATCAGAGTTACCTATGATTGTGATGACTCACTATGGTAATAGTCTATACCTGGTACAGAACTGGTGCTGCTTGCCCCCATCGTGTAAATAACACCTCGGTGGTATGTACGTGCTGTTCGCTGTGGGCAGGTTCTTCATCGTGGCTCTTACTCGAGAGCTTTGCGTGTGAGAAGGCATCGCGCGGTGCTGTAACGTAGCCGAGGAGGGCTAAAGCTAGAAAACTGTAGAACTGTAGAAATAGTGAAGGGCGAGCCATGCACGACCCATGCCTGCGGAATGTGACGAAGCCTACCCGAATAACCATTAAATACTACTTTAGTATGTTCCTATAGTATTGTAAGGTTTCTAGGGCGATCACGCCTTGTGCTGTAGGGGACAGCTTCTTCAAGAACAGGAACTCAGGACGGCGATGAATACTAAGATGAAACCGACTGGCCGGCGGGGCGATTCCGCGTACACTCTACACGGCGGTTCCGGCGCGCACCTCGTACGCTCGCTGGAAAGCTACGGCGTCGTCCCAGGTTTTCCAGTCGCGCACGCCCTTGACGCCCAGGCGCTCTCCCAGGAGCACGAAGTGGCCCAGAATTCCTGCCTTCTCGATATCGGTGCAGCGCCTCCACTCGTACCTGTTCGCAAACAGCGCGATCAATGAAACACCAAAAACGAAAATAGAACACAGCAACGAGGAAAGGTACCGGTAAGCTATGAATTTTGGCCTTAGAACACTCTCTGACTGTCGGGGGGGGGGGGGGGGGGGGGGCTCAGCTTGCGAGCGACCCCATGTCGTTACAGCACCGATATTGGTAGATTGTTTATGTGGTACTACTGTACACGTTCCTTGTACACTCGAAGCGTAAGCACGAGGACCGCTCGGTCTTTATGTTGAGGTCTAAGCGGTCCTTACGTTCCCGCCCAGCGGTGTATACCTTACTTAGTAGGTCATCATCGGGTTTGTAAGCAATCGCGCTTTCACGTTTTTTTCTTGTGAAGTCGGATGAAGAAGGAGTTCCAGAAAAAAATAGGTGGGTAGGGGGAGGGGGGGGGGAGGCACCTCTATCATACCACTCTGGGCAGAAACATAAGGACCTTTTAATAAATCAACATGAAAACGGGGCGGCCCTTGCATATACGCCCAGAGTGCTAGCATGAAACGGAACCAGGCAGTTATTTTGGCTTTTCTGCAGCCTGCATATATATGCCCGTGACTGCCGATTAAAGTTAATTTCAAGCTATCTCAGCCAAAGTCAGCTACTTTATCTATTACGTAGGATGTAAAAACACCTCTTCCGTCATTGCAGCACCATACTGCAGTACTGGAAGTATATTGTATTTGATTCGAAGCTAATATTGCAGATGCAATCGTCTTCCTGGTCTACACCGGTTATTCTGTCGTGTCGCTGTCGTGCTATAGCGTCTGTCGCTTTTGAAGTGTCAAACCCACGCTCTTCACCTGTACTTTTGCTGCACCTGCCCCGTGCGGTACACGCATACTTCGATTGTCAGTTGCCGACGCTCACCGGTCAATCCAGGCCGGGGGCTCCGTGATGAAGAGGCAGATGGTGTAGAGCATGTCGGCGTTGCTGATCTTCTTGGAGTATGGGTCGTGGATCGCGTTGATCCGGGCAACGGCAATCTTACTGCGGTTCATTTCCGTATCGTTCTCATGAAATTCCCGGAACAGTAGATCCGTATCGTCGAACCTATATCCAGACGAGGGCGTGTATGGGGGGGGGGGGGAGGGGGGTGATGTGTGTGAGCGGATTGTCTACCGTAGGGCATACAGGAGGGGTGGGTTCAGCCCTCCTCCTCCGCAAAGGTGCAGAAACCCGCGCCTCGCAACTTGTTCTCAGTAGGATGCAGATCACCCTTTCGAGCGCGACTCGCCGAGCACCTCACGTTCCGCTTCGCGCTTGATGTAAGCAAGGAATGCCTGCTGCCTAGTCGGTGGAACCCCCCCCCCCGACGTGCTCCGTGCCGGCATCGTAGGGAACGCAAAGGTCTACGGTCATGCGACTACCGCCATGCATGACATGCGTGCACCCCGACCTCCTGCGCCGCCTCCAGTCCCCTAATCTCCTTTGTGTTCCCCTCATGTGAGAAAATATACTACCCCCCCTGTCTACATACCGGAAGAGATCGCTGCACACATGGGCCCGTCGCTGCTTAACGCCTCAGCCGACGGCCCTGCAAGGGCCGGACAAGCTCACCTCTTGCCGGCCCGCTTGCAAAACTCGCCCGTCTTGTGCAGCAGCTTCGAAATGGAGGGAACGCCGAAGCCGCGAAACTGCGCGAACTCCAGCGCCTGTTTCACCATGTGCATTGGGGAGAAGGGAGAGGGGAGGGGCAGGGGAGAGCAGAGGAGGCGCTTGAGAGGCCATATAGCATATCGTAACTTACCCGCCGCATCGCTCTTCTAATCCAGCCCTATCAGGTCATCGCCAAAATCTCACTATTCCCTTGTCTACGAGTACGTTGGGTTCGAAACCTTAGTTGAAACCGTATGCCGAAAACACGGTTCCGCAGCACCAGAAAACGTGTACAGTACGGGAGCACTAAGGCGACCGCCCCTCCCGACGAAGAAGAGTGCACCGGCACGTCAAGAGTTCCACTCTACTGTCGAGGCGTTTCTCGGGAAGAGGCACCAACTGTACACAAGTCAATAAATCTAGGAAAGCACGAACGGCTTTCTCAGACGGCTCTCTCAACCATCTTCGTCTCGACCGCGGCCCGGGCTAACGTATATATGAGGGCCCATTAGATAGACACCCTAGCCAATTCCGGAACGATTGTTTGCGGGATACTGGTAGCGGCTTATGATTCATCTTCTGTTGTATAGGTACGAACTCGAAGAGGACAGTGCTCTAGACACCCACAAGACCCCCCCCCCCCGCTTTCCTTGATGCGGGAACTGACCCACCATCGTCACCATAAAAGGGAACTCTAGCATAGCGGTCTCCCTGTACACCGCGGACGGGTCCTTCTTCACGTCCATCCGCTTCAATCCACGAACTCTGCAGCGCCAAGAATGACCGATACGCGTTGAGCGGATGAGGCGGTGGCGGTGGCGGTGGGAGGGGGGGGGGGGGGGGGGCGTACTCATTTGTTGCTCGCCTTAGTCATTCGACCGTTGACCTCGCATCCCTTTCGAGACGGAGCACACGGAGCGGTGGGAGGGGCGTACTCGATAGGAGAGATGAACTCGACATCATGCATGGCCGTGGTCGTGTGGGAGGGGGGGGGGGTAAACTTGAAAGCATACAAACTGGCAGAATTACGCCTCTTTATGACATGGTGCGAATGACCGTGCGCGCTGGTGTACGCGTGGGGTGTCATAAAAACGCGAGATAGTAGTGGCAAACCAGTAGCACCCGTTGGAGCGACCATGCTGATGTACACGTTCCGGTGTGTGTGGCAGTGTTCTGTGGCAACAGAGGACTCCTGCAGCAAAGCACCACCGTGAATGAAACCCATAGCACCACTACCCCCACCAACAGCCTTGTCCCTAACGACTAGACCGGAGAAGGTTGTTGCCGTGCTGTCGTTCACGCCCCAGAAATCGCCTGAGCACAACAATCATACCCGTCGTGTCCGGCACGGGTTTGGAACACACCCACGTTAGCCTCACACCGCGGCACTCGGTACCCATTAATGGCCCCAACCTCACTAGTCCCCCGACCTAGAAAACAGTCACAGACAGAGTCAGTTATCCTAGAAACCTGCCGCTAACAGAGTCATCATCCGATAGGTGACGTTCGAGCGCTCGGCGTCTTCTGTTTGCGCTGTGAGTGTTTTGTTTTTCGACCCTGTATCGCAAGAGGCCCGAAGAGGGCGAGCTCGAGAAAGGGAAGAGGGGGGAGCGAAGGGGACGTTTGAAACAGAACGTTTGGCACACACCACCTCGTCCGAACTCTAGTGCCACCACGACATACGACAGTTTCAGGCGGCAGTGGCGTGCACACCACACCACGTGTTTGACTCCAAACACGCATGGGTTTGATGCCTGTGTCTGCGAGGGGTGGATGGACTCCCCATTTGCAGCATGCCCGGTCGTTGTCCACTGTCTGGAATGTTTTTTTTTTTTCTCATTTTGCAATCAGTGTCGACCAACACACGTTCCCCAGCGTGCGCGAAGATTCGAATCCGATCACGGGCGTGCACTAGAAGCACGGCACTAATGACAATAGATACTCGTCACGCCACGTCGCCTCTTCGTGTTCGCAATCAACCATTGATGTTAAGCAGCCCACTCTCCGCCTCTTTCAAACACTCGCACCGTTTCCCGTCCTGCCGATGAAGGGCGTGTCCCTGTGCCTTACCTCCGGAAGCGCAGCAGCTGCACCAATACGATGTAGGCGGTCAACGTGGCTAGCCCCACCGTGACCGGGGACCACGAGAACGGCATCTCCACATCCTTGAGCATGGCTACCGCCTGGCTTTTGGCGTCCTCGAGCACCGACATCGCCTGGCTTTTGACATCCTCGAGCATCATAACAATAATCGCCTCTCGCCACAGGTGAGCGTCAGCGCCGTTCCTGCATCGCACGTACCGATCCAGAAATAAGGAAGGAATAGGAACGGGAGGGTTCGACGCCTTTGATGCAACAGGACTGACTGCTATACTGTAGTTTCAAAACGCGATATACATATACATTCCACTGTTGGCGCTCGTGTCATTTCCTAGTTTTTGTTTCAAAATCATTACCAAGTATAGCTTTCTATCCTCCGACGGATTGGTAGTTCGTGTGTTATTTTTGTCCTCCGATTTTTTACCCTGTTTTTTACTCGGAGTCGGGCTTTAAATGCTTGCATGCATACGGCAATTGCCTCCTGCGCCCTGCGCAAAACTCCTTGTCTTCCAGAAGACAAAAAGGGGGGTTATTTCTAAAGGGCCTTGTTCGTCTACAACAGACAAAACCACTGACCTGCTCCCTCAGGATAAACCATTCTGCCACTCTGTCTATACACGGGATACAATATTTAAGTACTCACTTGAGTAGCTCAGGCAGTGGTTCATCCTACATATAACGAATAAGCCCCTTTTCCGAAGATCGAAACACGACCTTCACATGGTTTATTTTTGTTTAACAGGTTATGAGCCCATACTCCTCTAGGCTGTTGTTAAATTACTCGATTTCCTCTCGGGGAAACCAACGGGTGGCGCGTGCTCCCTAATCGCGTAAAAGAGCTGTTTACCAAGTTCGGTCGCACACACATGTTCATGTAGGTAAAACTATAAACGTTTAGGAGTAGGAAACGCCACGAATCCGGTGTGGGTGGCGCCCAAGGGCCTTGGGAGTGTGTGTGTGTGGGGGGGGGGGCGGGTCGTAGGAAAACCGCGGTAGATGAAAGTAGTAAACATACGTCAGACAGGGAAGCAAGATACCACATGCCCGACTACTGTATTGTAACCTATCTCAGGCTGCTCGTACCGCAAACCGCAGTGGCAGCCTCGAATGTGCTTCGGTTGTGTCTGCCTGTATTTGTTTCCCTTTGTTCGTTCGTATTCTGACGAAGTAAGTCTTGTTTGTCTTGACTGGTGGCGAGTGGCGAGCCTGTTATCTGTGGTGCTTTCGGTTTCTGATTTTGTTTTGTTTAGCTTGTTTAGTTCGTTCTGTTTGTTTTGTGCCGGTTTTCGTCTGTCCCAACTCCTACTGGGGGCACGACGAGGCAAAGGGACGAATGGTATCCCATGGTTGATTGGGTCTGATTGCCTCGCGGCTAGGGTTAGGGCTAGTTCTTAGTCGTCTCGTCCACGAGGACCCTCAACCATCTACTGGAGCAAGTGATAAGTGCCCCTCCAGTAGAGTGCACCAACGTGTTGGACACTACTATCAATGATGGTTGGAGCCGTGTGCGGAGGAGCTTACCAACTCATTCGGCTGTGTGTGAGGGCCACTACCTGTGCACGAGACGAGGATTCTAGCCGAAAATGTTACCGCAACCGCAACCCTAAGGCAAGTCAGACCCAATCAACCATTGGTTGGCCTAATCCCCTCTCTCCTACACGGTGTGCTTCAACCATTAGTTCAGCAACGTCTCACATAAGCCGACGAACTATAAAGAAACATCGCGCGACACCAACACAGCTCTCGACTCTCGAAACGGCCGTGGTGGGAAGCCGTTTTGCATTGGTTTGCACTTCCATCAACGTCACACGTAGTAATAACCGAAAGCATATTGCATGTGTCAAGGCTCTGCCTCTGTGAAGAGAGATGGCAGAGGTGACACCAAAGTGCCTGTAAAAATCACTTGTTGTGAAGAAGAAGAAGAAAAAATATGGTTTGAAATTGGCGCCCATGTGGTCATTATGGAAACAATATTGATCTCAGAGATCAAAAGAAAAACGAGAACGAGAATCAAGAGGAGAGGAGAGGAAAGGAGAGGAGATAAGTGATCGAGGTACGGTTGTGACCTTCGTTTGATCATCCAGTACGTTGCCCTTATCCTTCTTTAGCTCTTGAAGACTTAAGTGTCTGCCACATCCCCTGCTGGAGGGCACGACAGTTTTTTCTTCTGTGTTTTCTTTGTTACTGATTATTGTTCTTGTGTTTTCTCTCTATTACAGGGGGCCATAGTTAACAGGACCCAATATTGTTAGTAAAAATTATTAAATATATAGGTTTTTATGTACACCATAGGTCCTGTTAACTAGGGTCCCCCGTAATAGGTTTGTCTTAATTGTTTGTGTTTCTCTTTGTTTTTGTTTTTCATTATTTTTGAATTTCTTCGTGTCGTTTTTCTTTGTTTTCTTCGGTTTCTCTCTTTCATATAATGTGTATGTCGTGTCTGTCGTATCCAACATGATGACATGGCATTGCAATGTGTATTGTACTTGCTGCATACGTGGCAACGTACAGTTACTAGTAGTATCTCAGTGGCGGAGTTTTGTGGCCTCATAATTTGAAGAATCGGCCCGGACACTGGTTGTGCTGGATGTCGACGGGTAGAAAAAACAGTTTAATGTTAAGAACTCATACACACAGCAACAGCAGCCCTTATGGTGATACATTGGATATGCAATATAACGTAGTACGAGCAAGACATACTCGTAATCTATCCGCATATATCCAAACTAAGATACTCGTATACTCGCATCAGTGCGTATTGACTTCACATCATAACATACACGTATATTATGGGTCTCAACGCCCGCGTGGTTTCAGTCAGTAGCTAACGCTTACGGTGTGGAAACCTGATACTCAGAAAATCAGAACGCAAACTGGTACAACATATTGAGACCTGCGCGATGGCAGCGCCAATACGGAGAAAGCGTCAACATTAATGTGACAACATACGCAGGCCCGTGTAAGAACGGTCGCAGTACGGGTATATTCGTGCCACTATGACTAACCGTAGTTAGTTGTGCATGACCACTGAGTCATTAACTACGAAATAAAAGCTTGGAAAAATATGTGCTGTACTTGCAACGCGCCCCTTCAATCGGGTGCTACGATCTAGAGCTACGAGAACAGTAGGCTATACTTGCGTGTACATATACCCAGACAAAAATAACGTTGTGCTATGATACGGTTTTGTATAAGGTTGAAAGCCCGGTAGTTACCTGGGTTCTGGCACTGGGATCGTATTTGTAGTACTTGGAAGGGGTATCTTGTGCGGAAAACCAGGGGTTTTCCAGAGAGGCACGAGTGGGCGCGGTCTCAGTCTCCGTCGTGCACGAAAGGAATAAAACTGCTCTTCTATCTCTAAGCAAGCAACACATGTGAGTCCCAATGAGTATCGGCTTAATAGGCAGACCTGCCCAGGGATACAAAGTGTCTCGCTGTCCATGAACTTAACAAGTGGCGTCGTCGGCAATGACATGGGGATGATTTTTCCTTCCTTTGACGATTTCTTCCTGCCCCTCAAGGCTACGCCTTCCTTTCATTTTTTTTACGTACTTTGCCGGCTTCGTTGCCTTGCCGTTCAGAGCTATTACTCTATGTAATAGTCCTATTACTCCCTCCCTTGGCCCCCCTCGACTGGGGCCTACGGTGCGGTCTCGGACGACCGAGTATCCCAAGTGAGAGTGGGTTTTGAGGAGCCGCAACTTCGACTTATGTTCTAGTTTGTGGAATCGGGGTTTCCATTAATTTCTGCATATATATACGGCTCATCAGAGTGGGCTAGTGTTATGATACTGCTTTGTATGAGGTTGAAAGCCCGGTAATTACATGGTTTCTGGCACTGGGATCGTATTTGTGTTACTTGGAAAGCGTACGAGTATCTTACGTGGGAAACCAGGGGTTTTCCAGAGAGGCACGAGCGTGGTCTCACTCTCCGTCGTGCACGAAAGGATTAAAGCTGCTCTTCTATCTCTAAGCAAGCAACACATGTGAGTCCCAATGAGTACCGGCTTAATAGGCAGACCTGCCCAGGGATACAAAGTGTCTCGCTGTCCATGAACTTAACAGTTGTACTACGACGCCACTTGTGCATCTGCGTCTCTCGACACGGCGCCCGTGGTGTGCGAAAACAACAACTAAACCCCAAGCCGCGTTAAACTGAGTATATTTGGATGTATCAATACGACACAGGGCAAGTGGGCCATATATCGAAGACCCCTCGTACAATATCTGGTACAGTTTGTGTGAAGGTCTTAGTCCGTTGGGCTGAAGGTAAAAGGTTAACCAATCGCCTACCCAGTCTAAGCCTCATACCACTCTCCCCCCCTGGAACGGACCGGATTTTACGGGTCGCCGCACAACCACACGCGGTTCCAATTTCTGGGGATCCAGAAGTGTTTTTCAGATTCTTGACATACATGAGGAAACTCACTTTTCTTTCAAAAAGCGATTTCTTGGTGGACGTGAGATCCGAACTCACGACCAACGACCCATGTCCTGCCGACGACGCCATTTGTGAAGGTCTTAGTCCGTTGGGCTAAAGGTAAAAGGTTAACCACTCGCCTACCCAATCTAAGCCTCATAAACAGTTTACACGGGGAGGGAGGGGAAATGTCCCGGCAATCCCGTGCCAATCTCGGAGACTGATTTTATGACCGGTCGCCCCCCAGTGGAATTTGGCCCCTCCGGTGATCATGTGGTTACCCTCGAAAGCTATGATACGAAGGCTGTGAAACGTGAGTCAAAATCCCCACCACCGTGCAGTGAGAGTTTGACTTTATTTGCCAAAAATAAATATATCCGAACTTACTTGCTGAGAGCGCATAGCCGTGGGTAGTAGAGGCGCAGTTATAGACGCGCGTCGGTGGGGGGGCAAAGAAGAGCTGAAGAAGCCTTTTTCTCGCGATAAAAAAACAAAAGCACGAATCTTTTAGCAGGAAGGAGGGCGGAGGAGACCCTGCCGTATGACCTCCTCCCCGGATCTGGGTTGCGACTACAGTACTACAACTGTAGTGGGGAGGAGATGTAAGAAGGGCGAACGAAAAAAAATGGGATAGAAGAATAAAATATTAAAATAATACCAGTGGTAAACTCTTGCTGTGGAGTTCGATTTTCATCGACGGTGGTATTATGGGGTCGGGGGGGGGGGGGGAGTAGTCAAGTCGCCGCCTACCGAATATAGCGTGCGTACGGCACAAATCGAAGCAAACTTATTATGCTGAATAAAGTCTTCTCGTGATTAAAAAATGCGAGGCACCAACAACGCGGCGTAATGGGGAGGGGGGGAAAGGAACCTGCTTTGTGACCGGCGGAAGCTGGGGTACCCGCCGAAGAAAGACGACGAAGACAGTAAGGCAAGGGAGCTGGAAGACAAAAAAATGACGCTTTTTGGTAGTCCTCATTCATTCGCGCTCTTGTCCTCGGTCAGTCGTGAAACGGAACAAAACGACGGATGAACGACCAATTTAGAACCTCGGGCGGAGAGTCTGAGCAAGGTGATGACACCATTCATTGTTGGTTCCTGTCGGTCTACGCCGCCCGTACTCGGTTTTACTATTATACGCTGAGTGAGCGGCAACATCCGTACGCACGCCTACAGAGTCGCCGTAGCCTCGCCGTCACACGCCGCGGAAGGGAGGCAAGAAGAGCGATACGCGTGCTGCGAGGTTATCGGTGAGGATTTGGCGAGCTTCGCTGAAAAGAAATGCTATAATAGCGAGCAGCGGATAAGGAGGGCAAACGCCGTACGTTTGTATGACATGTATGTACGAACACATGCGACGGGTACGGCCCCGTACAACATAATATATCAATAGAACGGTAGGATCACTGACAGGCCAGGGAACAACGAGGACAACCGCATCATCATTATTAGCAGGACGCGTGACACGTCCTTTCCTGGTTGCAACTGGCGCAAGCTACAAAAACACAACTGACTGCTGTGCTCCTGCTCTGCTGTAACACCGAACACAGAGAGAGGACGATGTCAAGGACGACGCCCCGTATCATATAAGATGATACCGATCTGACTCGACTCATCGGGCCGGCTTATATCGCCAATAATAGAAGGTACAGGTCAGTAGCCACCGATCTCCTTGCTGTTCAACTGTGAACAGTGTATTGTGATACATTGATGTAGTCACGCCTGCTGGAGCTCTTTATCATCACTTCACGAGTATTCGTCTACCGGTGCTTGTTCTTCCTACACGCACTTATCAAGGGGAAGTACTTCTACTGTAGTAGTAGTAGTAGTAGTACTACTACTGCTGTGACATGGACAGTGCAGCTTGCCCGGCTACGCACAGCGTTTTCTTACTTTGTCGCCCTCCTGTGTATTATTGTCCTTTCTTCGAAGCCCACTGCAAGTAAGTAGTGTTATTAGTAGATTGATTGGATCATCATCCTTCTCACGACACAGAGTCTGTTCTCACCTTGTCTCCGCCTTAAACCTATCCCTTGGGCCTCGTCGCCTGTTACCTTGTTCTACTTCACTCCCAGAAGGCTCCTGACGGGCGGCTGAGTGACTGGGTGGGTGAGTGTGTATACTGCAATGTGCATTGCAGTATTGTGAGTGACTCCTCGCGGGTTGTACCTTCCCAGTTTTCCAGTAAGTAGTATAACATAACCGGATATCTCTCCACCCCCCTAAATCCTCACTGATTGGCTGACACGGTATCCACCCTACATCACCATTGGCTCACGAATAGATCGTCCGTTTGAGTTACACGACGCGTGCGCTGCCTAGTGCTGCTGTTGCACATTGCACGTACCGGCAAGCATTCCACCTATATCCACGAACGACCTGTTCACGTGTAGATTGCATGTAGATGAACAGATGAACGCGACGACAACTAACTGCAGTATCTACTACTATTTATACTACTATGTTGTTCTGTTGTTGGCCTGTTCACCTGTTCAGCTACAATCTACGCACGCTTATCGTTTTCAATGGGCGGGCGACCGAAAAGTATCAGTTATCTGTCTGTGTGTTCTGCACGTCAAACCGCTCTTTCTACCCGTCGGCATCTACTACAACATCAGTAGTAGTATATTTAGCACTTACTTGTGTAGGATACTCGATACGATATCGATAATCGATGACATAAATCTACTGCTGTACTGCACTGTACCTGGTAGTTGATATGGTTTCGATACTTGATGGATTGAAGCTTTCGTTCAATACCACCCTGCAAAAAAAAACACGGTCGACACGTACGATATATAAAAAGTAAATAGAAGCAAATTTAAAATAGAGTAGACAAGCCGAAGTTGGCACGGAAGGGAGGTAGACTTGGTGCATGGGTTTCCTTTTGTTTCCGAGGTTTTCTTCTTTCGGGGAGGTTATGAGTGATCCATGTTGAAGATCATGCTTCACATTGTCGGATGCATGGCAAGAGAAAGGATAATAATACATAAAAAAGTTCGATATTTTGATACACCAAACGTTTGATACGACACGATACGACACTTCGAATACATCGAAAAAATCGATACGGATATCCAACACTATCGAGCACATCCAGTCAGTGTCCCCGTGTTGGTTCTTCATTTTATTAGTGGGACCCCGGTAGAACTCCTACTGTAAGTAGTGCTGGGTATCGTATTGAGAACGTTGAAGTATCAAACTTCCGATATGTCGTATCGAATGCGGTTTGCTTATCCCCTTTAGAACCGCAGTCCCGCTTTGGGGATAAACTACTTGAAATTCGAGTGGTTTGTCCCCAAAACGGGACTGCGGTTCTAAAAGGGTTATAGCACCCCTCCACCCCCCGGCATTCCCGTGTTTTTCATCCTGAACCGAAGGAGCTCCGATAATATCGTATCATATATCGAAATCGTATCATATCGATTACGGCTTTTTTTGTTTCGTTTATCGGTGTCTTACCAAATTCGATTCCGATATCGATATATATATATATGCAGAACAAGATAAAGCTCTGTGGTGACAACGTACATACCTGGTACTAGACAGAGATAACACATCGGAATTGCGGCAATGATACTTGACAATGCACCGCTATAGACCAACATCATACTGGATAAGAACGCGAACACACCAACCAGCGATTATATATATGTATATATACACACATAAACATTGAAAGCGAAAGATAAAAACGAAAGGCACAGAGGCACACAAAAAAGAAAAGGCAAATAATACAAAGAAATAAAAGAAAGAAGAGAAGAAACGAAAGAAAAAAAAAAATGGGAACAAAATAAATGCGAGAAGAGCGGAAGAAACATAAACAAACCGAGTTTGGAGGTGGAGCTGAGCGGGACACGCTTTATACTACAACAAGCAGTCATCTGCTCGGATAGACTGTGATCACGATCTCTATCTATCTACTGTATGTAGACGATCTAGTTCCTCATCTGCCGTTGTGAGGGGTTGTGCAGAGGATCTATATCTGTCCGAGTAGTACAGACCCAACGCAGGAAACACGCACCACATATATAGCTAACCAATACAATGCGGATGATACACGGCTCCCACCCGGCAACGTGGGCTAGATCGTGACAGATCAGGGATATATCAGCCCTGGAGTATCTACATACAATATACCATGGAGTGGGAATCGGTGATCTGTGTGATCTGCCCGAGGTGGAAGATATTCTACCTTCAAGTACGTACAGATTAATAGTATCGCCCAGTAACTGTCTCCGTGGTGAGTCTGGAACTCAGCCGGACAGATTTGGCGGGCAACGTTGCCGAGGCTAAACCGCACCTATTAATTGGCTCGCATCCTGAAACGGCACATTCTTAGGCCGGCACCCCCGGGGTACTGTGTACCTGGTATTAATAGTGGATAAGTATTTACTACTCCTACTACTACTACTACTACTACTACTACTACTACTACCACTACTACTACTACTACTACTACTACTACTACTACTACTACTACTACTACTACTACTACTACTACTACTACTACTACTACTACTACTACTACTACTACTACTACTACTACTACTACTACTACTACTACTACTACTACTACTACTACTACTACTACTACTACTACTACTACTACTACTACTACTACTACTACTACTACTACTACTACTACTACTACTACTACTACTACTACTACTACTACTACTACTACTACTACTACTACTACTACTACTACTACTACTACTACTACTACTACTACTACTACTACTACTACTACTACCACTACTACTACTACTACTACTACTACTACTACTACTACTACTACTACTACTACTACTACTACTACTACTACTACTACTACTACTACTACTACTACTACTACTACTACTACTACTACTACTACTACTACTACTACTACTACTACTACTACTACTACTACTACTACTACTACTACTACTACTACTACTACTACTACTACTACTACTACTACTACTACTACTACTACTACTACTACTACTACTACTACTACTACTACACTACTGCTGCTGCTGCTGGTGTATTTCTGGAGACCATAGTAATCAGAACCCTCTACGGACCCAAACATCAGGTATCCCCTAAGGTGTATACACCGTATTTAGTTTTATGACTACACTGTCTCCCCGTGTCATGGTGGTCAACCGCGATATTTCTACGATAAGGTCTTCCACTGGAGTTCGGTTGTCATTGAAGATGGTATTTCGGGGGGGGAAAGAGACACTGTCGACAGTGCCTATTAAATAGCGTGTGTAGGCTCAATTCAACGCTAGCTAGTCGACGAGGGAAGACAACCAATACACGCAGAACCCTTCTGGCGAAAAAAATGGGGAGGGGCAGGGGAAAAGGGGGGGGGGGGGGGGCTGCGCGTTGTGACCCCGGATCTGAGTTACGACTAGGGAGGGAGCTGGACGGAGTAGAAGGATAGAGACAATACACGAGATAGAAAGCAAACCAACAAAAACGGTCAATAAAATGCCGATTTCGCGACTTCGAGCCCCCCATGTGCCCTGCGGGGGACGGCTTTCATTGTTCGAACATTACACACCTCGGACAGACCATCTATCCCCATATTAGGAGTATGTGTTCCCGACCTTGTGTGATCTGTATGATCTAGCTCATGTTGCCGGGTGGGAGCCGTATAATCTGCATGACCTGGCAAGTGTTTCCTGGGTTGGATCTGTACTAATTACGCATATTATCCTGCACAACCTTTCACAACGGTAGGTGGAAAAATAGATTTACGTTTCAAGGAACTTGGGCAGCAGAGAACGCCTCTCAAGTAGCGTGTGTACGCACATTTCGACACGATTCGAGGCGGGAGGACAATTGTGTCAGTGAACTCGTCCCGCGACTACATACAGTGAATGCATCATTGTGCACCGCGCAGAAGTAGGGAGGCGAGAAGAACGCCCGATATGTGACCCAGATGTGGGTTACAGCATAGAGGGGGCTGGAGAGGTAAGGCTTGTTTTACGATAGAGGTAGCACATTTCCGCTAAAACGTTTTCTGAATGACGGGGCTCCTTAACCCAAAATCGTCGGATGCCAATCTTGTTTCGAAAAATGACTTTTTTTGTATACTTGGGCCATGAGATTATTCATCGGGATGCAATTTGATATATGCTGATGCCAGTTTTCGGGTGAGGTGTGAAGCTCCTCAAGTGACGAGCCCCAGAAAAATTGGTGTGAACCTCTACCGTAGAAAGCTGCGTAAACAAAAGCTGCAGGGCAGAGACCATAGATAGCATGGAATAAAACACAACCTTTACATAGTATTGGTCGATGTTCAGCAGCACGTATAATACACACCAGGTGTAACGTACGGGTGATGCTATTTACGACACCGGTGGCGCAACTTAAAAGGCACCGCGCCACGTTCGCGGTGCACGCCACGGGCCGGCCAGGCACTACCACGGCTGTGTTGGATTGTGCAAGGCATTCATTAATAGCGGCACCGACGTCGCGAATAGCATTGCCCACAAGTTATAGCCACAGTACGCCTCCTCTGCTGCGACAAATTTAGGAACGCGCTAATTAGGGAACCACTGCATTGGGGGATCCCTTCTATTCAGGAATTTGGGCGTTACGTAGGATACCACCTACTAGTTCTGGACTTGGGCGAAGACACGGACGACCCGGCTATTACACCTTCGGCGTTATCCACGAAAGCGCTGACCTCTGTTGCTTGAAAAAACCCGGCGCCGGGTCCGTCTCGTTCATGCGGGCATGCTTCGAACACGTCGGTCCGGATGATATGACGACCACCCTGAGTAGTCTAAAACCCCGCATGCCAAACAGAGGCCGATGTCGATCAGGGGTGTGACGTGGGCGTACCCTGAGCGGGAAACACTTTCACGTCAACGCCAAAGCCCTCCTGCGAGTCATTGGTTTCCAGCGCCGACAACGTACCGACCTCACCAGACCACCCTCTCGCACGCAAAGGCACCGTAAAAAGGCACGCTGCGTGATCATCGAAACGGCCGTAGTCCCTAGAAGGGGGCTCTTATTCGTGGGGACCGTGGCGCGGCTAAACGAGGGACGATTACCCAGTCGGGTGATGTTCCTGACGGTTGCTGGTGGGAAAACGCCCGAGACCACTCGGACAACCGAAGACCCGGCATGAGCGCTTACTTGAGAACACAACGGTTAGCGACCTCGTACAACGGGGGACCAGAGTAAATAGGACCAAACATAGCTAGTAAAAATAGCTAAATATATAGGTTTTTGTGTGTACCGTAGGTCCTATTTAATATGGTCCCCCGTAATAGTGGTTCGAGCCACCGAGGGGCCCACAGAACACTCGCCGTTGGTGTTGAGAGTTGGCACCGCGCTGTGGGCTACTGGAGATAATAATGTGGGCAAGTGTTACCGGGAGGGGGGGGGGGCGGGTCGAAGAGGCCGAAGGGTTCATTATCAGGTGACACGAGGAGGGGGGGTGGGACGTCCTCACGTGTTGCTTGCCTTGGTCACTTGACCATTGGCCACGCTTCCCTTTCGAGGCGGGGCGGGTGGAAAAGAGTAGGCAGCGCCACACACCCGTCATGGGGGGCGCTTAAGGGAGGGAGGGGGGGGGTGTACTCATTATCATGCATGAGCGTAGTCGTATGACCAGTAGGCCCTCGCATCCCTACAATGCCGGGACGGAGCACGTCGGGTTTTCACCGACCTGGCAGACATTGTTTGCACCAACCGCGAAGCGCTGGGGGGTGTCGGGCGAGTCGCATGAAGGGTGAGCTGTACCCTACTATTACGGGGGACTATAGTTAATAGGACCTATGGTGTTCATAAAAACCTATATATTTAACCATTTTTACTAGCAATATTTGGTCCTATTAACTATGGTCCCCCGTAATAAGAACCGCTCTTGAGGCGGATTCTCTTGCTTACGGATGACAGCGCTATTTCAAAGATTTAGTTCCTGGTGTGGCCACTTCCAGAGACAGCAAAGGGTTTACTATGTCACTGCGTCGTGGGTGCCTTACCATATACACACTACGTGATGCGATCATCGGGGGGAGTACAGACTTATCACTTGCTTCAGTCATTTGACATAGACCACGCATCCCTTTCGAGACGAAGCTTCCTACTCCAAATAGAGACATTAACAGCTGGGCGCTCATTACATTGCTTCCATATAGCTACATAATTTTTCTGCTGATCTTATCTCCTTCCTGTTTCGCCGCCTGTGACAACTATTTATCTCCTAGATTTTATATTTTTATTTTGAATCATCATTTCCACTTCCCAGCTTCACTCGTGGGAGGTTTCACACTCAGCGGTCTCTTTTTGGACAAGCCGTGGCCACAGGTGTCGTTCCTTCCCCCCCCGGTACGTGCCTTCATTTGTTTTGTCGCGCATAGGGTTCATTCAGTATTCTCACTGCTCGTCGATTTTCATCGGATGTAGCTAAATCACGTTTTCGCGCTTCCGCTAATCATTTTTTATGCAAGAAAATGATCTTACGAGTATGCACTCGGTGAGACTTGTACCCATGAAATAGATCTTAGTGGGCACGCGGACCACCTTCTAAGCCACCTGGGGCGCCTAGCGATCGTGTTCTCTCTACTGCTGTCTAGAGGACCAAACTCCTCCATGTCACATTAGTATATTTTCCGTCATCTCCTTCTTCAACACATCCCGTTCCTCCTTGTATATTTCACTTTCCCCCACTATGTGAGTGCTATTCTCTATTTCTTTGATACACGGGTACATCTGTGCGTGTACTTCCTTCTCCTCCCGGCTACTGGTATACCTCTTTCTTCGTTCTAGCAGGTCCAGGTCCTCTACACAAAAAACGCAGTTTCAGCGTTTTCGCGAAGTCCATTGGGCCGTGTACTCACGTTTTCATTCCTATTCCTTCGCTCAATCTCCCCTATCTATACCTACAATTTTTTTTTCAATATTTCACCTTACTTCTTAGCGCTAGCCCTTTCCTGATCTTATCCTTCATTTTACTCATGTCTTGTATCCCCCAAGCTTATCTATGGACAGCATCTATTTTTGGTTCCCTCCTACGTCCTTCCATACCTTTCACGACTACGCCACCCCACGTTACTCCAACTCACCCTTTCATTACTATTTTTTCTCGTACAGCATAATTGTTGGCAACCTCATTTTTAGCATGTTATTTACTTTGTATTGCCAGTTCAACTTTCTCACGACCCTATTTGTCTCAAGTGGGTACATTCCCAGTTCTGCTCTCAACATGCCCTTAACCCCTTTAAGACTGCAGTCCCATATGTGGCGAAAAACTGCTTTTAATTTGAGTGCTTTGTCTCCACCTACCAGGTATGGGACTGCAGTTCTGACACTTGAGCATCGTACCGTAGCACGGGCGGTCAACATTTGGTGTAATAGTACGGGGGACCATAGTAAATGGGATCGAATATTGTTAGTAAAATAGGTAAACATACAGGTTTTTGTGTGTACCATAGGTAGGTCCTATTTACTATTTTCCCCCGTAATAGGAAACATCCGTGGTTGAAGAAAGCAGAAACAATATGGCAGAGCACAGGGCAGCAAGGCACCAGGACTATTACTGGCTGGGGCGGGGCCGCCAATGCCACTCGTACCGCGCACTGCTCGCTGCGGCTGCTTCGTATTCGACGTTACTCTGTTTAGGTTCCGTTTCGTTTTGCGTTGGCTTTCCTTCATCGGTTGCGAGCCTGTTCTTAGTCTTTTTTTTTTTTTCGTTCTGCGTTTGTTTTGTGCGCCGTCAACCTCATCCCCTCCGGGGGAGCGCGACAGAAAGCGAGCTACCTTTTTACCGCCTCTGTCGACCAAGGCAAAATAAGCGGGGTTCCCCTGGTGTTCTTCTCCCCGGATGTCATCTTGCAGACGTCTTTTCTCTTTCGTGCCTCACCTCCTCCGTGTCGCTTCGAGTGCTTCCTGGGTGTATGTGCTGATGTTGCGGCGTTTCCTATCTCACCCGGCTCACCTGTTTGTTTTCCATTATTTGTCTACGGCCCTGCTGTAGACCGTGTGCTTGTCGAGAAAGCTTCCGCGACCATGTTCGGCGGAAGATTCCACGAGACGCTCCATATACCTCGATACACTCCCACCTACTTCTACAAATTCATACACTTCCAGTCTACCGACTTTCATTACCTCCACATAGCTATTAGGCAAACTTTCACACATTTCGGAAACTTCCAGAAACCTACGCAGACTTTTATCTACTTCCACGACGTTTCGCTCCTACGTATTTAATCCATGGGCTCCTACTGTCTTCCGTTGATCCCCACGAGCTTTCGTAGACTTCCACGAGCTTCGATATCAAGTTACTGTACATTGGCTCCTATTTTCCAGATCTATCTCCACCGACTTCCACGACCTTCCACACATACTTCCATCTCTTCCGGGTTTACTTCCGTCGGATTCCTTTGGCTTCCTCGAGCTTTCAATATACACTTCCACCGACTTTCATTGATTTCTACCTCCAATCGACTCCGCCCAACTTTATCTTACCTCCATCTACTGCACGTCCGTACCTGCTTTCACCTGCTTCCCTCTACAATGTTTCCACTGACTTCCACGAGCTACGTACGAACCCAGACATCGCTATAATCTTCCTTTTGACTCCGCCGACTTCCCTTGACTTCCACAAGCTTCCTATAGAGATCCATCCACGCTATTACGGTCCGCGCTTTTGTGCGCTCGATCATCGGAGGCTCCTGCAGAGAGGGCTAACTACATGTATGTGTGCACCACTAAGTGGGAGCTGGGTGCGAAATAGGATCCGATCCAGGTGGGATCACGGCGCCAAGTCGGTACTTCCAATCAAGCGGGGGGTAGACGATGCTTCCGTACGTGGAAGTGGACGGGAGTAACGCAGATGGAAGCAGTTTACTGCTTTTGTGGAAGCTTCATAGTAGTATACAGCAACATCGTGAAGTAGATGGGAGCTTCCGTGGAAGTAGGTGGAGGTTATGCCTGCACGGAAGTAAGGAGATGGAAGTAGTTGAAGCTTCCATGGAACTGGATGGGAGATTCAATGGAAGTATATGGAAGTTTACGGTAGGAAGTAGATGCCACGGAAACTCCCAGGGAAAATCCCACGGAAAGTTCTCCATCGTTTTCCGAGGAAGCTTCCATATTCTTCTATCTACTTTTATTTATAAATAATCCCATGGAAGTTGGTACTTCCATGGAAGCTGGTGTATTTTTTCTTCCATGGAACTTGATGGAAGATTCCATGAGAGTCGACCTAAGGACGCCACCTCGGTCCACAGGGAATCTGTTTCAGCGGTCAGCATTCATGGTAAAAACTTGAGCTGTGCCCGCCCGGCAAGAAAGACGCTATGGGGGGGGAGTGATGGGGTAGTCGGAGAGGTGACAAACACAAGGGACTTTATTGACAGGGTTTAGACGCGGTTTCACGTACAGGACGGCATTAGAGCTACGATAATTGCGGTACTGAAAATAATAATTTGTCGGCGAAGCGGGCGTCGTCGGTCGTTCGTTGGCGCTCGTTTGTGCTCGTTCGCGAAAAAGGTAGCGGGGTGTGTGGGAGTGATGTGGAGGTACCGTGGCAATAAACAGTATCAAGGGTATGACTTAAGCCTTGCGAGGCATTTGGGGGGTGTGGGGAGGTCCTATGTTCGCGTAAAAGGGGGGAGGGCGGTTGGGTCCATTCGTTTTGCACTTCTTCGGCCCGGGGATACTTGGAGGCGAGCTCTCTTTTCAAGTGAAGCACAGGGGGCAGGCACAACCCCACGAGTCACTCAAGACGGAATTAGCCCAGGCACGAGGCGCACAAACGCACACGTTAAGCACATCAGTCTTGCTCAATAGATTCAGCCTAGGCACGAGGCACACATACACGCATGCACACTGGGAAGGCAGGCACACCCCCACGGGTCTTGCTCAAGTCCAGCAGGCACGAGGCGCACGCACTAACACGCACGTACAGTGAACAGTGACATACCCGCGAATTTCGCACGATAGACTCAGAACAGGCACGAGGCACACACGCACCCACAGGGGGCAGGCATATCGAGATTTTTCCCCACCCGCTATTTTCCCTGTTACTAATAGTATACAGTATGAGATTACTGTAGTCCATCCCATACAATGACGATGGATTGCGTTTTAACGACGACTTCTGGGGATTAGGGAAAGCGCTCCGTTCCCCACTGCTCCACCCAGTCGACGCCTATTCAATGAACAACCAACACCAACACCAACACCACCAGCAGCAAACTGACCTCAACACCAACACCAACACCAGCACCGACACCGACACCGACACGAAACACATACCGACACCGACACGAAACACACACCGATACTGGTCCACCCAGTCGACGCCTAGACACCTTCACCTACACCGACACGCCTTCGTTTTTTCTTACCACGTGAAATCAGATAAGCCCGCTCTGCTGTGGCTAGCTCTTCACACTCTGCAAGCTGAAAGCCAAGGACTTTGTCCCTTTCTATAGTATAACCGAGTAGAACCGGTCTACATCCTCCAAAGAACACGCACGAACGACCTATCCATCAGCTTGCACGGCCGTGTGCCGACCCACGCAAGATGGCCGACGCACATTCTAAAATATCTATCGTGCCCTGGAGGCGTGCCCGCATTTTGGGCGCTTCGCTAGCCTCGAGTTGGCCGTGCAACAGTGTCTGTGCCTACAGAAGCACACCTGAACTGTAAAACAAATAGCAGGCGCAACGAAAATCCACAAAAAAAGACGTAATCGCGGCTGTATAGACATTGGCTACCCGCCAACGGTGGTAAGCAACAACAAAAACGGATGTAATCGTAACGGAGAGATCGAAAGGTCACTTCTCCGAGCAGCACACAGTCGAGTAGCACATAATGCGCGGTACACAATACGCGGAAATCGGTGATACCCCCGTCAGGCTCCGTTGAATGCCCAAACACACATCCTGAAATCAGCTGTTCCCTGACTCCTTCCTCCACGATTATAGCCCAAGCCAACACTCATGCCGCTCGTTTGGAGCGTGCTCTTGTTTGTGAAAGCATGTTCTGCCGGGGCCAACAACCCCCCTCGGGGACCCCCTCCGAGGACAAGAGTCTCCCCCGGGGACTCCCCCCGCGGACAAGAATTTCCCCCGGGAACTCCCCCCGAGGACGATGTCATCTAGGGGGGGTCGCTGTCGTGCCCCCTTTGAAGCCTCCTGCTACAGCAGTGACACACCTCTTCTTCAATGAAAAACGGTACTGCTGCAGTTTATACGCCGATCGCAACACTACCGCTTCTCGAAGCACCGCAAAAACCGCGTGCACCTTGTGCACACAAGGGGGACAAAAAAGGCGTGTATCATTGCGCTACGTTCCACACGTTCTCAACAGATCCCTCTTTCTGCCCACAGCCAGCCTCCAGCCCTACGCTCCGACCACATACTTGCAAAAAAAAAGAGTTTCTCCTTGCGCTACGTTCCACACGTTCTCAACAAACCCCTCTTTCTGATCACGGCCAGCCTCCAGCCCCTCGCTCCCACCATATACTTGTTTTTTTTTTGTCATCTCTCGGAACACACAAAATCAGTTCCCTTTCTTCGCCGAAGCAGCGTCCGGAGCCGTGAGCGGCGCGCCGTGAGCATCCAGCACCACGGGCCCGCTGCCCCCTCCCCCGTCCCCCGTGAAGCTAGGCGCATCGTGCACAAGCCGTCCGGCCGGGCAACCCACGGGTCCAAGTTCCCCCAGCGTGTACCTGGCGTGGCGCATTGTATGATCGTGTCGTGGGAATTTAGTCGGGGTGCTTGAGGGATGCAGAATGGAAAGGGGGCGAGCAGGGACAGAGAGGGGCCGGGTACGAAAAACAGGGATCGATGACGGTGCAACCTATTTTTTCCCGATGATTCCTCACTTCATACCTCACCTGTAAAAGAAAATATTTGTGGAGAGAAGCTAGAAGTGCAACCCCGACGAGCGAGCAATCCCAAAGCTTCAACTACAGTGAGTGTACGTATCACGAACAATATTGTGAAACCTTACGCTGTTCGCAACAAAATAGAACTAAGGAGTCCGGGCAGTCAAAAAAAAATTGGCACAAAAGTGCCTTGTACCTACCCACCCTTATCGTATATAGCACGCCTCGCAAATAGCCGTGGAACGAACTAGAGGAAAAGCCGGGTGCCGACAGCGTGCACCATGTAGGATCTGATTTTGCGAGGTCAGAACAAAATAACCTCCAGAGCCGAGAGCCGTATAGGAAGTACAGCACGTAGCTCTGACCGAAGCCCGCGGCGGTCTCTGCAGAAAGCCAACCCAAGGCTCGCGTTGTGCCCATCTTTTCAGAGGGAGGAGATGCCGCTACTGCCGCTGTGCTACCGACCATTCTAGACTCAAGCTCAAGCGAAACTCGTCGGGGCCCGGACTGCTCTAGCAATCGCTATACACCATCGCTATCACCATTCTTCTTCTGCAGCTGCAACCAAGCCTAGGCCAGCTGCCCGTGACAACCGCCCACCATGGGGGGACGTCGGCGGGGACAAATGGGACCACCAGTCGTGCGCATGTTGGCGCGCCGCTTTTGGGGCCGCCGGTCACCACTGACGCGTGCTGCTGAGATACGGGTAGCGCGGGGCTGTATCTGAGGCTCTCACCGTAATCTCACACCGAAACGCTCTCACCCAAAAGCTGGCCTTGAGAAACATGAAAGTGCAAGGGTTGATGAAGTAATCCCATGGCCTAGAGGAATGACGCGTGCTTGCCTTGTAGGGGAGGCACCCAATTTTTCTGAGGCTCTTCATTAGACCTTAAGGGGCTGTAAACCTAAAAACGAATCGGAGTCGTGGAGAAAACTTGTAGATGGAGGGGTTGATGCCTATGACCTACCTGGTAGGTAGAAACATGCTTGCCTTGTAGGGGCAGCACCTAATTTTCTGAGGCTCCTCATTTGATCTTGAGGAGCTGTATGTATACCTGAAGCTAAACCCTGAGTTTTCGAGAAAAACTACAGTAAAAGTACAACCCGACGAACAAATCTTATAGTCAAGGCAGACATATATTACCAAAAATACTGTAAAACATTACCAGGCAGTATAGTGTTTTTTTCTAACGATAGTGGGTCAACCAACCCCCCCTCTCTGGGACCCCCGAGATAGCGACCAAAATAATGGTTGATATATTTCGGTGTTATGAACCATTTACGAGAAGCTCGAACGCCCAGCCGTAGGTACGGATAGGATAATCTTGCTTGCCCGTGCCGCCACGACTCCTTTCACGGAGCTACGGCAAAAAAGTGGATCATCCTCCACAAACCACGCAGTGGCCCGTTGTTGTAACCGTCGCTTTTTTTCCCGGTAATTTTGTTCCCCCCTAGGCGTAAAGACCGTTAAGTATGGCCAGTCAGAAATACTTTGGACGCGTTCCACCATGGAGACAGCTTTTTCCCGTTAACTCGTTTTCTGAATGACGGGGCTCCTTAAACCCAACATCGTCGGAGTGCCAAACTTTGTTATATTTGTTTTAGTATATATATATATGGGCCATGAGATTGTTCATCGGGATGCATTTTCGTTTTTGCTGTTTTCAGTTTTCGGGTGAAAGTATGGAGCTTCTCAAGTGTGGGACCTCAGAGAAACAATGGCGCCCCTCTACTGCTGTAGCATGCACGCGTCTTTTGGCCCTAAAGTGCCAGTACTCCTGTCCAAAGCACACAACGTATAGGAAAATCATGAAAAAAGAGGAAGCTGAAGATTATTTTTCGGCGATATCGAAAGGCCCCGTTAGCCAAACTTGTATTTCGACCGGAACCTTCTCGGAGGGCCGACGATCCAACTGCAGACAGCACCTCGACTCCCTATTTCATCCAGCGAGCAAGCAAGTCGCTGGAGTTGGGAGGTGTTACTGCTACGACTTTGGAGTACGCTACGCGCACACTCACCCGTCTTTCCGGAGCAGGCAGCTGAGCTTCGGGTCGAAGTACGACTCGTACCGAGGCTTCATGACGAACTGCGGGGTGACTGGGGTAGGTAGGTAGATGCAGGATATGAAAGCCAAGGGGGGGGGGGGGGGGGCGGGATCGGTGTGAAGTTCAGGCGGGCTCACAAGAAAGGGTGGAGTGTGGTTCGTATGACTGTGCTGGAGAAACAATCGTTTACGTACAGTAGTGCTTCTCGCTAGGAGAAGGTTGTAGCGGCATTGAAGCCATTATCTCCTACCTAGTATCTATATACACCTGCTCGGATGGCAGGTGGAACCGGCGAAAGCGTCCTCGTCGAAGCACCGGGTGACATGGTCGGTAGTTTGCCACAACACCACCGTCTACTACATGCTCGGGAAATAAACGGCAACGAAACCACACTTAGCCCCACCGCCAAGGCATGGGGGATTGACAAGACGACCAAACGACACAGGACAAAAGGGGCAAAGCCCGCCGATACTGGACCAGATCACGACGACAAACTGATTCAAGACGTGAACAAAAAGCGACAACTACCGCAGCGTCAAATACCAACCTGAGCGACTCTAAGGGCGATAAGATCACAAATTCCTTCGGCGAAAACCGGGCGTAATGCACTACAGGATCCGCTGTGTAAACTACACAACCAGATACGTTCCGAAAAGGAGACCTTTGGACTTTTTCCCCCATAGTATCGACTATTGTCCCCCCTTCCCCCTGCCCCCGCTCCTCTCACGACGCTTTGCGCTTGGTGCAAGTAATGCCTTCCTGCTCGGTGAAAACCCGGCGTGCTGTCCCGATATTGTATCTAGGGATGCGAGGGTCTGCGGTCATACGAAGACGGCCATGCATGGCATGAGTACCCCCCCTCCCAGCCCGCCACGAACCCTCCTCCTTTTCGCCTCTCGTAGTCTCCTCTTTTGATGTTAAAAACAGATCAAAATATGGGTTCGATGACTATTAATGTGAGCAGTTGGAGAGTACTCACTGGCGGCGTCGTCGATGAAGGGGGTACGGCGGCACACAAGAATCTCCGGGCGGGGCGGGAGGAGGAAGCGCACGATCATGGCGCGGAGGAGTAGCATTCCCGTCACCGCCCACCTACACAGGGTCGGCACCTGGTCACGCGTACAGCGACCACGGAGGCCACGACGGACGTGGGGGGGAGAGGGTCACAAAGTGTTTTCAGCAGGGTCCATCCACACCGCTGCGATGGTTGCCGCTGGTGCGCGTATGTTGTTCGCCGTGAGTCGTATATATTCTTCCGAACTGTGCCGGCGAGCTTCATGAAAAGTGGGGGGTCAGCCATGAGCTAATCGAGGCACCAATGTGTCCGGTTTGGTTGAGCAGTCATAGTACATTGCCGCCGCGCGGGGGGGGGGGGGGGAGGGGGGGCAGAGGGCGATCTGGGTGGCTCGGCTGTAACGCTGCGGATGTATCGATGGAATGGTAAAGCGGCTTTTATCTACTGCGAGCGCTCTTGATGCAGGATAGGTGGCGGGGCGTGATGATGTCGAGCGTACCAAGAAATATGGAACCTAAAATCGCTTGGTGCTGCAACGGTAACAGGCTGCACAACAGTAGGGTGCATCTTGACACCGATGGTTCACCCTCTCTTGGTGTACACACCGAGCCGGCATTCCAACACAGAGACGAAACATTGTGCACCGTAATAACTGTACGTAGCGTATCAGAGGGGAACATACCCCCCCCCCCCGCACCCTCTCCCTACATATTCTGCCCTCTAGTTGATAACGTTCTCACTTGCGGAAGGCCCATGGTCTTCAGAAGGAACGGGTCCATCAGCGAGTATGCCGCCCACCGCGCAGCCCAGCGGAATGACTTGGGCACGTTGGAGATAAAGAGATCGATGGTGGGGACTGCGACCGCGTTGTTGCTCTCGTGGAAGACGTAGTGCTTGGCCTGGACGAACCGTCCGGGGTGTCGGAACATAAGAGAAAATAGAGAGTAGTAGGCACCGCACCATATCAAAATCGTTACAATTTGCTGTTCATCATTGTCTATCCGGGTTTTTACCACCTAGGAACGTTTATACCGTTCCGCGCACACGACACCAGTCGAAAAAACGTTTCACGCCTGGTTTTTGGCTACTCTATCGACCCCCCCCCCCCGATCATGCCTCTGAACGAGGAGCTCGTTGGTGTTGCCGCGCTTGTCCTTGAAAGTTTCGCTGGAAAGGAAGCACCGCGCGGTACCGCTACCGAAACGCTGTGTCAGTAACATCGGCATGTACGAGAGGAGCGATTCATCGCAGCGAAGGGCGACATAAACGTTACCCGTTCGATATTTAATACCGTGATATCGGAATCCAACTAGAAGGATCTGCTTATCGCCGAGCCTTGGTTGTGTACGGGAATATTTCTAAGATATTTCCGTTTAGTCGCGCTGGAGAGCGACGTTTGCGAAAACGTCAACCCAGGACGGCGGAGTGAACGTATAAGACCCCGCCGGGCTAGCACCGGCTACCCTATGCTCCCTGCACGTACCTCGTACGCCCTCTGGAAAGCTACGGCGTCATCCCACGTCTTCCAGTCGCGCACACCCTTGACGCCCAGGCGCTCTCCCAGGAGCACAAAGTGGCCCAGAATCCCTTCCTTCTCGATATCGGTACAGCGCCTCCACTCGTACCTGTTTCAAGCAGCACAATTCGTATCATCGGCAATTAGTACAAGATTTTCAGGCACCCGATGCAGACGCAGAACAACAGCACACGACATCAATAATCAACGGCAGCAACATGGACAACACCAGCAACAACATGGACAACAGCAACAGCAGCAACAAACAGCAAAAACGTGGACAACAGCAACAACAGCAACAACAGCAGCAACATGGACAACATGGACAACAGCAACAAAAACAACAAAAACAAAAACAACAACAGCAACAGCAACAACAGCAACAACAAAACTCTGCCCGCTGCCTATTAGTAACCAGAATTGGACACGTGTCTTTCATCCCACACCAGCTTGTGCCCAGATCAAATACGCAACTCTTCGTCCTCTGGCCTTCCCCTTGTCCTGCCGTGTGATCTCTTGTCGTGGTTGCATCTGCCCGCCCGGCACTACCACAATCGTCAAGAGTCGGCACTCACCGGTCGATCCAGGCGGGGGGCTCCGTGATGAAGAGGCAGATGGTGTAGAGCATGTCGGCGTTGCTGATCTTCTTGGAGTACGGGTCGTGGATCGCGTTGATCCGGGCAACGGCAATCTTGCTGCGGTTCATTTCCGTATGGTTCTCATGAAATTCTCGGAACAGTAGATCCGTATCGTCGAACCTATATCCGGACGAGGGCGTGTGATGGGTCGGTGGGGGGCGAGAGGGGGTGGTGTGTGTGGTTAACGAGCGAGGTTACTAGGGTACACTACGGGAGGATTGGGTTCATGCCTGCCCCGTCTCCATTTATTTCGCTACATTTTTAGGGACTGCTCCTTCTGTTACATCATGAACAGACGTCGTCCAACCCACTACTGTAGGTCGTGCACTACTGTGTCCATCGATGACCATTGCCGACCGCCATCTAGGTAGATTGGGTGAGATGTCTATCGACTGCCATTGTCGACCACAAAAAGAACATGTGCGTGCGCTATCCGTCGAGAGTCTTTTTTTGTCGGCGGCAATGTCTGTCATCGAGGGACTACTCCAAGACTGCCCGCACTAATTCGTCGGAGAAGAAAGTCTATCGAGAACGATGACAATATATTGATAGCCATTACCGGTGAGGTAGACTCGTGTATTGCACCATACCTGGTACCACAGTACGTACAATATATTGTTTTTTGCAAACCCTCCGAAGCTGCCTCTTCGCAGAACCTCACTCACCTCTTGCCGGCTCGCTTGCAAAACTCGCCCGTCTTGTGCAGGAGCTTCGAGATGGAGGGGACGCCGAACCCGCGAAACTGCGCGAACTCCAGCGCCTTTTACCACGCGCACGGGGGGAAGCAAGAGGGGGGTGTTGTGTCGATAGGTTACATTTATTTGAAATAGTGCGCAATTCCGCAATGATTCGTCAGTCTCGGCGCAGGGAGTACTGATTACCCGAAACAAATCAAAATAAAACGTCTCTTTGAATACCCCCTGAGGGATTTTCAAGGTACAACAGTAGTAGAGCCGAAGCCCCATGCCAGGTTCCTTGCGCACAACACCGGTATCACAAAGATTACCAGCAGACAAGGGTGAGCTACGAGTGCGCACCAGACAATGGACGGGTACAGGCAGGCCCACGAGAGTCCAAAACTCGGCCCGAGGACGCGTATTTATTGTAGGCTCCAGCGGGGGTCGCTGAGCTCGATCCGAAATAAATGGTGTATTGGGGCCATCACCAACACCATACGTACACGTTTGTTTTTTGTGTGATGATACATCATATTGTACTGCTGTATCGACTGCCGGTACGGTATAACAATATGGTGTACATGTCACTACACAAGAAGCGCATCAGATTAGGGCACTTGCCACTACCATTGCAATGCGCCGACAACAACAACCTATCTACAGCCTATGGTGTGCGGTAGCACTGCAGAAGAGTCGCTCCGTAGGGTACTTGCCAATGCCAAACGTTTTCTTTTGTGTGGCGATACAACAATAAGTCTGCACTGCACGCAAGAGTCGCATCAGATCAAGGGCCTTGCCAACACCACCATTTGTTTTGTACCGATTCGTCAAAAACACGTTCTACAACAGCGGCCTGTATATATACCAGGTATATATTAACACTACAACAGCAGTGCGCGTACACAAACAAGGAGTCGCATCAGATTGGGGCCTTTACTTCGGTTCATTTGTTTTTGGGTTTGTGTGGAGATACCAATCAATGTGCCAACTACAACAACAAATAACATGTTTGTCAAGATATACTACTACTACTGTAGTTGTAACAGCGCACAAGAGTCGCATCCACAGCAGTGTGGCCCTCCGCAATCAATAAATACCACAACGTTTTTTTTGAGTGCCAATGACTCAATATACCAACACCAATAAACCACCAATAATAATCGTACGTGGCCGACGTTGAAGCTCATGCTGCACATTGTAAAAACAACAACCTACAGCAGTAGGACTACCTAAGGGTCGCATCAGACCGGGGCCCCTGCCGACACCGGAACGTGTGAGGCGTCCTACGATAGAGGTTCGCCCTATTTTTTCTGAGGGTCCTCACTTCTTAAGGAGCTCCATACTTCACCCGAAAAACGACTTGAGCAAAAATCAAATTGCATCCCGATGAATAAAATGCCATGACCTAATATAAGTACGCAAAAACATTATTTTTCGAAAAGATTGACATTCCAACGATTTTGGGTTAAGCAACCCCATCATCCAGAAAACATTTTAGCGGAAATGTGCTACCTCTATCGTAGAACGCGTCGTGTTTGTGTGCATACGCACAAATCCAGAGCGTGGGGGGCGCTGTGAGCATCTCCATCTATCTGTGTCCACACTTTATTGCGGGAAAAGTCTGCGAGTTTGTACGATAACCACGCTCCTTCTTGAGGGAAACGGCTCACCATGGTTACCATGAACGGGAACTCGAGCAAGAACGTGCGTCTGAACACCGCTGAGGGGTCTGTCTTCACGTCCAAAAGCTTCATAGCACGAACTCTGCACCACGAAGAACCGCCGATTTGAAAGCGGCACATACATACATAACGGTGGCAGCGGTGGCAGCAGAACAGCGGCAACAATAGGGGCGGCAGGAGGAGAGCTGCTCTGACACCAAGAGACTGGCATCAAAAGGGCGCCTTGTGACCTTGATGCTAGTAGTGGCGGAGTGCACGCGCAAATGGGCGATGTTTGTCATCGCGGCGCAAGCCAACACGACAACAACAGCAACAGTAATAACAATAACAACAAACAACAATGACAACAAACAGCAATAACAACAAACAACAAACAACAACAACAACAACAACAACAACAAACAACAACAACCACAACAACCACAACAACAACAGCGGTCGTTTCGCAAGCTACAACGGGTATAATAGTCGTAGCAGCCCTTCGGTAGCCTAGCAGTAGCGTCTCCACTCCTCGGCGGAAAAAAACTCACCACCTCGGACGCGCACCTGGTCACACCCCAGATTAACTACTCTCGTAATTTTCAACTGGTAACAGACGCGTTCTACGATAATAGAGGTAATACTACAGTTACTAGTAGTAGCACGTTTCCGCTATTTTTTTGTTCTTAGAGACGGGGTTTCCTTAACCCAAACTCGTCGGAAGGCCAATCTTGTTTCGAAAAATAAATGACGTTTTCGCCTGCTCGGGTCATGAGATTATTCGTCGGGATGCAATGTGATTTTTGCCGAAGTCAGTTTTTCGGGTGAGGTATGGAGCTCTAAGCGAGGAGGCTCCGAAAAATTAGGGTGACGTGCGCAACCGCGAGTGCTATCAGATATATATGCATGGTTACGCTAGCCACCCCGTGGCACAAATAATACAACCAACGGCTGGAGCATACCGATCCATGCTATCCCTTTTCCCGCTGATGATGAAGAAGGGTGTCTGGCTCACCTCCGGAAGCGCACGAGCTGCAAGAGGCCCATGTAGGTGGCCAGTGCGGCTACCCCCACGGTCGCGGGCGAACACGAAAACGGCATTGCAACATCCTCGAACATGATGATAATCGCCTGGTCCTCCTGTTGGGTTGGGTTGGGTTGGGTTGGGTGAACGTCGAACTGCTCCCTTATGTTCACCATAATGACAGCTTAAACTAGCAAGGAAGGTATGACACACACTGACAGAACAAGGCTGAATTCCAAATCCAGGCTCGGCCTGGAAAAAGAGCATACCAAATATAAATAAATGTAAACACCTCAGCAAACCTCACATATTTGCCCACCCTTGACGAGGCCGGTATTCGTCTCGGCGCGCGTTTGAACGCGTTTCCGCTGTACGAACAATCAGAGATGTACTGCTGGGAACCGCCTCCTCCCCTTCACAAACTTCTTCTGTTGTAGTCCCAACGTGTGTGTGTTTTAATCTTTGCTAGCGGTACGGCCAAGGCTCCGTCCATAGCCCTATATATAGCCCTGCATGACCGAATATAGTGCGGCCACTGTTCCGTACGTACGTGCGTGCATCAGTTGACACTGCTGATGATGATAAACCAGGCACGTTCTAGCCATCAATAATAGGTACCACCTGGGTATTAATTAGTTGCTGAACCTTGCCTCCAATAATGGGTGGGGACCACAGCCTTCAAGAGCCCCAGCCCACGATGGTGTTCTGATATATTTACGTTTCTTCAACCACGTCCATCGGACGAAGTATATTAGACGCACACAAGCTTGCATTATTATTATTAAGGGTATCCAAGACCCCAGCGAGGTGCAGTAGTATGCGAAGCAATTGACAAAATCCTAAACCAATTCCGCGTTAAGAATCGAGGCAGATGACCAACTAATTGGCGTCATGACGCCCGTACCCCCGCTCGTCACGGGAGGGCGTCACGAAATTGTGAGGGGGATAAGACAACAACACCGACAGGACATCTATCTCGGAAATCCCGTTTGTTCGAAGGGGCCAGCAACCAAACACGGTGGCCGGCGAGGCGGCAGGTGTATCTATCTATCTATTGACAATAATATAGCATCTGCCCCCGCGAGGGCAACGGGCTCAATGTAGTCATTCCGTGGACAACAACAGACGTTCTTTCGGAAACCTATGAGTGATCAATGTTGAAGATCATGCTGCACATACATACATGTCGGATGGCAAGAGAAATAACGTACTGTTGAAGTTCGAAGTGTACGTACTGCTGAAGTACTTAGGCGAACCCCGCCGAAGTAAAATGCCTTCGGTGGCAGAGGGCGACTTCCGTCGCCATTTATTTGTTACAAATAGACTACGTTAGGCTTCATCCTAATAAGTCGGTCTTTTCCCTCCTTTCTTCGTTTCCTTTGCCGGTTTCCCTTCTTTTCTTCTTTCCGCCAGTGCAGTGCAGTAGTACTGGTGATGGTTGTGTTAAAGATACACCCTGACCACTGAGTTAACAGTCTACTGTATCTCTAATAAAAGCCCAATCCCCGGGCTTCAAATAAATATCTCCGACGTCCTCTTGGCCAGTTTTCTTGTTTTGACAGAAACTACGGAAGTATACGCCTGAAAGTCACATGGTCTACACTAATTCCAGTCAAGAAGAAGCGCCTTAATTATACCCCCTGCTCGGTCAGTGTCGACTGAAGGGATTGCAATCTTTGAGCAAATCCCAGAGATTTGCATTATTATTACTTGACTTTTTCGCGGCACTGCCCTTGACATGACACGGCAAGGCCCAGGGGCTGGGGTCAGGGGTAAGAGATTAGGGCCAGGGTCAGGGTCAGGGTCAGGGGCAGGGGTAGGGTTTCCGTGAAGCTTGCCGTGGGCCTTGTCGCGACCGCCGTTCCACGACACGCCGTTGTTAGGGTTCGCGTTAGGGGTAGGGTTGCCGTGAAGCTTACCGTGGGCCTTACCGCGTCAGCCGTTCGTTCCGCGACTTGCCGCGAGCACTGCCGCGGCATATCGTGTGCAGCGCCACGAAAAAATCTAGTGATGTTTTCTGCATCCATCCTGTATTGCACTGCCGTCTCAGCAGACAACAACGTCAACATCAGAACAAACGATACTCGGCAAGTTAAGTGGAAACTGCGCCTTCGCAGCATCGCCCAAAATGCTAAGTCACACGTTTCTTTTACTAATAATAGCAGGCGATAGAAAGCGCGAACTTTATAGACTAATGTAATAATGCGCACGACGTGCGCATTATTACATTAGTCTATAAAGTTCGCGCTTCATTGACTATGTTATCAGCGAGGGATTGATGAGCTTTCACGGAGGCATGACTGCAGCAGCTATCGCCAAGAGCGTGGGCACAGAAGTTTGTATCATGTTACCTTTGGATACTACGACACATGTGGCGGGTAAAAGGTAGAGGATCACTCCATACATTATTAGTGCCTACTATATATATACGAAGTACCGTAACTGGTATTAAATTGCAACACTACTAGCCCTGTGTGTAGCTGAAGAGTGTAACATCTACTACAACAGCTATTTATTATTGTAGGCTTGCAAAATTTAATAGAGACCCGAAGGGATCATGGCAAGGACGACGACCAGTGGGTGTGGTAAAACAAAACTCGACTCGACTCGTCGGGCCCCGATTTGCACCTCCTGCTGTACGACGTGTCAAACATAATGTGCTGGAACTACAGTAGTAGTACGAGGTGTATGTTTTCTGGCTCTAACCTTTCGAGGCGATACATGCCACAGAACGATGCCTACACTAAACTTATGCTACTACTGTCGTAGACTACACTATTAATAGCAACATTTCGGCGGCTGGCTGTATTGTCTCCTCGTCGTACGTATGTATCCGTCCACCCTATCCTTCTCACACTAACTACCAACTGGTCTCACCATCTTACGCTGCTGTTACGGCACAGTGGACTACGAGTGTCAACACATCCCCACTCACAACAGCTTCTTCGTCCCCGATCTCTTGACTCGTCTTCCTTGTCTTTGGCTTGTGCTCCAGTCCCGGATGGCTGCAAACTGTGAGCGAGTGAGCGAGTGTGGGTACTGTAAAGTCTTATGAATAGTCCAATCATGTGACATGCACACCGTCTGCTCACCCGTCCCTTTGAAACATGGTAACTGTCCCACATCCCTCGTCTCATTGGCGGATATACTTTCCACCCGTAAATTGTCATTGGGCCACCATTAGACTACTGCTGTACCTGGTAGTGTTTTGCTCATGATGCACGTACCGGAAGTCTGCAGTCGAGCTACCCACGTACCAGGTAGATAGACTATTTTTCGACCTTCTCACGTTCATTCCATATTATTTTGAGGACGTTTTTTTTTAACCGTTTTATCACCGCACATACCGGGTCATACATTTTTTTTTTTTTGTACGTAAGGAGTACGTACACATACATACATAAATGTATGCAAATAATATGCACACATGTCATGCGGCTATACCAGGTACGCCAGCTGCGCTGTGAGGTTCTGGTTCACACTACAAGCACGGATGGTGGTAGGCGGCCCGGCAACATCGAACAATGAATGGGTGGTTGAAAAACGGTGGGCTGGATGTGGGGTGTATCGCTTCGGGGAAAAAGCGGACAGATGCGGCACAATCTACTGCTTGCTGTATTCATGTTGTTGTAGGGTTTGCCGTGAGAGAAAACGGCATGCTGCTACCGCCATCATCGTGCCTCACAACTCCTCTGCCTGCAGGTAGAAAGGTATACAGGTTTGGTCGATCGCATGTATATAGTTATCTAATAGGCAGATACAATAGGTCTATACGCTCGAACCGGAGCTACGAGAATAAAGGTATAATAGTACTACTATAAGGATATATGTCAAGCGGTAAGAACATTTATTTATATTGATCAGGCGAGGCGGGAACCTGAAAGTGATTTCTCCCGCCCACCTGCCGCCCTCTGCTTTCGAAGATGAGGCAAAAAGATACCTGGTACCTGGTACTTACTTACTGCTGTACTGTTTGTTCTACTGTACCATGCACCAAGTATATATATGCAAACCTTTAAAACCACGTATTTCTACCGGTATAAAAATATTACTGCGCAGTACGTACTACCATGGAGTTGGTTAGTGACACCCCGTCCAACAAGTACGAGGTGTGCTGCTTTTTTTCATTCAACAGCAGTAGTAGTACTATAAATAAATGACGTTCAACTTTTTGTTCCATCCCATCTACAGTCAGTAGTGCCATCTTTTCACTTTTTCTCCAGCAGCTCCCTCCCTTTCGTATACTTCATATCAGATCCGATGTCACATATAGCAGGCACCCTTCCCCCCTCTCCCCTCTTCTACTGCTAAGCTGTGGTCGGCTGGAACGGGATTGATTGTCTCTCAACTCTTTCTCGGGGTTAGTACGATCATTGATTATTTGGTCCATACTGTTTTTTTTTGTGGTTGAAATCAAAACACTACCGGTATTTATTTTTATCAGCCCGAGACTATGTGACTACCGGTACTACTGCTGTACCGGTACGTACGTATAGACTTTGTCTCAGCATTTATTTGTAACTCTGCGTTTTTCACTCATGCACTTGATTATAAGGACCTGCTGCGCTCTCAGAGAGTCTACGACCAATCTTTTACGATCCGAGCGTTCTTGTAGCCTTCTTCAATAATTTCCTTGTTTTCCGCTTTCTTCGCTTTCTTTTTCGTTTTTTTTTCCGTTTAAAAAAATCACACCCACCCAGCTCAGCTCAGCTCACACTAGATGCAAGATAAATATTCCACCCTAATTTCATTTTTTTTTCAAGAGTCGAAGAAACGCCAATAATATGTGGATCTGCAAAACTCGAGGCAGAATCAAATTGCAGCCAAAACTGGGCGATTTAGCCGCCCTAACACTAAATTCAAAATGTAAAAATCCGAAGAACTTTTTTTATTTATCGAGGATAGCCAAATACGACCACCCTGCCACCCACCCAGCAGTAGTTACAACGAGTCGCTGATCGGTACTAGATCCTTGAAGCAGCCGAACGGTTCATGGTGAGGTGGCACGAGGCTGAGGCTGAGATGAGTAAGCAGCGCCGCGCATCCGCCGTGGATGGTGCCCAAGGGAACGGGGGGGGAGGGGGCAACAGGAGAAGTGGCAGAAAGACCGACCGAGGGAATGCGGAGAGGGGGGGGAACAGGAGGGGTAGAAGGGAAACGGCGGTAGACGAAAGTAGGAAGGAGATGGCAGACAGGGTAGCAAGGCACCAAGTCGACTAGAAAGTAGAACATGACCATACTACTAGTGCTACCAACCGGTGCAGCTGGTTCGAACGTGGTCTTCCCTTGTCTTCTCTTCTTGTTTTTGTTTTTTTTTCTTTCTTGCGCTGACTCTCCGTGATTTTCATATTATTTTTTCTCTTCCTCTTCCTTTTCTGATTGATAAGCCGTACTGAAGGAGCCGTGTGGCGTGGTTGGAAGACGAACCTGCTCTGCTCGTTTCGTATTGTCTGACGCCAAGGGGCTGGGCATAGTTGACGAACGCAGGGCGGAGACGGCAGTCTGGGTAGCAAGGTACCAGGTGGATTAGCAGGGAGAACCTGGCTATACTATTCGTACCACAAGCTGCTGCCGCCACCTGGAAGGTGCTTTGAGCTTTGGTCTGCCTGTTATTTCCCCTTTGTTATTTTTCCTTGTTACTTTTTCCCTTGGTTCTTTGTCTTACTCTGTTTACAAGCAGTGGTGTTTTTTTTCTTATTTTATTTTATTTTTCTTTCCTTTCTCCAGCTCGTTCTTTTTCAAGTGTTGGCCACCTCGCCTGCGGGGGGGGGGCACGACAGATTGTTTCTCTTAGATTTTGCTTTCATTTTTCTTCTTTTTCTCTTTCGATTTGTCTACCTTGTTTTTGTTTTCTCTTTGATTGTTTCTTTTCGTTTTACTATTTCATAGATTGTGTATGTCGTGCCTGTCGTATCTAGTATGATGACATGACTTTGCATTGCCCACTGCAGTGCACACTGCACACGTGGCAACGTAGTATCTCTGTGGCGTAGCTTTGTGACCACAGAACTTGTATCTCTTCTAGGATTGAAGAATCGGCACGGACACTGGTTGTGCTGGGTGTCGACGGGTAGAAAGAACGGTTTAATGTGAAAACACACACACACACTACAGTCGCCTGTATAGCGAATAGGCCACAGTACAAAGTGTTACAGGCAGTAGAGTGTTTTTTAGTTTTCTACGTACGTCTGATGGAGTAACACATCCATTGTATAGGAACGTACATTCCCGTGTGCGGATCGTTGCATGGTTGCACATAGCTCTTTGCAGATAACAGACATACCTGTACACGAATACTATATAGTTGTACGTAGAAACATAGGAATATATCTGCAGACGAATCTCGTATGGTTATACATAACTCCTAGGGAATATTCTACGGAGCACTTCAGACATCCCCTTTGCCAGCGGAACATTAGGTTATAAGCCTGGGAATCTTCTGTATGACAACGTCCCGGTCGGGAACATTCTGGTATAGTCGAGAATCTTCCGTGGGGCAACGTCCCGATAGCCGTATCTGCATACAGGCTAGTTTTGGTTGACATCTGGGCTGAACTGTGTTCCTGGCGAAGCCCCCCCTACTGCTCACTCGAGTTCTCCCCCTGTCTCTCAACTCACTTGAGGAGCAATAATAAGAAGTTCGTGAACTACAAGCAGCGTGCTCTACCCAGCACCGACATCCCTGTGCCCCTTAACCAGCTAATATACCCGGTACCCCGCTTCATATTTGGCGTCGTCGGCAGGACTGGTCATCGCTGAGCTAGACGCACCTGCTTCAAACAAGCTTCCTCTGCCCTGTTATCCTGTGAGCATCATCATGAGATGCTTTCTATTTTTTATGAGTTCCGAGTCATTTTTGTTTTTACATGTACCATTTTCCTGCGCCTTGTCTGTTTTTTTTTGCGTTTGATTTGTTTACCCTTCCGGATAGTCAATTACTTCTTGAGTGAGGCGTCGAAGTCTCACTCCGAGGTGTGGGGTATTTCTATCACCTAATTTCTGTGTTGAATAGCCGCATCTTCGATCCCTCAACCCGATGTTGGGATGATATGGTCATCCTCCTTTTATCGCCGAGTGATCTGCATCTACGACTATTCAGGGTGGGCTAATGTGATGGAGTAACACATCCATTGTATCGGAACGTATATTCCCGTATGCGGATCGTTGCATGGTTGCACATAGCTCTTTGCAGATAACAGACATACCTGTACACGAATACTATATGGTTGTATGTATAGGAATATATCTGCAGATGAATCTCGCATGGTTATACATAACTCCTAGGGAATATTCTACGGGGTAGTTCAGACATCCCCTTTGCCAGCGGAACATTAGGTTATAAGCCTGGGAATCTTCTGTATGACAACGTCCCGGTCGGGAACGTTCTGGTATAGTCGAGAATCTTCCGTGGGGCAACGTCCCGATAGCCGTATCTGCATACAGGCTAGTTTTGGTTGACATCTGGGCTGAGCTGTGTTCCTGGCGAAGCCCCCCCTACTGCTCACTCGAGTTCTCCCCCTGTCTCTCAACTCACTTGAGGAGCAATAATAAGAAGTTCGTGAACTACAAGCAGCGTGCTCTACCCAGCACCGACATCCCTGTGCCCCTTAACCAGCTAATATACCCGGTACCCCGCTTCACATACGGTAGTAAAATATTAAAGCACAGTGTGCCATGTTCAATGCCGATTTAGTAGTATGCGCGGTGGAACTCCTTCGGATCAGTTATCAGGGGTCTACATGCGACATCACCCCGAAATACCGTTTCGACTTCTCCCGAGGTTTTCAGTTCGAGTTTTCGTTTTCACCGCTTGCCGGAGGCTTTACGCTCCGTGATCGATCGATCGTGCACGCACGCACGCACACGCGCCCACTTCACTTTACTCTTCGTTTGTTCTCCTCTTCCCCCTCATCCAGTCCTATTGTTGGACAACACCGATAATCAACGCTGGTCTTGAGCGCCATTTTCTTTCATATATATACATATGTTCTTCTGAGAGCTGAAGCTTGAACAACAACCAGTCGGTTCGACGCCGGCTGAAGTGCTTTTACCTCTGCGGCGCGCTGCCTGATCAAACTCAAGAGCCGCGCATACACACCGACTACTGCGGGGATTCCGTCGAAGTATACATTTTCGGCCGCGAGGTCTTCTTTTTAGTTGAAGTTGAAGCGGCTTGCCATCCGCGACCATTACCCCCACAATACGCTCAACCTCGGAGCAACGAGTAACATGCCCTCGATATACCATTCTTCCGCGTCAAAGCATCCCAAACTGGGTGGAGGTGCCCCAGGTTCTAGCGGCGCGAGTTTTGCAGATGGTGGTGGAGGAGGACGCTGGACGGTCGTGGGGGGGGGAAACCTCAAAAGGGAAATTATGTTTGGCCCTGCCTCCGTAAAAAAAACTTCGAAGAGTCAATGCCTAGCAATTCCAGGAAAAACAGCACCTCCACGTACGGGGTGTGTGACACCCGAACGATCAGCGACCTTCCCGATCGCTGCCAGGTCTTTATAACATCAGCAGGATGCACTGGGGTTCTGGGGAGAGCCTCATGATCTCTGTGTCAACAGCAACGCAGCGCAGACTCTCAGCTCAGCTCAGTACTAGCTTTCGCAGTGTTGGATATCGAAACCAAAAACGTTTCGGTGTGATGGGGTCAAAATAACTTCGATAACGATAACGACAGCGGCCTTATCGTTACCGAACCGAAACCCCAAACCTCGACAACGACGATGGCGATGATAGCGATCATAGTGGAGGAGAAAAACGGGTGGACAAAGCCCGCTAAACCCACCCGCCGATTTCCCTGTTTTTTGTTGTCGCGTGAACTGGCAATGGACGATTGTGGCTCGGTCGGTGGTCTGCGTGCCAATCAAGGTCAATTTCGTGGCTTCAAGTCTCACCGAATGCATGCTCGTAGGGACGTTTGTTTGCATTAAAATGGCGATCCAATCCATCTGGACTCGAATTTGGCCCAAATAATGGAACCATTGATTTTATCGAAATGTCTCGGAATTTGTATCGAAGCGAGGTCACTTCTTCCTCTCGCTCCCGAAACCTCGGTCGCGAAAGCCTTGAGAGTATTGAAGGATGCCGCGAACCACGCGCTCAACACCGCCCCTCTCAGCAGCCACGGCGAATGCTATCGCGTCAGCCCCGGTCCCGGCGTTGCCCGTGGAGGCTTCGCGTCCTAACCCGAACAGGGCGTCGGCGGCCTGGGTAGACCCTTCCACGCCGCTGGAGCAGCTGCCCTGCTTCACGCAAGGGGCCTTGGGAGCCGGTGCGGTGCTGGACCTCACCCGGGTCTTCTTGGCTACGGACAGCAGCTGTGCGGTGGGTTCGCGGCACGAGGTTGCGTGCGCGCCAGCTGGTTGGTTTCCAAGTTCCCCCCCGCCCGGGCTCCGACACATGGCCCCAAGTACTGGAGGCCGCGGAAAGGATGGCCACCTCCGCTCGGGCCAGAACCTCACGTGGGTACCGCGAGGCGGAAGCCACCAGACTATTGGTGGGACACGTGGTCGACCTGCTCCGGTCCTCGGGGATCCTCCTGGAGTCGGAGCACTGTGTTCTGCTCAACGGAGCAGACGAGGAAGGTGCAGCCCTCCAGCCAGGAGTCGGGCGGGGGCTGCGGGGAGGAAGGAGCTGGCGGCCCCGTTCGAGAGGGTCGAAATCGCCGGTGGGGCGAACGCTGCTGGGGGGTTCTTCGGCTGAAGCGAGCTCGTCTGGGGCGGGAGGAGCTGGTCCGAGTGGGACCCGCAGGTTCAGCCTACGGAATCACGGAACAAGGACGATCAGGAGCTGATCGGCCTCACGACATCCACGCACCCCCCTGAGATACGAGTGTGTTTGCCGCTTTCTCGCCTATACGAGGTTGGGTTGGTCTGGCGGTGATGTGCCCGCTGGCCGTAGAGCCGGCAACAACAACAAACGGGGTGCATGGTGACAAAACAAATTGGTATCGGAGATTTAAAAATTGATAAGCGGAAAGCGCGAGAGCGTGAGTTAGCTACATTCGATGAAAATCAACGGTCAGGTGGGAATGCTGAACCCTATGCGCGACAAGAAATAAAGGCACTTACCGGGGGGGAGAAGGGACGATATCTGTGACCACGGCTTGTCCAGAAGATCACCAAGGGTAAAACCTCCGGCATTGTACGTAGAGGGACCACTATTACATTATACCTGGTAAGAGAGTAATTACTCGCACACCACTGCCTTATTTGCGACTTAATGCCTGCGATGTCGACGGGTAGAAATGACGTTTTTTTAAGTTGGTTGACTTTTAAATGGAATCATCCGCGAATTATCAGACTTACAATTTTAATATAACAACACATGGCCAGGATGTCTACCGATTCTTTGAAGGGTTGTGTGTAGGGTTTAAAGTGGGATTGCACACCTGGTACGAGAGCGATGTAGAACACTCTAAAGCTAAGTAAATTTCGATACTTCCGTGGTGCTTTCACGGTGTTTTCATGATGCGTTTGTTGTTCTTCTCCGCCATTGCTTCATGGACTCCTATGGTATGCATGGTGCTTTCGTGGGCTCCTATAGGAGGGCGATTCCAAGATGTTTTACACTCCCCATAGTGCTTTCAATGGCGGCGTTTGCGCTTTCATGAGAGCCCTCGGTCCTTGCACGGTGCTTGCATAGCTGACATGTTGCTGTCATCGACTCCCATGGTGCATTCATGGACCCCAAAGGTGCTTCCGTGGAAATTCATAGACTTCCAGCATGTTGCTTCCATGATATGCTACAACCGTCCACGGACTCCCACGGCGTCTCAAGATGTCTCCATGGTGCATTCATGGTGTTGCTGCGCCTCCATGGGTTTTCAGTGGTGGTAAATGCGTTTCCACGGGCTTTCAGGGTGCTTTGTGCCCCTTTCATATTGCCTTCGTGGTGCCCCCACGGACTCCCGTGGTGCCTCCATGGTGTTTTTTCCTGGACTCCCATGGTCCCTCCATGCTGCTTGCATGGGCTCACATGGTGCCCCCATCGTGCTTTCATGGTGGTGTCAGCGCTCGCATGGCCTTTCATGGTACGTTTTTTCGGGGTGCCTTCGTTTCCTCCCCATGGCGCTTTACTCGTAGCGCATGCGCTTTCACGGTATACGTTCATGCGCTTTCACGGTATACGTTCATGCGTTTTCACGGTATACGTTCATGGGCTTTCACGGTCAGGTGCCATGGGGCGTTCGTGTCTGCCGTGGGGTGTTTTGAGGGTGCTTTGAATAATGTTTGTTTTCATGGAGCTGCCATTGCGTTTTCGTGGGTTCTTCATCGTACGTTTTTCATGGACTCCCATGGTGCCTTCGTGGTGGAGTCTCACTCTCATGGTGCTTTCATCAGACCTTCATAGGCTTGCATCGGGCGTCCGTGGTACCTCCATGATGTATTCATGGCGCTTTCATGGCGCTTATTGCATGAAAGTTCGTTAAGCTTCCGTATCCCTGCCATGATGCTTCCACCGAGATACCCAGCAAGTTTCCTTCATACTGTTAACAGCGGTACGGTGCCACGGCTCCGCCCGTGGCGCTAGCCCTGCGTTGCCCATACGTAGTAGTTTGTAAGTACATGCTATTAATAGTGCTCGTAGTGTGCTGTGATGTACTACTCTGAACATAAACATAAAAACCACCGTGCGGGGTGGTATCGACCCGGGGAATGTCAGTTATTGTCTGCAGATTGTTAAAGTAGTACATGTATGGATATATTTCTGATCCGGGGATGGGGTCTTATCATCCCCGGGTGTGGCGCGACATCAACCATAAACCCCAGCCAAACCTGAAATCTGCGAGTGAGGTAGAGGTTTCCAAACCTTGCGGGGCGGTATCGACCCGGGAGACATCCGTTTTCGGCACCAGGTTGTTGGAGTTGTACTTATCTGGAAGGATTTCGGGTCTAGGGATGAGACTTCGTCTCCGGGTGCGGCGAAACCTTGAAGTTGTCCCAAGATAAAACTCTCGTCGCGCACATTCTCCATGATGGGACCTAGCAAAATCATGAAATCAGGGAGTGAGATAGAGGTTTCCAAACCTTGCGGAGCGGTATCGACCCGGTGGATGTCCGTTTTTATTCCAGGGTTGCTGGAGTTTTATATGTATAGAAGGACCTCTGATCCGGGGATGGGACCCTATCACTTTCAGGTGCGGCGGGACCTTGCCGTTGTCCCGTGGGGAAGCTCTTGCCGCACGCTGGCTGAACGAGAGCTAGCCAACTGTAAATCAGCCAGTTGGGTTGGGGGTTCCACACCTTGCGGGGCGGTATCGACCCAGGGGTGCCCGTTTTCTTCCCCGCGTTGTTGGAGTTGTAGATCTATGGAAGGATTTTTGATCCAGAGATGGGACCTTGTCGCCTCCGGGTGCGACGTGATGTCGGCGCTGTCTCGAGGGACATCTCTCGGCGCGCGCTGGCTCCATGTGTAGGACTGCTTGTGGAATTGCCAGGGCGGTGTTTACACAGGCCGGGAGGCGGTTGTGCGTATGCGGTAAGTTTTGAGGTGATTGCCGTTTGGATATCGCGGACAGAGGTCCGTAATGACGGAAGCTGAGTATTGAGGAGACTGTTGAAGCTTACGCCAGTACAGTACGGTTTCGACATTTTTTTTTTCATTGAATTTGAGCTTTTGGATTCTAGATAGATGGAGTTGATGTTTTCTAAGCAGGGAGGCAGCGGTTGTTGGGTTTTGGAAATTCTGTGTTCGAATGACAACATTACTACTTGCAGTGCTACGACAGCTGCACTTATGTGCTGGGCGATTGTAGACCTACGGTATTGCGGCATTGATGCTTTGATCATGACAGTGTGCCGCGAATGGGCAGGGTGTAGGACATCGCAGTTGCTCACAGTCGTGCAAAAGTGTCTGATGCATGTTGATTGGCCATTTGGTGTGATTCACGTAGCTGCAATTCATCTCGAGAAATCTCGGACATAGTTCTGTTTCTCCAGATGGGATTTTGTTTATTTGTGAACGACTTCTGGGGGCCCGAGAAGGCGATGAGAGGCGCCCTACCTCGCACTTACTATACTCGACTCACTTACTTTACTTCGGACAACATTAATTGATACTTCACAACACCCTATCTTCTTTTTCTCCCGCACCTCATGGAAAGGTCGAGCGGCGTACCACCCGAAGCACGAGTTGCCCCCTTAGCATGCGCCCGAGCCAATCAGAAATCAGCCAATGGGTTGAGGTTTCTACACCTTGCGGGGCAGTATTGACCAGGGAAAGATCCAATCCCCGGCTTGTTCGAGTTGTAGATGTCCGGAACTGTTTTTGATCCGGGATGGGAACGCATCATCGTCGGGTGCGGTGGGGTCTCGATTTTGTTCCGAGGCGCAACTCTTGCCTCGTGCTGGCTCTATGAGCCCCGGTCAATCTACACTCAGCTGATGGGAGCAAGTTTTCCACGCCTTGCGGGGCGGTATCTACATGGGGAACTCCGTTTTCATCGCCGGATTGATGATGTTGTAGATGTACGAAGGATCTTCTGATCCTGGGATTGGACTTTATCACCCCTGGGTACGGCCTTACCTCGACGCTGTCCCACGAGGAGCAACTCTCGGCGCGTGCTGGCTCTATGACTTCCATGAAAATCAGCAATCAACCGATGGAGGCGGGACTCAACCTTGCGGGGCGGCATCGACCCGGGGGATGTCCGTCTTGGTCCTCGAGTTGTTGGAGTTGTAGATGTACGGAAGGATTTCTGATCCGGACATCGTATCTTATAAATCCCCGGGTGCGGCGGAGTCTAGACGTTGTCCCGAGGAGCAACTCTCCGCGCGCACCGGCTCCATGGGTCGCACCCAAATCAGCAATCAGCTGATGGGGGCGGGATTTGACCTTGCGAGGCGGTATCGACCCGGGGGGTGTCGGTTCTTGTCCCCGGGTTGATGGATTTGTGGATATACGGAGAGATTTCTGATCCGAGGATGAGACGTTATCGTCGCCGGGTGCGGCGGGATCTCGACGTTGTCCCCCGTCGGGCAACCTTCGACGCTCGCTGGCTCCATAAACCCGAACCAACCCTAACATCAGCCAGTGGGGTTGGGGTCCCCACACATTGCGGGGCGGTACCTACCCGGGGAGTGTCCGTTTCCGTCCGCGGGTTGTTGGAGTTGCAGATGAAAGGCAATACTTCTGATCCGGGATGGTGAATTGTCATCCTAGGGTGCGACGGGACCTCGACATGGCCCCGAGGGGCAAATCTCGTCACGCGCTGGCTCCATGAGCCGTACCCGAATCAGCAATCAGCAATTTGCCAATGGGGGCGGGCTTTCCACACCTTGCGAGGCAGCGTATCGACCCGGGAGGACTCCGTTTTTGTCCCCAGGTTGTTGGAGTTGTAAGTCTATGGAACAATCTTGATTCGGGGATGGATCTTATCATCCCTGCGAGCGGCGGGATCTCAACGTTGTCCCGTGGAGAAAATCTTCCCGCACGCTAGCTCCGTGAGAGCCAGCCAAAGTCCAATACTGCTGCTGCCGGTGCTGCTGCTGCTTCTGCTTCAATGCTGCTGCAGATTGCTGTGCGATGGTGGATACAAGGTCGTGGGGTAATTCTACCCCACCGCACTTGTGCAATCGGCCAATGAACTGCTTGTTTCTTGATCTGAACGAAAGCCCGGGCCGCTGTCTTGTGCCTCACTCGACCAATGAGATGTCTGTATTGTAATAAATCCAGAAGCAATGCTTCACAGGCTTGGGGGCCGGCTCGCGGACCGGCTCGGCATTGTCTGCAGCGCAGAGCGATGGCCACGGCTCGGCGCGACGCGACGCGACGCGAGACCGGATGTTCTGCTGATTGTCGCACTCAGCGTCCCTACATATGAGGCAAGGCGAGGTCGAGACGCTTTGGAGCACGATACCCAATTACAGACAAACATAATAGCAGCATTTATGTGTTGACACAAACGTACCAGATACGATTTCTCTTGCATCCTCTGTTTTCGAGACATGTCAAGGCTGACCCCCCCCCCCCCCACGTGAAATCGATCCCCAAATATATGTCATCAATATATATATATATATATTATAAAATTACACTAGTATGTAAGCTGTGAGTACGGCCGATTGATTGAACGGTTGAAACTCTTTGGAAGGGTTTTAGGCTCGGACAGCTATCAGTCTAGGACGATTAAAAGCAGCTCACGCAGTTCACAGGAAAACACGCTGATGTATATTCTTTAGTACAATGATAGATGCCTCCACGATATCGTATCAGCTAACAAGGCGGGGAAACATGGTTCCCACCACCCAATCCGACGGACACTATTCGCCCTAAAATGAAACCAATCATCCATATACAACTCCTCAGCGGTATACGATAGATCCATGTCGATCTCCGAATCGCACCCAATAGTCCTCGTAATCGGTATCTTCAAGGCATAGCGTCACGTCTCTCAACGGAGTCACTTCCAAAAATCCGTACAGAAACAGAGTCCCTCGCACTGTTGGGAACATGTCAATCACCCATCACAAACTTACCAGAAAATCCACCAGAAAAATATGTCATGTATCCACAACAAAATCCAGTCCCCATGCAGGAAGCGAATAACAAAACCCACCAGAGAAAACATAACAAATTCCACCAGAAAATCCAGTCCTCCTTCAGAAAACTATATCGCAAATTCCACCAGCAAATAAATCCAGTCCTCCTTCAGAAAACTAGTCCTCCTCCAGAAAACTATATCACTACATCCCACCGGAAAATTCACTCCCCCCTCTCAAACTTATGTCACAAAATTCTACCAGAAAATCCAGTCCTCCTTGAGAAAACTTTGCCACAAAATTCCACCAGAAAATCCACTTCTCATTTAGCAAGCCGTATCACAAAATCCAGTCCTCCTTCATAAAAACTGGCATCTGATCTATCACAAATTCCACCAGGAAAATGTCTTAAAGCCCAATCCTCCTTCTTCAGAAAACTACATGGTGTATCACAAACTTCTTCCCGAAACGTATCACAAATTCATCAGAAAATTCCGGTGGTAACGGAATTCCGATGTGCAGAGTGGCTTTTGTGAGGAAGTATGCACGTTGCTGCCCGGGCTCTATGTGGACAATATCTAACTTTGCCCGCAGTACAAACTCCCTCAGAAAATGGTGCCTTACCTCAATAATGCAGTTCGAGTTTAAGGTGCACATCGGATTCTTCGCCAACTGAATCGCCCCCTTGTTATCCTCGAAAACCCTGATAGACCGTGAATTGAAGCCCGGAAAAATATACCTCCAAATTTACCGCGTGAAAATCACCTGCTCGATTGTGTCGGCCATGGCTGCATATTCTGCTTCGGTGGTCGAGCGCGTGACACCTTTCCGCATCCTCGAAAACCAGCACACGCAGGCACCTGCGTATGTGATAACTCCACCTGAGACGGGCCTCCTGTCCGTGGCTTTGCTGGCATAGTTCGCATCAGCAAAGGCTACCAGCTCAAGATCACTGGCTCTCTGAAAAGTTATACCGCACCCACTAGTATAAGACACGTACTCTGAAATGCCGATCGCTGCTCTCCAGTGTTTCTGCTTCGGCGAACATGTGTACCTAGCTACCGCTCGGACAGCGGTCGAGATATCCGGTCGCGTCTGATTTGCGAAGCCATATCAAGCACCCAACTAACTCACGAAATCGCTAGTCACCCTCGGGTTCAGTCACGTCAAGTTCCTCGAGTTCTAGGCCTGCTGCGAGCGGAGTCATCCTACTCGAGTTGACATTGATTTTTGCAGCTGCGTTTTCAGCGATCGATTGCTGCGAAACCGTCAACCTACCAGCCTCCCAGCCCCTAGAATATCGGTATCCAGCATACCACCTCAAATCGCCCAGATTATTGATCGGGACAAGTCGATTCAAGTCATCGCAGACCTGATCACACCTGTTCTTCCACCCCAACGTAAATATGCTATCCACATGAACGATTGTTTCTATTGAAACAGACCCCGACTCGATCAAACGTAAACACGAGCATCCGCGGGGCACTGCTCAGATTCAAGACTCTTCATGTGCATCGTCAACTTGTTGTGCCACGATATCGACGGTTGCTTCACGCCCGGGAGACTGCGGTTCAACCGTACTATCTTACCGGATATTTCACCGCAACCCTGAGGTAGACGCATAAAAACATCATCATCCAGATTCGACTGGACGAATGTTCGCTCGGCATCGAAATAGCACAAATCCAAACCCAACTCGCACGCAATACTAGTCAACAAACGAAAACAAGACGCCGCTGGCGTCGGAGCAAAAGTCTCAAATACGTCAATAAATTCACGCTGAACCAGCCTCGCCTTCGCCCTAACTACCTTGCCGTACTCATTGGTCTTCCACGCGTACCCCCACTTCGCCGATATGACGTTCAAGCCTTTTTGTACCTACGAAGCTCCAAAAGTCCCTTCCTCAGTCAGGCCTTGAAACTCCTTCCCCATCGCCTGTAGCTATAATAGATGGGAGTACTCATCGGCGCAGACCTCGGCGCACTATTTTGGCGTCGAGAGCTCACTTGCCGGGCGAGTGGGAATGGGAGGGTTTTGATGTGGCTCGCTTTGGTGAAAACGTACGTGACCTATTCCCTCCCGAGCCGCCATAAACGACAGCAGCCCATGCTCCTGGTCTCCGTGGCTGCGGGCGGTCTTCCCCCTTGTACGGCCCCTCTGCACATCACCGTCCTCCGGTCCCGGGTTGTATGACCCCAGTTCCCGCGTAGCACGCAACGACATCTGCGATTCGGCAGCGGCGGCTGCGGCTGAGGTTTCAGCAGCGAAGGCGGCGGTGGCAGTGACAACGGCAGCGGCGGTGATGGCGACAGTGGCGGCGATGGCGGCGACAGCGGTGGCGACGGTGACAGCCGCAGCCGGGGCGACGGTGCAGACCCCAAGCTCAAGTCGTCCGGGAGGTGCTGCACCCCCAGGGCCGGCGGCAGCGCCGGTGGCGTCGGGGAGACTCCCTGCGGCACTGCCGGCTGCAAACCAACATAGGCCTTTCTCGTGTGTTTCCAAGTAACGTCGCGAGTGTAGGGCTTGAAGCCAGACTGCAGCAGGATCTTGCAGCAGCCCTGGGGGTGGTTGCTGCCGTTGCTCGGGTGAAAACACAGCTCCGCTTTCGGCTCCGATTTCAAGGTCCACCACACGTGGTGGAACCCCGGCTTCGAGGAATGGGTGCTGCCGCGCAAACGGCGCTCTGCCGTAAAAAATCTGGAGCGGGGAGAGCATGTGCGGCATGTTTTTCGCCCTCGCCGATTGATGACGTCGCTGGTGTGGTGGCACGCCTGCGCCCATAGAGGCTCTGTTGGCGGCAATTTCTCGCCGTCGAACAGGTGCTTGGCTTCCAGGCCAGACGCCATCCCAAGATCCAGCATGCTGCAATGCGTCGCTGAACCACGCCATCGTGTTTCGGAGAGGCAACGGGCGTGCGCTCACGACGGATACCATGGCTGTTGAGCAACGCCACGGATTCCTCGCTGAGAAACTCGCTACCGTCGTTCGAACAGGTGCACTCCACGACGGACGGGCAGTCATCAGTGCGGATGACGGCTAGGAGTTCAGCGAACACCAATGCCGCGTCAGACTTCTTCCTCAGGAAGTACGGCCAGCCTAGTCGCGAGAAGTCGTCCACTATCATCATCAGGTACATCGCCCCGCCAGCAAACGGAGGCCGTTTCCCCGAAAGGTCCACGAACACGCGCTACAGAGGCTTCGTTGAACGGCAATCGGTCGACCACGGCACAGCCATCCTCGTCCTCTTAGCCTCAGAACAGCCAGCGCACGGCACTTGTTCTCCAGACACTTTCACGCCCAACTGATGTGCAGTCACTCGCAAAGTCACCCAGTGGGAGTGGGCAAGAGCAACGTGGAGATCGTTGATATCGATCTTCTGCACCGGGGACAAAACAGCGGCTGCGATGAACCAGTCGGGCTTCACTCTGGTGGTTCTCACATACGAACCCGAGACCCCACGAGCATAAGTCAAACGACCACCCATAAGGTGCACACCAGCAGAATGCATCGTTGCGCTACCCTTGGGCGTAACCTCGTGCAGCAAAAACAAGTGGAACTCGAAACAAGGGACATAATAGGCAACGTTCATCAATACCACGTCTAAGTTTCACCCGGCACTGCGCATCTCAATACTTGGCTTCCCAAACAACTCTACCTCCATCGACCCCATGTCGCCAGCAAACAGGGTACTCTTGCCTTCGGGGGGACACTTACACTCAAACTTAAAAGTAGGGTCACCGGTCACATGGTAAGTAGCACGGGAATCCGCAACCCACACTTGACCACCACCAGTACCAAAAACATCAGACTTAAAAACACAGGATCACAGTCATTATTCCCTGGGAGCGCAGGACGTAAGCGTCGAACGTAGAAGCACCATAGCCACTATCCTCAGGCTCGGGGGGAGAACTGGTCGGGAGAGCAGTAGGTGGGATAGCAACTTGGGCACCGCCCGGCGTATAGCCACCACGGCCGCACAGATCTAGGTGTACCTCCCGCTATACACTGACGGGGGGGGGGGGGGGGAGGGCGGGCGATGTTCGCGTATGCTTGCGCTTGATACTCGTGGCGTGGAACCCAGCTCGCCATCACCGGCGGCGGTGGGGCCTGCGGCAGTTGCCCTGGCGGCACCTGATTTGGGGACCAGCTCATCAGAGGCATCTGCCCCCCCGTGCCGAACGGGTTGAGATCTGTATCGTCCCAAACACGATGGTTGGACGCGACGTCCCAACGTCATTGCGGTCCTTTGATGGCCCCGGCGCCGGCTTTCCGCCCCCGCCACCGCCTTGCTTCTGCTGCTCCGGTTTTTGTTGTTGCTGCTGCTGCTGCCGCTGATGTTGTTGCTGCTGCTGCCGCTGATGTTGTTGCTGCTGCTGCTACTGCTACATCCAGGGCGGCGCTTGCTGCCGCTGCTGTGGCTGCTGCTGCTGCTGCTGCTGCGAGCCCTTGGAGTTTCCGCTCCCTTTCCGTCCTTTCCCAACCCCCCCACCTACTGCTCCACTCCCCCTCCTGCCCCCCAACCTCCTCCACCCTCTCCCACCCCTTCCACCCCCTTCACCTCCTCCCCCTCCTCCATCTTATCCATCGCCACCACCGGCGCCGGCCGGGTTGACACTGCCGACGCCCAGAGCGAGCGGGTCCACCGACCACTGCACTGTCATGGTCCTCTGTATCGGGTCCTTTTCCACCTTGTCATCAAAGTAGGCACCTCGAATGATCTCATTGATTTCGAAACGAGGGATACCGGGGTTGAAAATAATGGGCTTCTTTACAGCGGCAAGTCGCGAAGAGAGATTTTGCACAATGCGGTGGTTCACCTCTTCCTCACTCTTGCCATCACCTAGTATGGCCAGTTTGTCGGTCGCTTTGTCAACCTTACTGAGGAAGCCAAGGGGGCTTTTTTCCCCTTCCACCATGCGGATCGTCTCATGCTAGCTTCAACCTACGTTTTGCTTCACGAGTTTTCGGTATATAAAAATCCTCCAACGCTTGCCACGCGCCCTTCGGGGATTTTTCTTTCTGCATGCCAAACTCTACCGCGGAGTGCCCGATCATTGACTCCATCAACAAACCGTACACCAATCTTCTCCTGCGTGGAGTGCCTAACCTCCAGCCATTCCTCGGACACGACAATGCCTACAACCATCTCAGGGAAATCAGTGGGCTTGATAGCATATAAGGCAAGCAAACTCCTGAATGTAGGCTATCGTCTTACTCCATCCTACGCCTCCACATCAAGAAAACCGTCTCTTCGCCACCGAGTTTTGGCGGGGGTGACAGGGCGAGACGAGGAAATTCTGTGGGACGTGCCTGTTCGGGCATCCTGCCCTGATGTCGTAGCTTACTGACACCTTCGGCGCTGCTCCCGTTCCCCCCGCCGACCGAAGACGCGAGGAAACCAGCAGCGCGTCTCTCTCGTCGCTGATCTCCCGCTCCCTCGTGACCTTCTTCAGTAGACGAATTTCTTCGATCATAGCGATATGCTCATCGCTCACTCGTACTCCTTCACCACCACCACCACCATCACCATCACCATCACCACCACCACCACCACCACCACCACCACCACCACCACCACCACCACCACCACCACCACCATCATACATCTATCTCTAGAGCGTCCAACCCGCACTGGGCTGACCGATATCTGCCCAAGCCAGAGACTTCCACTGCGCTAGCGTATTGGAAGGGAACAAACATATATATCTATTATTTAGTACAATGATAGATGTTTCCACGACATCTTATCTGCAAACCAACATAAATCCTACCACCCATTCCGACGGACCTTATTCTCCACATGATAAAAACCATCATCCATATATCACTCCTTAGCAGTCTACGATAGATCTATTTCAATCTCCGAATCACAACCAATAGAACTCAACTTTGCAAGCCACCGTACTGACGGTTAGATTTTGGCTGTGTGGGGAATATATACATATATTTATCCATTCCCAAGACAAAGTGGATACTTGGATCATTCCGCGTGTAATGTGTAACGGGCATCAGCTGCTTGCTGCAGTTACAAGTACAAACTGTACAGACACTTACTTGTAGTTCAGTTGGCAGTTGTAAGCAAGTGCATGCCAGCTGCAAGTTGCATGCAAGGGCATGCAAGTGCATACACATTTCTTTCAAGCTTGCACGCAGTTGCATGCAACACAATCATATTCACATACCTCGTACTATTGTTCAGTAAAATTAGGCGATTGCATGCGAATACACAGCAGTAGTTTTCCCAGCTATTGCTGCAGGTTGCATGCAGGTAGTTGCGGGATTTTCCAAACGCAGTGGCCTAGAGTATCTCCAAGCACAGCGACCTAGAGGCCACCGCGATCTAAAGTGTTTCCAAACACCTGCATAGATTTGTCAAGCACACAGCGATCTACAGTGGGTATTTTCCAGCGCGCAACGACCTACGAGCAGAGTATTTCCAGGCACAGCAACCAAGCAGCAGACCGCTGGAGGTTGTTGTTGGTTTCGGCGTTGGTTAGAGTTAGAGTTAGGGTTAGGGTCAGGGTTAGAGGGTTCCGTGTCTGGATGGTCGGAGTGGTGGTCGCTGTGTAACTTGCATGCAGCTTGCTCGCCGAATACCCGCGTGCAATTTCATGCAATTGTGCACAAGCTTGCACGCAGTTACAAACTGGTTGCCTGCATGCAACTGCCAAATTTCACTACCAGGTAAACAAGAGCGTTCACAACAAAGTCCAGTTTATCGCACGAAACATTCAGTCAGAGCATCAGTTGGCCTGTTTTCAGACAAAAAGTATGACACAACAGCAGCATCGTAGCGCTGCCAATTACCATGGGAGTCGTATTTGCTTTCATGGGAGCAGTTGGGTATAAGCTTCCATGGAATCTCCCTCCTTGGAAGAAGCTTCCACTATTGATGTCAATGGAATTGCACTAACCCTCTGTATATTTCCACGGAAGCTTCGATTTACTTCCGTAGAGGTAGGATATACATATATAAATATACACGTACAAGGCCCCCCTTTGGGATGTGGATGTCTTGAAATCCCGGGGCTCGGGGGTGTGGGAAGTTGAAGTTGTGGTAACATCATCAGGTGTTTCTAACGCCGCATGTACATGACGAGATATATAGGTTCGACAATGTGTGTCTGACGTACAGCAGGGCTATCCCTAACGAACAAACAAAAACACGATACGTGAGGTTGCCTCTGCGGTTCGACTTCGAGCTTCAGATCTGTACTTTTCGATCTGAAAAGTGAATGACCCTGCTTATGCAATCCAAATATGCAAAATCCGACCGGATTTTTTTCGATTTGACAACCCGATGACCCAGGTCGTCGGGTTTTGGGCCCAAACACGACGACCTGGGTCATCAGATTTTCAAAAAATGTCATGCTATCTAAAAAACAGCAGCAGAACGATCGATGAATTGGATGGTGACACAGCTGTATAGCGACGTTGCTTCGCGCCCGACGCTCGGGCGGCGGGCAGCGTGTCCCTCCATGGTCCGACTACAGTCGCCTGGCTCGGGCTCGGGCCTAGAGACCAAGAGAATCACACTCGGCACGCAACTCTCCGTGAATACGTACGAGTACATCGTAGACTACACTGACGTACAGCAGCAGTCAGTCACAAAATGAAACACAAAACATCAAGACAGGTTGACTCTAGCGCACTCGCCACGTCCCTTTGCCACCAGACCAGAGACAGTCAGCCTTGGCTCGAACGCTTGGGTCCTACGCGCAGGGCAGCGCACCCAGCGCGTCTCTTCGCGGCGCAAAAACACAAAAACAACAGTTGGTCTCGGCGTTTGCTCAAATCTCTACGCACACAATAAATCTTATTTTTCCGCATACTATATAGATAGGAAGACTGTTTCGACTTGCCAAAATCACATCTGATCTGCAAATAAATACGGTCGGGCCAAAACCTGAAGCTCAAAAATCGAACGGTGTAGGAAACGACCTGAATCAATCGTGATTTTATTATCGTGAACGATGACAAAAAAAACACGATTCATGACGCCATTTTTTTCAGGTTTGTTTCCCCTAAAAAAAACAAAATCGTCGGGATTCGTGACTTCTTCTGTCGTGGCTTGAAATACGTCTGATCAAGGCTCTATGCAATCCACGCGCACCAGCGTTGTTACCCGAAAACCGATATTATAACGGGAACATGGCACACTCCGCTTCGTACGTACAACACTGTTTGTGGACAACGGGCGACTGTGCCCATAGACACCGCTGGGCCAGGCTCGGCCGGTCTGGCCTGGCCTGGCCGCGCCCCACTATCTAGAGTTGGCTCCACCCGCAAAAACCGTTGCATTAGGAATAATATCGGAAAACATACGATATGAAAATATCACGAAACGTGAGGTTTTTCAGATTTTTTCGTTCACACTGAAATGTCACGGATTGTGATATTTTGTCATGCCTATATATATGTCAAGAATGTATGGTGTTTTTTTCGTTCGTTAGAAACGACCGTTAAGCAGTTAGTTAGGCGTGAGAATGTACTGCTGCTGCAGTATCGAGTTTTTTAGGGTTAGGGCAGCTACCTTTTTCACGATGAAATGCATGCGCGCACGCGGACGGATGACGGTGAATATACAGACTGGTTCAACGTGGGGCGGGGCCTACGGCAAGGAAGGATGCGTGCTCGTACCATTGTTGTTCAACATGTCATTTGCTACCGACTGCGTGTGGCGGTGGGGCGGTTTAGCGCCAGTGCGAATGTGGTGGAGGGTATGGCGTGCACCAAGGTGAAGGAGGAGGAGGGGGGAAGGGTGGAGCGAGGGGGGCCGGAGAAAGGGCGCGAAATGCCCCAGGAGACTGTGGCGGAGCCGCAACCGATCTGGGGAATGCTGTACGCAGATGAAGTGGGCATCGTTTCCAGATCTATCATCTAGGAAGAGCCCTGCGCAGATGATGGCAGATATATGTCGTGACAGTGTGTGGTCCGTTCGGATTTACAGTTTGCCAAGACGGACACCATGTATGTGCCTGATGACGCTACGCATGGACAGGATCACATTCGTCACTCAGGCAGCCGGTCAGGGTGTACAAACAAACCACCAAGTAAGTGTTTGTGTACCTTGGGGCAAATGTGTGCGAAAACGCCGACTACTTATTATTATTATTGCTGAAATCAACCGGCGCGTGCTGCTGGCCAACCTACGCTTCAGACGGTATAGTTTGTCACTGTACGACCAGCCCACCGCACCCCTCCGGCTCAAAGTACGGAAACCGATGCTCAAAGTCGACGTAATGGAGACATACATGCTATACGGGTGTTGTCACGTGGATCACCACCGTGGCCCATCTCGCCATGCTGCGGACATCTCACCACCGATAGCCCCTCCGCTGCATCGCATGGAAGAGGAAACCTCACGACGGCTACCATATGCTTTCATACGCAGACACACTGGCCAAGACTGGACGTGAGAACGTCGAGACGACCGTGCGAAAGCGGTGGATACTTGTCGCGGGGTTTGTGGCTCGTCGTATGGGTAACGAGAGAAACTACTGCCTAATATTAAATGCTGTGTTGTACAATCCCTGTTATGATAGTTTATTTTGTTTTTGACTGTTGTGTTGTTTTTGGCTGTTTGTTGTGATGCCCTGCTCCCTCCCAAGTCGATGGCACCCCCCCTCCGTACCTGCTATTCTGCGTTTAGTTGCGTCACTTTAATGTTATTTTGTGGGACCCTTCGCTACTCTTCCATGTTTCCGGTTATTTTTACCCCCCCCTCTGGTCTATGTTCATACGACTACGGCCATGCATGAGATCGAGTACATCTCTCCTATCTATCGAGTACACCCCCCTGGTCCGTCTATTATATATTATATACCAGGTATATACTAAGTATATATATATATAATATATATATTTATATATTATATATATAATGATATAATTATATATATAAATAATTATATATATTATATAACATGTATATATATTATATAGGTTGGGTTGGCGTCGGTTGACAACGACACTGTAAAACATGCCGCTCACTACGTGAGCTAGATAATCAGGGTACCGCTTTTTATTGTTTTCGGCGGTCGGTCACAGCTGGTTGTCAAGTTAGATCGTTTGTCCGAGGGGAACATCCTTTACTCCGCACACGTGGGAAGGAACGTATCACGTATTATTGCTAACGGCATGGCACCCAAGAGGCAGTTACAAAGTACTCCCATTCATTGCTGTCTCTGGAAATGCTGACACCGGAAATTAAATCAACTCACTGAATCTGTCATCCATATATATGCAAGTCCGCCTCAAACGTGGTTCTTATTAATAGTAGGATGCAGCTCGCCCTTCATGCGACTCGCCAGACACCTCACGGCGCTTCCCGCTTGGTGCAAGCAATGTCTGCCTGGTCGGTGAAAACCCGACATGCTCCGTCCCGGCATTGTAGGGGTGCGAGGGTCTATCGTCATACGACTACGACCATGCATGCGATCGAATACATATATATCTCCTATCGAGTACACCCCTGGTCCGTCAGTCTCTGCCCTCTCTGTGTCGGCTGTGTCGTCCTTGACTCACCAACTGGACATACTGTAGGACTGCTCTTTTTTGTTTCTCGTTGTTAGCTCTCTGTCTCTTCCCTCTTCTTGTCTTCTTGCTTTCCCTCTATTCTTCTTGACAATGTGACGTCCTTATGCTGGCCCATCAGCTGGCTATATCATAGGACTAATCGTACTACTGTAGCAAACAGCAACCTTTTGTCCTCGGGACTCGGCCTGCGCCCTCTGAGCGCGTGTTTGCTTCGTTTTTCTTCCTTTCTTTTCCGTCTCTATTCCCCCCCCCCCCCTTTTCTTTGTTATTTCAGTTCCTTCTTCGTGTTTTTCTTTTTCCTTTTCTTTTTTTCGTGTGCACATAGAAAGTAGTATGGGGCCGCCATCAAGAAACAGCAAATAAATCTGGGCACGCCTGAGATTCTTATTGGGGCGCAATCTTCAAACTACCTTAAGCATAGATAGGCTATTATATATAGGATTCAGTGCGGAGTTCACCACTGGGCCGATAATCTTAACCCAATTTTCATAGCGATCTCCAACATGCGAGCGTTTTGTTAATATTAATATTTTGCTTAGTCGTGGGCCTACACCGTAATACCGTGGGCATGCTCCTGGTGTTATTCGGTTGCATGTGATACACGATGGCATATATATCACAGCTCGTTAGCACCGTTTCGCTTACGGATTGCGGTATGATACTGCCCCGCGCACTATTTCGGTACCTACCTGTTGTTTGTTTTCTGCCATCGAGATATATATGTTCTGTTACATGTAACAGCCTGCTGTGTGACTACAAACAGGATCTCAGTGAAGTGAGCTGATGTGAGAACATCATCCTCATATTTTCTGGTGGTGGACGCTACACACTCAAACACTATTTATAGTTCACCGCGGCTGCCACAAAGAAGACCAGAGCATGACGCGCGGGTACTGTTGCACCACCACTGCTATTGGACTACTGTGTGTTACAGCGCGGGGCGCCCGAGGGTGAATAGTTCAAAGCGTTGCGACAGCCGTGACCAGCGGTGTAAAGAGGATATTACGGCGCAAGACAACTGATATGAGCAGTGTCACGCGTCGGGTCCGTTCGAATGGGCAGAACCGTAAGCGTTGACTAGCTCCTATTATTATTATTACGGGAAGGAGGACCCCCGGTATGGGAACGCCTTCGGTCTCGGATATAGAGGCAGTAACGAGGTTCCGGGAACACCCAGTGTTTACTAAACGCTATACCAAGTGACCAGAAGAAAGTCAATGCCAAGTGATCTGCGATACACCTCCTATCACCCATAGTCATTTGGACCCTGCCTTGCCCGTCGTACCCGTTGTCGTGCCTGGTGCTTTGTTGATAGTTCACGCTGGCTGCTTGCAACTACCGCCTTGCATCGACTTTCTGCGTGACCCGATCCTCGGTGCACAAGAGAGCATTTCTCGAAGTCTCAAACAACAGGTGGGCCGGCCTCGGAGATATAACGAGCGCGGGCCCTTCCTAGGGTCTGAGATCTGTACCCTGTTGTATCACTACTGTTGCTGGTGTACTACTGTTGTTGTACCGCGCTGTAGGAAGAGCAGGTTATCCCGTGGCTGCGGGTTGCATTTAGAATTCCGAGGAATTGAGTGTGGTTCAATTACGTCCTGCCCGCGCGAATATACCGCTCTTGGGTACTACCAGTAGGTGTTTGTTTCGATTTCCTAGGAAGACAGGAAGCATGGCACACACAGTACACGCACAAACGCAGAAGCACGGCCCGTCGCCGTCACAGAGGGGAGGGCTTCATGTGGGACTGCTATTGTACCGTGGCTGTCGCAATGTCATCGTTTTTTCTCTGCTGCTGTACTACGCTGTCTTTCCAGCTCACAAAATATCAAAATATAAAATACTCCTATAAAATTATGGGGGTTGCACTACCCTGGCAGGCTCTAGCTCTGCGGAGACATATCACGTAGTTACTTGCTAGTTTTCGTGACTTTGAACCCTCAAAGAACGCGCCACGGATCCCGGCCGAGGTCCAAACTTGAGCCGTGTGTACACGCGGGGCTCCTGCTTGCCCCGCGGCTGAGAGCACGAGAAACGACCCCCGGCCGGAAGAGAAAAAATGCCGATGTTCTAAAATCAACTTGATACCTACCACCATACCAGTACATACAAGGTTCCCCTTCGGGATGTGAGTATGGCGTGAAATCCTGGGGGCGTCGCAAGGCAAAAAGGAAGTCACAGGTTACACCCGTCCTTATAGCTGTTCTTGGTGGAGACGGGAGCCATGAATTAGCGTATTGCTGGAAGGAAAAATAGTAGTAGTAGTCGGCAGGAACTGAGTACTTTTCTTTTACACTACTACCCTGGTATATGCACGCGGTACCATAGGGGTTGACTACGATAATACCGTCACTATACACCACTACCACTACTACGCAGATTTAGTACAGGTAGAAGCAGCATGCCCTCTACAAAATACTACCTGGTTACTACTATTATTACGACTACTAACTATACTACTATTACGGGGGACCATAGTAAGTAGGACCAAAATATTGTTATTAATAGTAAAAATAGATAACTACCTGGTATATAAGTTTTTTGTGTGTACCGTAGGTGCTACCCTGGTATTTACTACGTGTGGTCCCCTGTATTACTAAGTACTCTTGCTGGCCAAAAGCTCATACAATATACAGACAACCTCACGGTAAACAGAGAGGTCAAATACCCATTCCATGCGGTACCGTGCGATGGGGCATGACTGCTATACTGTTCCTATACACCACCACCGATAATCCATAGATGCAGTACAGGTAGAAGCAGCCTGAATAAATATGCACTACAATACCTACTATATCTGCTCCTATAATACTAAAAATTCCATACTACGGCGACGCAGTATGCAAGCGGTACCATGAGTTGGGGGCATGACTACTATAATAATTGAAATATTATTTTATCTATTACTCTTAATGTACACCAGTACCATTTCTACGCAGATATATATATATACTGTAGTAAGGGTAGAAGCAGTACGTACGCTACAAACTACCCTACTATACTATTGCCGGGGACCATAGTTAACAGGACCTATGGTATACATAAAAACCTGTATATTTAACCATTTTTACTAACAATATTTGGTCCTGTTAACTATGGCCCCCCGTAATGCTACGACTACTTACTATTAATATTAGCATTAATAATGATTTTGTAAACGTACACGTATCATACTTCTACACGGTTGAGGGCATCTATACTGCTACTGGCCAGGTAGAAGCAGCACGCGAAGGTATACGGGCAGACGGAGCCAGGTGTTTCGTGGTCACGTACGTGCTCGGTGTGAAGTGTGTGGTGTACGTCAAAGGGCTAGGTGAAACATATCTGACGCTCCACAAACGTGTAATGTTGCTGTTGCTGTATCTGCTGCTGCTACTACTGCTGCCGAGGTTGGTACGAAACGGCGATTTCAAAATTATTGAGGTTTTCAACCCGGAGAAAATTATCGTGCTCGTGCGGGATTGATTATTATTGTTAGGCTTGCCATCCGACGATGTTCAGCATGAGCTTTCACGTTCATCAATCAAAACATTCCTGAAAGAAGAAATCTCCGTATACGAAGGAAACCTATACACCAAGTCTATCTACCTTCTATGTCTACATACTTTATGTTTTATGTACGATACTCTATGTGTTGTCTTTACTCCCTCCTTCATCTTAATTTGTACTTATTACTTGTCTCTTGAATCCTAACCCGCATCCAAGCTCCATCCCCACGCCATCGGTGTGGGTCTGTCATCTCGTCCCCCCCTGTTCCTTCTCGATTGCTGATGACCCCTGAGCTGGAGTCTAAACCGTGATACTCTTCTCGAAATGGCGACCTGTGTAGACACCGAGACGATTCGGAGTAGGCGTTCATGCATCAATCCTTTCCTTCCCATCGACCCACCATCCCTTCCCCCCACTACACTAGCTGCCAGTTGGTCGATGAACTTACTACCTTCTACCCCGAGACGCCCAAAGCTTTCCATTGCTAAAGTGGCAAGTTTGTGACTCCGTTCGTCAGAGGACACATGTCCCGGACGAGAGTAATATTGGCGTTTGCGCGCCTCGGAAGTAGAGGCAGCTGATCCATCTTGATCGGCACTGCCTCCTCGCAGGTGTATCTGCGCTTGAGGGTCCGCATGGGTGACGTCCAGCAGGATGGACTTCTCCCCATACTCCCTAATAGGAGCATTCCGTGGACCTCCTCTCCTGACGACAATGTCCATCCGAAGATTTCGGTCTGCGATGAACGGTTCGCCGCTTTCCACTTGGTTTGGAATTCCCAGCCGCTTCAACGTTCGGGGCATCGCGTGGACGAGCGGTTGGTGTGGATTTACCTGCGCCCCTGCTCTGGGACAGATGCGCGCGTGGCAAGTGCTCACGCCCACTGCATCGCAGCAGGAGCACCTCACTCCCACGTGTTCCTCTATCCCAATGAACCGCCTTCACATGCCCACAAACTCTCCTGCGGGTGTGACCCGGAGTGAGTCCGTTGGTCTCGCCCGAAGGCATGCCGTAGCTCCTTCCCCCTGTAGGCTTCTATAGCGAGCCTTGGCGAGGGCTTTGGTTTCGGTCCCACCCATTGGGTCGCCCAGTCCGGGGGGGCGTGCTGTCTCCGGGAGCTCCTCCAGCGAGGCAGCGTGGGCTACGTGCCGACGTTGGTTTACCAACGTGCCCAATTTCTGTTGGATTTTGCATGAGTTTGTGGCTATGGAGTCGTGTGCAGCCAGTATGTCGGTCTCTGGGGGTCTTGGGGGCCCGTCCTCCTCTGCGCCTATACCCCATTATAACCAAGATTCGGGGACAATACCCGCCATCGCTTCCGGTGACACCCCCCATGTATCCCTAATCTCCCGCAAGCTGTCTCCCAGCTGAGCGATGACGCTCGATTCTGGGAGCCCGCTTCTCAACGTATCGCCTAACGGGCCTGTGAGGTCTGCTAGGATCTCCGGCAAGGCCCCCACCCTGCTCCCGATGGACGCCGATATTCTCCTTGCTGCTGTCGACGGCAGCCCTAACCCTCCCGCTCCCGTAGAAAGGCGTGCTAGGGCTTGCTAGTAAGGTTTGAAAGTCAGCCGACTATGCGGGCACCCCTCCTGGAAAAACGGTTGTGCCTCCGCCGCCCCCGGTAGTTCGAGGATTTTCTCGTACGCCCACTGGGCCATGTTGTCTGCACTTTTACAATCTTCGAGGGACAACCCCGGGTCCAGGGCCCTGTCGAGGTAACTCGTCCGTTGCCCGAAAGATTCGACGGGAATGAGGGCCGCCGCCTGTTTGTCGGGCATGTTAGCGAGGCAGCGCACAAGGTGGTCCGCGCCCCCATCCTTCACTACCTCCATTGCTCGCCCCCACGCGTACTCTTCCGTGCCGATCGAGACACCCACCACCGTCACCCCTCCTCCGTCTGCAATGCGGACCTCAACGCTTTCAAGGAGCGAAATCTCCTCCATCGTCGGGACGTGCCCTTTGGGTGGTAGTGCCGTAGTGCCGTTTTGGCGTCGTTGACCACGATGCCGATGTTATCTAGCTCTCGTCGGAGGAAGGCGAGAGAGACATCGTCCACGTACGCGAAGACTTCCACTCCTTCTCTCTCGAATTCCTGCCGGAATCGCTTCAGCCCCGGTCGTAACGCCAGGCAAAACATTGCTGGTCCCATGGGGTCCCCGAGCTGGATAAGGCTGGAGCAAGCGATCGTCGTGGTCTCTCCTGAGTCCATCCGGAAAAACACGTCGGCTGGTCTTGTGCCGTAGCACTTGGCCACTAAAGGCGTGAGCGCTAGCACGAATTTTGCCCCCTCTTCTAGCACCGCCGTCTTTTTTACGGTGTTGAAGGCGTTGGAGCAGTCCGTGAGAACAAGCAAGTTGCTCGTCTCGTGTAGCATCCTAGTCCTCAATTCCACATGCTCCACTTCTCCGGGTACGGCGACTATAAACTGCCTCATCTCTCGGTTTGCCTCCTCCAACCGCGGTCGCCATTGTCGCATAGCCCCTGCGGTGATGAGCCTCCTCCATGTCATACCCACGCAGGCCGGCCGACACTTTTCCCCCAACGCAGTGAGGCTCGACTGCAGGAAGAGCTGCCAGAACTCTGGTGGGAACGCGTCCGGCTCATCGACGATTCTCCGCCAGAAGGCTGTCATACCACTTCCGGATTATTTTCGCTGATATTGGTTTGAATGATGGGTTGTAGATTAGCAAATCGTTGACCGTCGTTTCCGGGGCCTGAGAGGGCGCTCCGGGAGTTGATGACGTCGAAGAGCACCTCAGAGGCGTACTCATCGTATGGGTGGCACGGGGGGGCGTTTCCATCTTCCATCTCGGTGCCGCTCACTAGCACTGCGGCCGCCGCCGCTGCGGACACGGTGGCATGGTCTTCGGGGGGAAACTTGGCCATCAATTTGTTCGACGTTTCCTCGTTCCCCGCTGATCGTGGTTATGCCAGAAGGTTGCGTGCAGCCACTTTGACCCCTACCGCGTGGCGACACGCCGACGACGCTCGTTCAAGTTTTGCCTCTTCCGAAGCTTTCTGGGCGGTTTCCCTTTGCCTCAAGCCCTCTATCCTGGTGTACGTTATCAGCCATGGTAGCAAGAGCATTATGCCCCCACTCTCCACCAGCGCGAACCTCTGTCGCCTCTTTATCCGGCGGTCCGATGAGTGGATCAGGGCTGGCATGAGGTACCATAACTTTGTCGCCCCGCAGGAGAGAATTCGGTGTCGCCGAGTCCCGGTTCTCCCATAGCGTGGTTGAGGATGCCAAGGGCGTGGACGCTTAAGCGCGCATGTGCTCCTGCCAGCTGCGGCTGTGCTGTCTTCCCGGTTGCGAAACGTTGCCTCAGGTCCTCCAAGGAAACGGCATTGAGTGGTGGCCCTATGCCCAGGCTGGTTTGGGCCCATCCGTACCAAAGCCCCCAGCTACATAGGTCCTCGTCACCTATTATCCCCCCTCCCATCCGCGCCGCCCGATTGCGAAGACCCGGGTCAGCTTGGACCGCTGCCTCCAGTGCGTCCCATCTGGGATGCCGGGCTCCGCAGTCGGCAGCTGAACCACGGGGTGATGCCGATGCCGTACCTCTCGCTAGGGTCTCTACCACACAACGAGCGTGGAGCACGTGGTGCCCTTGCCCACATGGAAAACGTAGCGCCCGGTGCCCTAGCTGAAGTGTTACACCGCAGACCCCGCATGCCCCTCCCCTGTGGTGTTGCCAACAAAGGCCCGGGGGTGCGTCCCGTTCCCTGTTCTCCTCCCCTGCGACCTGGGAGATCCTCCCGCCGGAGCCTCGCCGTTTAGTGTCTGATGCCCTCTGTCGTTCTCTGTTCCTCTCTCTCCACTTTTGTGGCTCGTTCCTCTCCCTACGCCTCTCTCTCCACAACTAGTTTGCGTTCCTCCGGTTTTCGCTTCTCCTCTACCTTCCCTATACCCCCCCCCTCTCCGCTAGCTTCGCTCCTTGTACTCGTCCCCGCCTCTCCCGCCCTCTCCATCCCTCACCATCCCTCGGTCCGACTTGCTTTCTCCGCTCCCCGCTCTCTCTGTAGTCCTCCTGCTCCCCTTGTTCTCTCAGGTACTTGCACACCTCCCGCTTCCCCCTGTCCCGCCGTTCCCCCCTCTCCTCCTTCCCCCCCCGTCCACCCTGTCCCCCTCTCCCTCCCCCCACCTGCTGGCGGGGTCGCCGCCCTATCTCCCCCCGCCGTTCTCCCCGCTCCAGCCGCCCCCTCCATTCCCTCCTCTCCCCCCGCCCCTCCCACTCTCTCCCTGGCCCCCCTGTCCCATTTACTCCCTCTTTATTGTTGACTGCTCGCTACGACTCGCGAGCTCACGGGTATAGGGTTCCAAACCTATTGTATCGAAAAAAAGAACACAAGACCACGATCACTCCATTGCTCGACCTGGTGAACATAGCACATATACTCTATACGAGCACTGCTGTTTGTACTGCTGCTGCTGTTTTGGTGCGACCCGTGGCTGCGCGTTGCTTTTGAAGTACGAAGGAAGAGCATGAGTTCCTACGAATCGTCGTCCTGCCCCTGCGCAGCATCCAGATAATTGCACCTTTCTCGAGATTACGTATGTTGTTCGTTCACATTTCCTACGATGACAGGAATTACGGCCCACATACAATACGCAGACACACAAGAATGCGTTATCCGTGGCCGTCACAAAAGAGAAAGCAACGCCGTGGCTGCCTCGGTATAGAGCTCAAGGGACGGTGGGATCTGACATGATACAGCAGCAGACAGCAGCAGACAAAAATCTTTGAAATGGTGAGATTGTGGGGGTCTTCATGGTCAGTCCTGCTTGGCTCCAGCAGGTCGGTATGATTCCCCGTAGTTATTTGCCAGAATTCGCGACTTCGGAGGCCCAGAGCACGCGCCACGGGCCTCGGCTGGGGCTCGCATTTGCGCCGTGGTGTACACGCGGGCTCCCTGTGTGCCACGCAGCCTGGAGTGCGAGAGAAGACCCGCGGCCGGACGAGAAAAGTAAAGTATTCTGGGGGAAAAAAGTCAGTTTGATGCAAAGGAATACAAGGTTCCCCGTCGGGATGCCGTTGACTTCAAATCCCGGGGGTGTCCCAAGTTGAAAAGGGTGGAACAGCATCATCGGGAGGCATCCCTATTCAATCCGTGTACCGCTGTATTCTGCTACCAGGTACGTGACAGGACGAGGTTCGTGTGTGCTCTATTGTAATTTTGTACTGCTGCTGTCGTATCTCCTACCAGGTAGTGAATACTGCATACACATTTATAATCATATTTACGTTTGCCCTTTTTTTTACTTAATTTGATTACAAGAACCTGCCTCGCGCTCAGCGAGCCTACCACGAGCTTTTTGTCGCTTCTACGATATTTGCTTTTTCCGCGTTCTTTGGTTTATTTGGGTGCTTGCTTCTCGTGCCACACTTTTCCCCCCGGAAAAAAACAAAAAAAATAATTTCAGAACAGAAAAAATATCGATTTTGTTTGTATTACGGCGATTTGGCTGGCTCTCTTTCGTTTTTTTCTCAGGCTAGTTGAACTTTCTTTTGGACTTTCAGATTTGTTTCGTTCCTTCGTTTTTCTTTCGTTTCGTGTGCGTGCGTGTTCTAGGAGCACGAAACCGCGGGCGATCCCGTCGCCGTCGCGGGTGTCAGCGGGTGCTGGCGGGTAGAGGGGGGGGGTGCAAGGAGCGCGGTCGCCGCTTTCGTGGCTAGGCGTCGCGTGTGCCACGAGAACGAAGGAAGCAGAAATGGGCTCTGTCTGGCCTCCATTTGTGGTTTTGGATAAAGTATGTGCGAGTCTATAGGGGTCGTTCGGGATTGCAAAATAATATACAAGCGGTGCTTATTTTTGCGACCAGGCTGAAATTCACAGAGAGAGCTATTATTATGCGTTTGAGCACCAACAATGTCGACCTGGCGAGCGAGGGTCACGGTGAGCACCGGGCTTCACCCGGGGCGGGCGACGGGGTCCACTGTGGCAGAGAGGGAAGAAAGCTTTACCTGGACCGAATCAGTGTATTAATGTGCGTATGTATATGTATATATATTATATATATTATATATATGTACTAGGCGCTTCGCTCCGCGGGTGCTATGCTGCCCGCTTCGCTCGCTCAGGAAGGGAAAGTACGTCAAATTCTGCGAAGCGGGGACAGAGGTCCATGATTGGATCCACTTTTTTATGATTGTAGTCGCAAACTGGCGACTTGAAAATACGAGCACTGACTGCTGTTGTACCGCTGCTGTTGTAATGAATTGTGCGTACCGTGGCTGCACGGTTGCTTTTGAAACACCGAGGACGTCGGAGTTCGTACGAATTATTGTCCTGCCCCCTGCACAGCATCCAATTTCCCCTTTCTTGTGTTCGTTCCTACTTCTTAGGTCGATAGGCATCACGGCCCATATACGCACACGCACAAAATGCGCCGTCCGTGGCCGTCACAAAAAAGAAAGAGCTTGATGAGTGACTGCGGCTGTCCGGTGCCTGCCTCATTGTAGAGAGCTCGAGGAACGGTGCGATCAGACATGATATAAAGCAGCAGCAGCAGCAGCGAGCAACCAGCAGCGAACAAACATCCTTAAAACTGTGGAGTCCTTTGTCCTGCTTGGCTCTAGCAGGTCGGAACGACTCCCCGTAGTTATTTTTCTAGAATTCGCGACTTTTTGAAGGCCCAGAACACGCGCCATGGATCTCGACCGGGGCTCGCAGTTGCGCCGTGGTGTACACGCGGTGTCATTGCGTGTTACGCAGCCGAGGGTGCCAGAGAAGACCCGCGGCCGCAGGAGAAAAGGAATGGTATCCCGGAATATAGTTAATTTGCTACATAGTACTGTAATTCCTCCACTCCGTCCGTTCGAGGCCTGATACCCCCCGGACCTGATCCCACCCACAAGGTGCACAAAATAGGAGCCGCCCGAGGCCCACCGTCCACCCTGATCCCATCCAGGCGCGTGTGTGTTTTGGAACTTCCCACGTCGACCACCAAGAAAGCAAAACCCCATCTACTTCTTCTATGGAAAAATTCCACCAACCTCCACGGAAGTAACTACAGTATATATATTTCCAATTTTATTTTTTAAATTTATGCCCGTTGGAAGTACGAATTACTTCCAAAGTACTTACGCTCATAGAAGCTTCCACTAACTCCATGGAAGTCTCCACCAACTTCCATCGCAGCGAGAATAGAAGTGGACTTGAGGCAACACGTAGAGCATCGTAGATAAAACATCAAATAAGTAGACATAGAAGTGGAAGTTGATGTAAGCGGAAGCCCAAAGACGAAATTAATGGAAGCTGCTACTACTACTGCTGTATGTAGATGGAAATCGGTGAAAACCGCTGGAGGCTTACGTAAACTGTGGAAGTTGATGGAACTCTGAGGACGCTGTAGGAATAATTCATAAAGTCTGTGGACCCTTGTGGGCGTAAATGGAAATTAAGAAAAACTCGTTGGAATAAGTAGAATTATATTGGCGTAAATGAAAGCTCTTGGAAGCTTCCACCGAAGGTGGTGGTGGAAGCTTGAGTTGATGAAAGTTGGTGGTAGCTTCCACTTCCCTCCAACAGTAAATGCTTCAATGTACTTCTATAGAAGCTTCCACGGAGTTTCATGGAGGCAAATAACTGCCATAGAAGTTTCCACCAACTTCCATGGAAATAATATTACTGCGATGGAAGCTTCCACGAACTTCCATCGAAGTAAGTTTACCTCCCTAGAAGATGTGGAAGCATGAAAGTAAATAAAAAAATAAAGATAATTTGAAGACCCCGCTGAGAACCAAACATTTCGTTTCCAGCGTATCTCGTCTGATAGGTCATGCAGACAGACACCCTTTGACATATATGTATGGATAGAGCCCCGCAGGCTGTTGTTCGGCCGTTGGGACTTCTTGAAGAAAACATACATCCAAGGTGTTTTTTGTGGCAAGAGGCACAGCAATAGTATAGCAGTGTGGCCGGCGTAGCTGTGTTCGATTTATTGGTAGTATGCGTAGGTGTTAGCCACCAGCATTGGCGATGCGCGAATACATGGAGTAGTAACGGAAGAATGGAACAAGCAAGTACGGGAGCAGCATTCAACCTTTGACGCGTCGAGCGGAAACGATTCGTTCGGACAGCCAGCGGTAAAGCGCGCTCCAAGACCGGAGCATAGCAGATTCCCACCAGATATCGATCGTTGGCATGCTCGGCGGTGCGAACTGAAGCGGCATAGCGCAGGGCTGAAATTGGCGTGACATGCACCGTTTTGTTCTGCTTAATATTCATGCGTGAGGAGCGGTTATAGATGCATAAATACACCTTACACAGAGCAGATACGTACATGGCGGTTTCGGTTTTCTGTCTGCCAGACAGCGGACGGAGTAACGCTACCTAAGGCATTAACGCCAAGACCGCGCCAGTGGTATCGTTTTGTTTTCGATTTCCCGTCCACTGGTATCTGGTATCTGGATTCTGGGCGGCAGTCGCTGTAGCACTGCAGCCGTCTCTTGTAAAACTTGTGCATGTGCAGTCGTTGACTTGACCTCCCCCCTAGAAATAGGAATGGCGGAGGGTTCCAGTGGTAACATGTCTCGGGGGCACATAGTAATCAGAATCAACCATGGTTCACAAACTGAGGGGGGGTACGTATGTATGTGTTTTTTCGGTCCATCGTGGGTGCCGATTACTACACATTTGTATCCCCCCCCCATAAAAGCAGTGTGGTTATGGTCAGTTAACCCACTTTAGAACCGCAGTCCCGTTTTGGGGACAAACCACTCATATTCCAAGTCATTTGTCTCCACAACGGGACTGCGGTCCTAAAAGAGTTAAGGAGGCCTGCTGCGATTGGGGGTCACCCGCTTTTATTTTTATTTCTGAGGCTCTTCACTCTAGCAGCCATGCACCCCATCAAACACCCGACCTTGGAGAATCGTGAACGTGCATACATCCCGATGAGCAAAGCCACGGCCTAGGACATGTACGAAACAATTGAGCAAAACGCAAATGACAAGAAGACGTGGGCCTCATCGGGTAAAACTCCTCAGGTGATGAACTCGGTCAGTCAGAAAATATTTGGCCAGGAAATGCTACATAATGGTGCCGGTATACAGCTGGCCAATAACAACGGCACTATATATATAGCCGCAACCAACCGGCACTATATACTCCGTACACACTGGTTCATCCCAAATACAAGAAGCGGTATCACCGGCACTCTACCGGGCAGCCGGCACTATATAGCGGCCACTCCTGTACCTCTACCGTCCAAGGGGCGTTGAAACGAGACACTTCCTCTACGATGGTTGGGGCACGATGTGCTTTGAATACGCCTGCAAAAAGCCGGACGAGGGGAAATCATGTGCACTCCGCTTGCTCGCGCGGCGTGACCGATGTTTATCGCGCTCTCGGGGGGCACCGTGTCAGCGGGAGGGGAGGGAACCGTGTGCACTCAGCGCGCTCGAGCGTGCGGGCGTGTGGCCGATAGCTCTACTAGCGCTCGCGGGAGGCATTGTGTCGCCCGGGGGGTGCTGATCGATAAGGCAAAAACGCTCACCATGGACAGCGTGCAGAGGCGTTTCCCCATGTTCGCGTCCAATATAAGGAGCGGGGGGTTCTCGTTACTGCGCCCCCTTTTGGCGGGGGGCTGCCCTGGGGGAGTCCTTGCAAAAAGAGAGGGGGGGGGGGGGGGGTGGGGTACCACCCACTGTGACTGCTATTAAACTAAGAAAACCCGGAGAACGCCGACTGCGTTTCTTCCGGGTAAACGCGGGTTGTACTCACTATACACCATCCAGTCGATGCTGATGGCCGTATGCCCACTGTCACCCCTTTGTTTGCCCCCGCCTTATTGGGACTGCATTTGCTGGTAAATGGACGACTCGCGAAGGCATACAATTGACCAAGACGTTTCAGTCGACGCTGACCGTATTTCCATTGGTATGCGTTTTTTTGGCCCGGCCTTATGGCCTCGCCTTACTATAACACAATTTATTTGCTAGTAGACGAGGCGGCCCGTGAAGACAGACAATTGACTCAAGACTGACGGGCGGTCACGAGAATAACTTTACTTTCAAAAATGGCAGTCACTGTGCTCCTCAGATATTCTATTGCAGAACACAACGCGCCCAACGCATCCCTCAGCTTGTTATCAAGTCGAGCGTTGGCCCACTTCAGGCTGGTTAACTTACAGCTGACGTTTTCGTTTTGTAAGTAAAGAAAATACAAGTAAAAAACCCACGAGATAAACGAGGAGCTGCAAAAAAACCAAAACGGTATGCCTAAAACACACAACGGACAGGCTGTTATTTTTAGCTACACGCGTATTAATGACGGGAAAACAGAAAAGATCTGAAACGATTCGGGAGTAAGCGGTATAATAGTACTGGTAGCTGTAAGATACAAGTGCAAAGAAAACAACGACATACTGTAGATAGAGTGGGACAACGAAAACCGAAGGCCAAATACATGAGCTCGAGCAGGCCTCGGAGTGTCTACTTACCCTCAACCTAAAAATACACCCCGATCGACCGACCCATCTAACTACTGCTGCCTCCCATGACTGGCCCAAGACAACGCACTTTACACTCGAGGCGAGGGAAGCAGATCAGCCCACTGGTACCCCTGCTAAAATATTTGTTCTCGTACGGACAGAAGCTTCCCTGGGGGGGGGGCTCTACTCCTCTGAAAACTCCCCTCTCCTGATGCCACACCTCGTTCTCTCAATAGAAGATTTAGTAAAAGCATCGATCGCGACATGTCTCGTTTTCCCCGAAGCGCTACACACACCCACGCCTCGCACGCAAGGGGGCGAGCAGCCGTCTTTCGCGCTCCTCCGTTCCGTCTGGTGTCCTTCAAATCTTCCAACAGCTCCCTTGCAGACGGGTCAGTCAGTCCCCGACCCTCCATGCTCCGAATAAAAGTGTCTTCGGAGAAAAAATATCATTCATATTTCTGCCCTGCAGAATCAGCGCCCGTCGACGCAATCGGCGCCTCGTCGGCAGCACATGCCGCCGCGCCCCCGCTGCCCCCACCTCCGTGCCCCGTGAAGGTAGGGGCATCGTACATGAGCCGTCCGGCTGGGCAAGACGAGGTCCCAAGATCCCCGATCCTGTACCTGGCGGTGTGTGATGTCGCACGCATGTTGTACACAGATTTTTCCACGCGGTTAGTATAGAGAGAGCGTGATGTGCGCATAAACGTTTATAAATTGATTTCCATGAGGCCTGTGTTGAGCACCCGTGTTGGGCAGGTCGCTAAGGTTTTGTCGATCAATGGGCGTGCTTAGTAGGAAACTAAGGCGGGGAAGGGCAGGACGAGCGAGCGGGGGCGAAAGCCGAATCTACGATCGACCATGAGGTGGATTTCCCCATGATGGTGGGAACAAAGGTCAGGAAGCAGAGAGCGTTGACTCCCGAGCAACGACTACTGGGCATGATCGACGGGGGTCGGACAAGATGCATCCCCTCCATTAGGCGTAAAATCTCAAACGTCAGAAGTTTGCTTGAAAGACCACACCAGTCGCTGCAAAGGCAAAACCCAGAGCAGTATTTCCTGCTTCTACGTTTTGACGGAGAGAACCGCGAACAGTTGCATGTAGCACTGTATATCCAGGTAGCACTCCTAGAGGCTCAGGCTTCCTGCAACTGTCGCCAACCCTCTCGTGTCAACCACCCACGACAAAACACCAGGGGGACGAGGACGATAATTGAGGATCGTTTGCATGCGCATACTCCTGGCATGAAACCGTACGCTAATCACCACGCGTCTCTCGGAGGGATCGATCGGAGGGATCGATCGTAGGGACCCAGAGCCAGCCACCGACCCGACCAGAAACATTCTTCCAACTCGGCAATCGACGATCGAGCGAGAGTTAGACTTCGTGCGTGACTCACCCGTCTTTGTAGATCATGCAGCTGAGCTTGGGGTCAGAGTAGCACTCGTACCGAGGTTTCATACAACACTGCGGGGTTACTGGCGGGGCAGGTAACAAAAGCGGACAAGAGACGGCACCAATCGGTAAAATAAGGACGAGAGTTTGCAGGGGGGGGGGCGGGGGGGGGGGGTGTACTCCATAGGAGAGATGCACTCGATCTCATGCATGGCCGTAGTCGTATGACCATAGACCCTCGCATCCCTATGTACAATGCCGGGACGGAGCATGTCGGGTTTTCACCGACCAGGCAGACATTGCTTGCACCAAGCGCGAAGCGCCGTGAGGTGTCTGGCGAGTCGCCTGAAGGGTGAGCTGCATCCTACTAAGAACCGCTTTAGAGGCGGACTTGCATATGGACGACAGCTTCAATGAGTCGATTGGGGGGGGGGGGGGGTTAATATGCTGTAGTTCTGCTCATCTTCGGGAGTTTACGGGACTGGCGAACGGTGCCCTACAAAGCGCGAAGCACACGAATCTGCGACGACGAATCTGCGACGCTCTAAAGCTACTGAGGAAATTGCTCGAGGGGCAAAGGGAGGCGTCCATCGGTTGTGGAGGCATGCCAAGCGTGAGAAGTCAAATCCGCTTTTGCCCAGATCCATTCCATCTGGTGGCAGACAGTAGGAGACCGCTCATACATCCACCAGCTACGCGAACAAAGAAGCCACATGCACATTCCGAAAACTACACTCTGCGTGGACAATTTGGTCATACCTAACCACATCAGGAAGTTGTCCTTCCAGAGGCTTTCAGCACCCCCCCCCCCCCCACCCCCGCCCCCCCCCCTCCAGCTTCCCGCTCGACTACGAAAGCCAATTAGCACGTAAATCGAGTCTGTGTTTAACGCACGAGTACTCACTGTTGGCGTCATCTGCAAATGGTGTGCGGCGGCTCACGAGAAACTCTGGGCGGGGCGGAAGAAGAAAGCGCACGATCATGGCGCGCAGGAGGAGGCCACCCGTCACTGCCCATCTAAGCAGGGTCGGCACCTGTAACCATTGCGATCGAGGACACCACGACGAGCGCGGGGGAAGGGAACCTTGATGGTTACAGCAGGGCCCACCCATGGACGTTACTGATGGCGCTCGTGTGCACGCGCTGTTTGTTGTGGTTCACAGAGTCGTTCGGATGGCGCCTCGGATGGCGCCGGTGACCACAAAACTTGAAAACATTTGTTGCCAAAGGGCCGTGCGTACCTGCCTCCATCGGAATATACTCCATCGAGGGAAATGATTGGGATACGCAGCAATCACCCACGCCCGTGTGCGTATTGCTCATCGGCCTGTCTAGGGCAAGCCGCGAGATTGTCGGTAGGACTGACAATGACAGATCATTTCTATGTAGGTGTTCTGTGGGGTACTGGTAAACAGTCCATACAATAGGGGCATATCGTGGGGAAAATGTCCAAGATCTCAAGGCGATCGAGCAAGGGTTACGTCCCCCTCAAGCTCATTCTTCCAACTCTCCAACACTGCTATCTTGAGAACTTTGACCCTATAATCGCGCACTCTTCCATCAGCTACATCAATACCTCTTCTGTTCTCTCGTGAACAGCACAAGTAGTACCGGTACTTCACAGTCACTAGGTATGATCGATGTATGTAAAGTCCCTTCCGAGTCAGCCTACGATAAGAACACTCCAACAGGCTATGAGCCTCGTCCATCTTCAAGTCTTTTCCTACAGTAGACAGCCTACGTTGTTACCTTCCACGGCATCCCCAATAAACGAGGCACTATGGTTTTACTCCGTTTGGTTAAACAAAATTTGCGATCTATGGCGGGAGAGGGTGTCGGGCCGGAAGGAGATAGCGTTCTACTTATACGTTACCCGGCTGTACTGCTGCCTCCGGCGACGGTTATATGACAGTACGAAACACGAGGCAAGAGCGCGTGCACGATTGCTATTAGACTGTCATTGACAATCTAAAAGCTTGAAGTAAATGACACTACAGTAAGAGGCGACTCGCCATGAAGAGGGCGCCGTCGACAGGAAGAGAACGCACAGTTCGTCCCGACTGTCACTCCGGAAACATTCGACACATGCCGAGACATATCCTTCCTTTCCCCCCTCTCCCCCCCCGCCCCCCCCCTTCCCACTCCTTCCTGAGCAGCCGAGTTGATGTAGACGAAGTTTCTCACCTGCGGCAGGCCCATAATCTTGAGGAGGAACGGGTCCATCAGCGCGTACACGGCCCACCGTGCGGCCCACTGGAATGAGGTCGGCACGTTGGAGATGAAGAGGTCGAGGGTGGAGGCTGCTACCGCATTGTTGCTCCGGTGGTACTGAAAGTGCTCCGTCTGGAGGGGGAAAATCCATGGTGTGTTGCGCGCGCACCGAGTTGCAGAGAATATCAAACGTGAGAGAGAAGGGAAGGGGGTGGGGAGGGGGCATGACCATACGGGGTCAAGGGCGTAGCGCGGACGACACCTCCCAATTTTCTTTCTGTTCGTTTCTGCAGCTGCATTTCGCATCACAACGCAACGCAACAGGGCGCAGCATATTACAATACAACACAGCCTGCTTCTGACTGCTGGGCGACATGGGGAGTCTACCGAAATATTGAGCACGTCCTGCAAATTCCAACTTATTTCTACCAAACAGTGAGCACATCCCACGTGTTCAGACCTTTCTCGACCAAGCAATGAGCACGTTTTGCACGTTCAACGTGTTCAACATGTTTAACAGACACAGTTGACGGTAAATACGTGAACCTCTGTCGACCAATCATTGAGCAGACTCTACACAGCCTCGAGCCTCTCTGCCATTCTACATGTTCAGGGCTTTCTCGATCGAACATTGAACACTATTCGGCGCGTTCAACATGCCCAAGAAACACATTCTACAGATACATTCGAACCCCTTCCGACCAAACAACGAACACATTCTACATATTCGAGGCTCTCTGGACCAAACGTTGAGCACAGCCCACGGCACACAATCCGAACCGTCGTGTATCCGTCGGAGAAAACATCATCAACGTGTGACTCAAATAGACAAGAAAACACTGGTCTTGGGGCAATTTCACCGACGCCTCTTCCCTTCCCCCCCCCCCGCCTCGATCATGCCCCGTGTGGTACACTATGCGTGGACAAATGGCGCCTAGGTGAGAAGCCGTAACCTCGATATTGCTTGAAGCGTTCGCATGGGGAGGGGATAGCGCGTCACTTTAGCTTGTGAAATATCAAAAGCGCTGGTACTGCAAATCAGTGCTGGGCGAGCTATGAACGAGACTTTCCTACAAAGGGCGGCGAGGGCTACCCGATCGAGGATATATGTATATGTAGTGCACGTACGAGTTTCTAGGTTGCATTCAGGCCTCCTAGTTTTTTTGTCGCATCGGGGGGCGGCTACCTCGACAACGGAGACCAGGACGGCGAAGAAACGCATATATGCCGACGCCGTCTACTCTGCACTCGCTGCTCGCGCACCTCGTACGCTAGCTGGAAAGCCCAGGCGTCGTCCCATGTCTTCCAGTCGCGAGCGCCCTTGATGCCCATGCGCTCTCCGAGGAGCGCGAAGTGGCCCAGCAGGCCTGCCTTCTCGATGTCTGTGCAGCGCCTCCACTCGTACCTGTTTCGACCCAAACAGAGCAGTCGATGCTATTAACAACAGCGTCGGTTGCAGCAAACGTACCGGAAAGCAAACGCAGCAACAACAGCAGTAGCAGAAGCACCAACTGGACCGGCCGTTGTAAGAGTAAGGACCCGCCATTCCCCCCGGCCTCCCCAAGATAGCACTGTTGGTAGAAGCACGTGCATTTCTTGTCACGGTCAGATTTTACGTGGAGTGACCCTGTGACGCAAATCTCCGTGCGATTCCAGCACCTCCTGCTTGAGCTGAGGCCCCAACCTTGACCCCTGACCCACCCCAGTTATTTCCAAGATTTTTGTTTAGTCGCTGCATGTCATAAGTCCGCCCAGTTGTTTGAGTTGTCAAGCCGACACCCACCGATCGATCCAGACTGCGGGCTCCGTGATGAAGAGGCACAGCGTGTAGAGCATGTCGGAGTTGCTGATTTGCTTGGAATACATGCCGTGGATCGCGTTTATCCGAGCAATGGAAATCTTGCTGCGGTTCGTTTCCGTGTCGTTCTCCCAGAATTCTCGGAAAAGAAGGTCCGCATCGTCGTACCTACACCCAGACAAGCGCATGGTTTAGGGGTGAAGTGACGGGGTAAGGTGCGGGAAAACCGGCGAATTATGATGGCATCCCGTGTGCAGGGAGGTGGGTTCAGGTCTCCTCCCCTTCAGGCGCTTGGTGTACGGTAGAGATACGCCTATTTTTAGCTGAGGCTCAGGCTCACTTGAGGAGCTTCATACCTCACCTAGAACTGCGGGGGAACACGGCAGTAATCAGGACCAAATAGACTTACTGTACTGTTTTAAAAATACCGGAATATATAGGTCTTTGCGTGTATGACGGGTCCTGATCACTGTGGTCCCCCATAATAGTAATCAGCTGATTTTCGAAATATACACGTATATACTACAGTGAAAACTTGACTTTTTTTAGGACTGCAGTCCCGTTTTGGGGATAAGCTGCTTAGAATTAGAGACGTTCGTCCCCAAAACGGGACTGGAGTTTGATCTCAAATGGTTGACCCGACGACCAACCCCGTGACGACCAACCCCGTGAAGCACAGCAGGTATTGCGACGATGAAACAATGTCAAGCACTACCAGTAACTGTGCTCCGACTATATGGGGTACCAGTCTGTACTGAACGAAGTATATGGTTCCGTTAATATTTAGTATCAACACACAAGCCGTCCGCATTTTTCCGGACAGGAGTGGCAGCATGTTAGCTCCTGAGTCGAGGACCCCCTCGTCAGCCAAAGCATGTAGGGGGCAAACCGTGTCCGTACCCACACCGTAGTACGCCTCCCCGTTCCGCTGCACTGGATAAAGGGGGGGGCTGCGCCCCCCCCCCCCCCCCCCCCGGCACCCCCGCATGGGCAGAGCAGACGGCGTTCAAATTCCACCCGACCAGATGTGATTCGTCCGCAACACAACCCTTTACCACTGCTTACCGGAATGATTCAACGAATTTACAGTATCCGGCAGCGTTAGTCCCTCGTAGAGAGTTCACCTCTTGCCGGCTCGCTTGCAAAACTCGCCCGTCTTGTGCACCAGCTTAGAGATGGAGGGGACACCAAACGCTCGAAACTGCGCGAACTCCAGCGCCTTTTGGGGGCGTGCGCGGGAAAACGAAAGGCGGGATTGGGGGGGGGGGGGGGGGGGAAGGGGGGGGGGGGGGTACATAGTAAGTCGTTAGTTTGTGTGTTGGCATGGTGCAACTCCACGCCAAAGTGTCTCTATTGGCGCCTGTTTTTCGCGAGGGCCTGATTAGTTGTTTGTTGTTGCTGTTGCGGAGGAACACCAGCATAATGACAATCAGAGCCGAACATGGCTGATGGTGCGATGGTGCGTAAAACATGTTGCGGGACACATGATTCTTGGGTCCATGGCGGGTGATGATCACTGTCAACCCTCTTGGGACTGCAGTCCCGTTTCGGGGACAAACCATTCAATTTTTAAGTAACTTGTCTCCAAACCGGGACTGCGATACTAAAAGGGTTAATCTGACCCCCCCGCAATAGCCGTTAGAGTGGCGCTGAGCCCACCCACCGGCCTCGGAGTATAAAATAGAGTCAACAGTAACATTAGACACGGCAAATCTCGAATCAAAACGTTTTTGAGGGCAAGCGAATTGTTGTGTGATCCTTTTTTTGTTTTTCGTACTCCTCGCATAGAACCGCGACCCAAGAGGGGGCAAATACTCCCCCTCCCCCCCCCCCCCCCCCCCTCCCCCTACTTGACATGGGTTACCTTTGATACCGTGAAGGGAAATTCTAGCATGGCGGTCTCCCTGTACACCGCGGACGGGTCCTTCTTCACGTCCATGCGCTTCAATCCACGAACTCTGCCGCGCCAAGAATGGCCGAACATTAGGCGGTAATAGCGACGGCGGCGGCGGTGGTGGTGGTGGTGGTGGTGGTGGTGGTGGTGGTGGTGGTGGTGGTGGGAGGAAGAATGGATACATAGTAAGCGGCAACAGCGGCAACAGAGTCGGCGGTGGCAGCACGAATGGTTGGAGTTTAAGCGGCAATATATTATAGCTGTAATAGTGGCGGTGGTGGTGACGACGACGGGAGGAACGGGGGGCACACCACAAACCGTCCCTTTCGTCCGATCTCAACCGGAAAGCAGCTCACTCTTGGGTCTACGGTGTGGTTAAATACATCCGCCGAGAGGGTCACGGAACAGGTGTGCTTGAGACAAGCTCAGCTCCCCCCCTCCCCCTTTTTTGGCGATGAGGGATGGGTGGGTGGGTGTTGTCTCACCTCCGGAAGCGTAGTAGCTGTAAAAGGCCGACATAGGTGGTCAGCACGGCCAGCCCCGTCGTCAGTCCCGAACACGACCAGTTGATTGCTTCCTCCTGCATCATGACCACGTTGCTTACCCTGTTCACCTGCAGTGTCCCGACAGCAAAGAGAGCAAAGAGAGCAAGGATCCGACGCCTTTTGAGAAAAGAAAACTGAAATTAAGTTGGTACATCTGTTCGTTCCGAAGTGTTTCGTCCCCCCGGCTATCCTGTTCCGCTCAGCCCCAGAATTGTGTGGGTCACAGCCATCCTCCTGTGCTCAGCAGAATCAGTCAAGAATGCCCACCCAAACATCGCCGATGGGCTTGCGCTTTCGAGAGGCGGCTGGCGGCAGCAGGGGAGGGAGGAGGGTCGGGCAAAGCAAAGACGAATTTCCTCTGCCCCCTTGTCGTACACGGCGTCACCAGACAATCAGGTGTACTCTTAAAACACCTACGAGGTACAAGGTATGCAGCAAGTAGTAAGCCCCACTGTTCCGCTAGTACTCACCAGGCACTGGTACTACTATGTATACTACAGTAGAAGTGTCCTTGCTAGCGGTTGGCGAGAGTGCGGCTATCCCCAACTGCTGTACACTTTATCCTCCACGTTCCGACCGGCACGGAGGGCGAAAGGGAAGCGCAAAAATCCGGCCCGCCGGTGTGAATTGCTGGGGTTCAGACAGGAAAACCACGCCAGCACCGGCGGCCACACTGGAAAAACTGGAATTATCCCGAATTCCGCCCGTACACGGAGAATAAGCACTGACGACGTGTAAAATACATCTACCAGGTATACTTGAAAAGTATTCGAACGCTACTATTAATAGTAATGTTGACTATAGTAGCAATTCCCATTGCTTGTCGCTCCTGGGGGGATCGCCGGCCTGCAGTCTTGACCGAGAACTGACTATCTCCGGCTTAAGGCACGCCAGCGGAACAGATATCATGTGTCGCCCTTCCACGCAGCTTGGGCCTAGGTGCTTTGAAGTGCGGAGTATCAGCTGATACATATATAAATCATCGTAGTGTTGCCGGCACGTGTACTCCATGTATTTTATGAATGTATCGTACCAGGTGTATACACGGTACGCACTGCTGCGGCTACGCACGATATGCACCTGGTACCAGGCATGATGTTTCGGTACCTGGAATGTGATGAGAACGTGTCGCTCTCGATCCACCTGACACGCGCCTGCTCAACTGCTGATGTTACTCTCGCTCACAAGTCACCACTGCTTGTGTCCATCTACTGTATGTTCATATTGGCACTATACTTCGAAGTATACTGTTGTTCCTATACCTGGTACCTGGCGCTATACTATTCTGTTTTTCAGACGAGACCCTGTGTGATCTCATATTTAAGATGTAACATAGGTGTGGATGAGTGGACCAATGGTAGTCAGCGGTTCATGTATACATGCGTCTTGCCATTAAACTTTCCGTGACTTTTTCCAATTTTCTGTCCGCCCATCAGTCCTTCCCGCGCTGAATGCTCTCGCCTTATCTCGTATAGCATCCCCGCCCACAGCTTATCTCTCGACTGCGATGTTCTGCCTTGATCTGCCTTGCCTCAACCTCGCATGGCTATTCCGAGAATGCTACTGCTGTACGTTTAGCGAATTCTTACATCGCATGGGGCGGGGCGCTTTCGATTACTATGATGTATCTCTACCCCGTTAACAGTGTACGAATTGCATTGCCGGTGCTCGTCTGTGTGTGCTTCAAGTCCATCCCTACAAGGACTAGTTGGTGAGTATTCTTGCATCTGCATCGCTTTACTACACTATCAATACTACTACAACTAACTACAATAAACTACTCGGGTTACACGGCAGTGCTCTGTGTGATGTCACATGCACCGACATATCGCTGTCTACCCGTCCCCTAAACTCTAGTAGATTGTGTTACGCTAGGCGGGATCATAAGGACTGCTTGGTCTTCATCGTAATATTTTAAACGCTCCTCATATTTCCGCCGAGTGAGGTATCCCGGTACGTAACCTGCCAGATACCCAAGCATGACCTTGCTACCCTTCAAGTCAACAGGAATCCTCGTAGTGAATGCACAACATTGACCTTGTGATTATTGGCGAAATCGGTAGCGTAGCGAGTTAGTTGCCCATGTACTATTACGGGGGACCATAGTTAATAGGACCTATGGTATACATAAAAACCTATATATTTCACCATTTTTACTAACAATATTTGGTCCTATTAACTATGGGCCCCCGTAATAATATTAATAGTAGCCGTACATACATACGTGGCAGTCATTTCGAAAGGGCGAAAGCAGTACCGAGCCCTACCAACATGGCCGCTCCTATTCCTTTGGCACCCACCAGGTACCAGATATATATTTAGCCGAGCCGAGAGCCTAAGACAGCCCATAGAAAAAAATGAACAAGATAAGTTACTATCAACAGGTTCGCCGACGGCCTGATGCCGTATCTACCTGCTGCATGCGGTGCACACGATATTGAACGTATGCACCGTCACCTCTTTTCTTGCCGGGAGAAAAGAACGCCCGAAAACGTGAAGTTCGAAAGGTATTGTTTTACCTGGTACCTGGGTGAAAAGAAAAGGGGCCGAAAAGAGCCGCACCTTGTGCCACTCTGAACACAGCAAAACGGAGGTGTTCCTATTGTCGTACAATACCAGGTCCGCTCGCCGAGAAACTGCTGTATGATGTACACTATTACGGGGGACCATAGTAAATAGCACCAAATATTGTTAGTAAAAATAGGTAAATATATAGGTCTTTGTGTATACCATAGGTCCTTTTAACTATGGTCCCCCGTAATAGTGCATTGAACTGAACCCATTGAGGAGACAAATGCCGTGAACAAATAGTACACCGATATGATATGGAAAACATGGGGAGAGTATTGATGGTGGGCTCCCCGGTCTGCCCGTGGCGCTGGGAGTCCAGTCCGTCGCAGGTACAGCTGCGGGTCGCAGCCGATTCATCCGATTAACTCATACCACGCGATCGACATCACAACAGCAGAATTTTCACGATTGTTTCGTTGTTTTTGCTCATGATGCTGTTTCCCGGCCACGTTGGCCCCCTCGCCAGCCGGGGGGGGGGGGGAGGGGGGGGGATAGGGAGGGGAGGGGCGGGCGGTGCACTCATTCGTTGAGTGCCTTACGAAGTTGTCCTTTTTTCCACGCATTCCTCTCGAGACGGAGCAGGACGGGGTGGGGCACGCTTTGACTCTATCGGTTTCACTCGATCTCACAAGCGCGTCGCTTGTTTTCAATAAATTGCATTAATCTCCAAAAACCGATTAAAATTCCGTTCAAAGTTTCGCTCGGATTCGCAAGCCCTTCCCGCAGCACGGCGAAGTGACCCCCTCCGACTAGCCGGTAATTACTACGGGGGGGCATAGCAAAATAGGACCGACGGTACACACAAAATCGTACACATTCCCGTATTTATACCAACAACATTTGGTCCTATTTACCAGGGCCCCCCTCGTAATAGTACATCGTACGTGGCATATGCATAGCATCCGCGGTCGAATCGCATTTTCATGTGTGTACAACAATTGAATCTACTGGCACCTTCATGTCGCGAAAGTGCGGCAGTGAAAATGCACGCGGTGTGGACGTTCCCATTTCTTCACATTAAACACCCACCCTCCAAAAAAAAACAAGTGCCGTATATAACCACCCCTCAGGACCACCCCACGTTCCATTAACGCCTGAAGCTTATGTGGTTCAATAGATCGATGAAATCAAAACGTAGATAGGTGGGGAAGGGGAGGGGAGGGGGGGGGGGGGGGTAAAAACATTTGCTGCGGGAAAAAGCGGCCTAAAACCCTTCGTCAGTTCTTGCATAGTTACATCACAGGGACCTTTACGTCGGTGCCCCCGGCGTTATTTATCACAAAAAAAAAAAAACGAATGGACATGTTGGCCTGCACGGACTCATAATGTATAGATATCTCACGAATACGGAATACTTTTAGGGAGGCAAAACAAACTGCCTATGAATAGACCTATTTTGAAGCAGGCGAGCCGGTCCGTCCGGCCGTGAGCACAAACGTCAATCCCGCCCCGAGCGAAAGGAGCACGAATCTACTGCAGTTTTGCGTCATCATCACCGCCGGCTATTATTCGGGCATTTTGCCTGCCAACAAACTAACGATATCGTATATATATATGGTATTGTATCGCATCACGGGTAACTTTTCAAAGTTCGCCACAGCAGTATGTGTATAATATATATATATATATATACCAGGTATATACTATATATACGCGAAGTAGAACAATAGTAGTACGGGACCAGCATCGCACTTTGGGCGTGGTGCACTGTGGGGTGCTGGGGGGCGCATTCAGCAATATGAACGTAACGTTCTCTGAGGTGCTTGAAGCGAATTGAGAATATGAGCATGAACATAGTCTGAGGGGTGGGTACTGATTGGGCTCTCGGGGTTACCGGTTGGCGAGGTGTGACACCACCACCAATAATACCGGTAGTGCACTCGGTATCGGGTGGCTTGAAGATGGAAAGTAATTAACAGCTCACTGCATTCACCAAAGTCATTTGTTGATAAAACCTCACTCACACACACACACCCTCTTATATGTCAATCAACTACTAAACTGTATATAGATAAATCTACATGGGGTTGGTGCACTCACTGTATCAACTCTCGAAGTCCGGAGAGGAAAATTGACGCCAAGCAGGGACGATCACCGCAACTTCCACCGGGTGAGTGGGGCATGGCACAAATCGGTGTCCGAGTTACAGTCGCTGGAATGCAAGGAGCCGTACGGCAACCGCCGCAACGGAACCTACCAGCCGTGGTGGGCGCACGCTCTGCTCGTGGAAGGGGCATTCCTTTTAGTAGCGTAGTCCCGTTTGGGGGACAAACCATTCAAATTCCGAGTAGTTTGTCCCCGAAACGGGACTGCGTTCCCTGACACCCCTAGGGAGGTTATCTTCGCTTCCGTCGCTATTTCGGGGGCCCCAAAGCGGCGAATGGCTCGTTCTACTCTGCACCTGACCCCCGAGGGTACACACACCCCATAGTGGCTATTTTTTTCTCTAGCGTCTCGTACGACGCTAACTTTAAACGCACGATCAAGATATATTGTACCGAGAGACGCATGCTATATACTGCAGGAGTGCGCCCAAAATATTTTTTGAGGCTCGCCCAAAATATTTTTCGAGGCTCGCCCTTTGCCTTGGAGAGGCTCTCTGGCTGGCTCTCGCCCAAAAAAACAAAGAAAAAACTCTGATAAAAAACACAAAAATCTGACGAGCAACCAACCCCCTGGCCTAGACTGCATGCAGTACAGAACGATCGTAATACTTTGTAAAGCGTTGAAAATGCCGTTTTCGACCGTATTAGGTGGTTCCTCAGTCAACCCCTTTAGGACTGCGGTCCTGTCTTGGGGGAAAAGTAGTTATAATTTGAGTGCTTTGTCCCCACAGATGGGGCTGCGGTGCTAAAAGGGTTAATTAAGGTGCCCCATCAGTCGGAAGGTTTTCGGCAAAAGATAATGCTTCATCTCTGTGGTACTCAGTGCGATCGTATCGTTGGGTAAAGAGGGGGGCTTTAGTCCATTTGGGCCCCACACGTCGAGCGATCCACAGGACGAGCGTAAATCGGTGCTATTGTCCACACCTAGTGTAAGAGCGGCCTCCGCAGCAGTACGAGAGCAGCAGCAGCAGTAGTACTAGTAGTAGTAGTAGTAGTAGTAGTAGTAGTAGTAGTAGTAGTAGTAGTAGTAGTAGTAGTACTAGTAGTAGTAGTACTAGTAGTAGTAGTAGTAGTAGTAGTAGTAGTAGTAGTAGTAGTAGTAGTAGTAGTAGTAGTACTAGTAGTAGTAGTACTAGTAGTAGTAGTAGTAGTAGTAGTAGTAGTAGTAGTAGTAGTAGTAGTAGTAGGAGCTCAGCATGCGCCGTATGCTGGGCTCGAGTCGTGCAAAACTCCCTCGCGTCGTTGCACTGGTACTAATGTACTTCGGGCATATTCAACACCAGCATCTCTCTCTTTTAGCCAAGCGGGCCCACATTGCTCCGTGTGGCCCATGCCGCATAATTGCAACTATTATTATGTTCGTCGCATTTTCAGTCTGGGAAGTCCCAAAAGCCCAAACAGGATGACACCACCAAGAAATTGAAGAGAAGCTTTAATAACAGAAAAATGCCGAGGTGCCTCAATTAAACAAGGTGCGCACCTGTTACAAGCCGAGATTTGAACCCCAGGTTCCCAGGGTCTGGGCCGTTCGTTCAGAGTCACTCTGATTCACCGAAGGGAAGGACTCCTGCGGCCAACGCCCCCTCTCCCTGGGGCTTGAGCACAACCCCCCGGGGCGCAGTATAGATAACTTCCTTGTCGAGCAACAATCGGCTGGATTCTCTGACCAACCAGCTGGTGGGGGTGCGCTTCGTGCGAGTTAATGTGGGCGAGTGTTTTCAGCAGTGACGATACTGTTGATCTGTGGGAGAGGGGTCCCGATTTATTGGGCTCGGATGGTTGGAGTCCGGAAAGTGAGGAACAAGACCCGCCGCAAAAATGACGCCTCCATGTGAATAATGTAGGCGTGCACCCCCCCCCCCCCCGCCCCTGGGAGACGCGCCATTTACACGTAGACATTTATCCCGACTCCCACATCAATCTCCTTGCTGCACGTCGATTGGGGTAGGGAGAGGAACGTAAGGTGGAGCAAGCACAGTGTTCAAAAACCAGTCGGCAATGGCGACGTTGTCAAGAGCCTCAGGTCCAACCTTCGGGAAGCCGAGGTGAGGGGGGCACTCGGCCGTAGCGGCGCCGACGTATATATATGTTGCTCTTGATGGTGTACCCACCCACAGTAGATGCGTGGGCAGAGAACGAGCAGCGTCGAGTGATCGTTGGATTTAGAGAAGCGTGCGTTAAGTTGAGGTAGCACCAAACAGGTACGCGTTTTTGCAGTGAGGCGCGTTTCTTTTCCCATCCTGTGAAGGTTTTAGGTGGTATTGTGCCCGCCCGAGTGTACAGTAGTGCGGGCGCGCCCCTCTTCCTTCTCTCGAAACGGTGGCAAAGAAGTGCCGACTTTTCTGAGCGGACACCGCTCTGGATGTTGAGGTCATCAGGCCCCTCGCGGTGTGCGGTCGCTTGTCGATTGATCCCTGCGTCCTGCTTCACGATCCGACGCGCATTGGCCCCCGTATTTCCTACAAGCGACGTGTAAAACAGGCGCTTCGATCGTCGTGTCGCACAGGTTTGATTCATCTACTGTATGTATGTATGTATGTATGTATGTATGTATGTATGTATGTATGTCATCGTGTTGCGTGAAACGCTCCGTGACATGGAGCAGGGTGCCGCGCTTTGTTGACGCAGCGCGAAGGTGTTGCCGCGAAGCCCCGCAAGGCTCACGCACGAATTCTTTTTTTTTTTTCGCGCGCTGCGCTGGAGAAGACATACCCACGACTTTGTAAAGAGACGATACAACGCCATTGCGGGACATCAAAACCAAATACCCTTTAGAAGCAATATTTTTAGTCGTTAGCGATGAGGGGGTACATTCGGTTCGGTGCGCCGGTTCTATCTAAAGTGCATGCTTGATTTTCTTAGGCTGGAGTTGGACTTGTTGCTGTTGCTTACCACCGAGCTCTCATATGTGCCTAATATGTCGCAGGCTCCACCACACCGGGCGGGAAAACCCCAACATTTTTCACGGTGAGCCTCAGCGAAAGCGGGGAAAGAAAAACCTGGTGGATACCAGTCCTGAGTTTCGTTTCGTACGTACGGAAGAATTTGCGACTCAGATGGATGGATGGATGGATGGACGGGAGGATGGATGGACGGGAGGATGGATGGATAGAAGGATGGTTGGATGGATGGGTGGATGGATGGATGGATAGATGGATGATTGGATGTATAGATGGATGGATGGATGGATGGATGATTGGATGAATGGATGGATGGATGATTGGATGGATGGATGGATAGATGGATGCGGTTGATGTGAGAAGTGTGAAGGTATGAGAGAGAGATGAAGAGAGAGAGGAAGAGAGAGAGCGTCACGTTTGCTTGCCAAGAGGTAGAGGCGTACCTTGCGCGGACAAGCAGACATCAAGCAAAGGGCCTCTAATCACTTAAGCCGACAGCGTGGGGGAGACAGGTGTGCAGTAGGCGTTCCCACCCGCCCGCCCGTAAATTTGAGGGGGGCTTTGTTCTTTTTGGGTTTTTGTTTCGGGGGGGGGGGGGGGTTGTAAATGGTTGTGCCTCTGATACTTAACGATCAACAACACGCTACTTTGATGCTTCGGGTGCAGTACGCGGAACGAAGTGTTTCAAGGTGTTTGTGCTTGTCACTGGAGAGGGGTTCTCTACTGTAGGGACAGACGTGGGGCCACAGACTGGGGGAAAGGTGTGCAGTAGGCCAACCGGTGGTGCATGATGTCGCATGAGTGGCTCCAGGTGTCATTACAGGTTGCGATCCACGACGAGAGGCCGAGCGGTGCCAGGATCGTGCTCGGAGATTTGAGCAGCTGTGTGGCGGGGACAGCAAGCAGCAGCAGCAGTGGTAGTCCCAACCATTGAAAAGGTTCGGGGTGCACCCGTTGGACGAGAGAAGGTCTCAATGTTTGCGTTGCCGAAAGTTGTGCCGGTGCAGCTGCTCAATGGTTGGCGGATCGTGAGCCCATATTGTGCACCGCAAACACACATACCTGGTACCGCCTTGCTTATGCTCAGACTGGAATAATGCAGTGAGTTCATGTGAGAACAACAACCATGACAACCACGCCAACAGCAATCAAGGGTGCCGTTGTTATGCATAATACATATACACATATATACATATATACATATATGTATGTAGCAAGTGGGACCCGTCGGGCTAACGACAGAATGAACTGGCCTGCGTGCGCGCGAACACTAGAACGGGGCTGTATCGAGGCCAGAAAGGAACACGGGCTACGTTGTATACACTCACACACTGATGTGTGCAATGAACCAAAGGCATTGGGGACTCATCCCACGGTGAGGGTTGCACTTTGTTTGCCTTCTGAGGCAATATTTTTTTACATACTGAGCTCCTCAAGTGAGCGACGACCGGCTAATGCAGTACGATGCTTTCACCAGAATATTTGTTCAAGAACGCATCGTATACGAGTATTGAAACCTTGGTCGGCTTCGCGCGAACAAGCTTCTTCGAAGCCGTGTTCAGGGTGGTATCTTGCTGACCTCTTCATGTGATCATGTGAAGAAAACAATGCACCACCCCCGCGAGGCACCATCCCTACAGCCCTACAAGGCACCACCACCACCGCGATATGAGTCTATTATTAGGCCTGCTACGTGCATATACATATCGATGAATACGCGGTGGTAGGAACGATATACTGCTGTACTCTAAGGTCTCCTGTGATACCGGTAAAAAAACAAACAAAAAAAAGTAACGCAAACAAAAAGGGGAACCATTGTGGTGTACGACCTACTATGCATAATACGTGTCGGTGGGCTAGAGTTTTAGTACCTGCTGTTCGCCCTGAGGAAGCACAAAAACGAGCGACCCTAATCCTGGCATCACCTACAGTACAGCAGTAAAGGCGTCACCGACACACATAGTAATGCATACTTCGAACTACAGTATGTATCGCTCGAGAGAGTAAATGACAACGATGTACACATCGTATCATGGAAAACGCGCGACCGATACATCGTGTAACCCGCTCAGGGATTCGAGTACAAAGCTTAGCGAAACGACTTATAATGCTTCTTCGATCGATATCACAGCTGGCCCGTGTCAATTTGTTTAATTTACGCCTGCGTCTATGGTGATACTGGGAAGTACCAGGTATCTACGTATACATACGCAATAATAATACCAGGTTCGTACGTGTTTTATTAGCAGCGGAATGAAAACTGCATATATGACCACGTCCTGGTCACTTCCTATTTCAATGGTCTATTGCGTCTGCAATTGATTTAGGAGGCTGTGTGTGTTCATTGGAATTGTCTTGACAAAGCTTGATTTTGGCGACTGTCTATTCATTGGAATTTTGTCCCGACAATTGATCCCGGCGATTGCCCACTAATTGATAATTATCCAGCCGATTGATTTCGGGTGCTGGTCCATTAATTCGACTTGTCCAGACGGTAGATCCCAGGTGCTGTCCACGACTGTAATTGAAAATCGGGTCGTGTCCGCTAATTGAAATGGCCCTGACAATCGATTTCGGGTGTTTGTTGTTGTCTATTAATTGGACCTGTCTAAACAAATGATTTCGGGCGCTTCCTATTGAATGGAATTAATTGTCCAAACAACTGATTTCGGGTGCTTGCTGTCAATTAAATGGAAATTGTCCAAACGGACTTCGGCACTTACTTACTTGGAAAGTAATTGGAAATGCCCGCACAAATAAATCAGTTTAAATGCCCACCAAGAAAGCCACTGCTTGCTCGAGAAAGAAATGCTATGGCCTTACACCTGTCTGTTTATTGTAGTAGTAGGCGCCCCCTGCTGAAAAATGAATTGATAAATATTCGTAGTAAGGCACTATAAAGCCTAAAGTTGGTACAGAAGGGAGGTAGACTTGGTGCATGCATGGGTTTCCTTTTTTTTTCCGAAGTTTTCTTCTTTCTTTCAGGAAAGTGATGAGTGATCAATGTTGAAGATCATACTGTACATTGTCGGATGGCAAGGGAAATAATAAGACTGTAATAAGTACCAGGTACCTACCTTGCAATGGTTTGGGTATAATATTCAGGGAACTTCCCGATCTTGGTGTAGAGGCAATACTAGTGTGGTATTATTGTAGTACTGACCAAATCAAGTATGGCTCGTACAATTAACTCCCAGCTTTCGAATAACAGAACCCTCTAAAACTCGATTCTCCTGACAATCAATTGCAATTACAGTAGTGGTAGATCGCTTCCGAAACCAATTGCCCAGACAATTGGACGGTCTCCCAAAGCAGTTGCCCCGACATGTCCAATTCATGTACATCGCCCGAAATCAATTGTTCGAGCAATTCCAGTTCACTGACAGCCTGTGAAATCATTTGTCAGGACGGTTCCAATTAATAGGCAGTCTCCGACATCATTTCTCTGGACAATTTCAATTTTATAGAAAGCACGAGGCATCAATTGTTCAGACAATTCCAATTATTGGACAGTCTCAAAAATCATTTCTTTGGACGATGTCATAAAAGCACAAAACATCCAATGTTCAGTCAAAATCCAATTCGTGGGCAGTCTCTGAAACCAATCGCTAGGACAATTTCAATAGATAGAGTCTCCAAAATCATTTATCCGGACAATTACATACAGTTGTTAGAAGTCACCAGATATCAATCGTTCAGACCATTCCAATTGAGTCTCTCAAGTTAATTGTCCGAACAAATCCAAGTAACAGATGTTAACCCTTTTAGGACCCCAGTCCCGTTTTGGGGACAAATTACTTATAATTAGAGTGTTTTGTCCCCACATATGGAAGTGCGGTTCTAAAAGGGTTAATAGTATCCAAGATCAGTTGTCTAAATAATGAAACGGCTAGACAGTCCTTGACATCACTCGCCCGGACAATTTCAATTGATAAGACAACTTCGTGACTCAGCTGTAGTAGGGGCAATAGTCTATTAATGCGTATGATGTCCGAGGCGTAAGCAGAAGAGGGCGGGACGATTGATTTGTGAGACTGCCTATTGATTGGAGTTATCGGTACAAGTGATTTAGGCAGTCTGCCAATTGAGATGTTCCGGAAAAATGATTCAGGTGGGCTGCTTATCAGTTGGAATAGTCGGGGCAAATGGAGACGGTCCGGTACTTGAAGTTGTCGAGACAATAGATTTAGGAGACGGTCTATTAATTAAAATTGCCCGGACAATTAATTTAGGAGAAGGTCCATTAATTGGAAATGTCCGGACCATTGATGACGGAGATTGCCCATAAAGCGGAATTGTCTGGATACTAGGCCCAGCAAGGTAGGGATTTTAATAGAAACCGTCCGGACTATCGAGCTCGATGCGCATCGATTAGTTGGAATTAGGGACCACACCAGTAGACAGTCAATTTTGCAGTAGGAAGCTATCAACAGACAATTGGACGATTGCCTATTGTCCAGGGTGCTTTTTCAAAAATGATAAAACAGCAGAAGAACTGAGACACGAAAGACGCTTCGGTTCGTTGGCTGACGTCGCCAGGCTTCCCCGGTCATGGTCGTTGACGCTCGTTTCATCGTTGGCCGCTGCAGAACAGCATTCATACACAGCCAATACGCAGGTTTTTGGAGCCCTGTATAAACGAAGCAAAAGTGTGAAAAGTGAAAGCTCTTGCCTTATAGAGTAAAACCCCTTTTAGTACTGCCGTCCCGTTATGTGGGGACAAAACACTAAAATTCCAAGCAATTTGTCCCCAGGACGGGACTGCGGTACTAAAAGGGTTAGTCCCGTCAAACCAATGGATGTAACGCCAAATAAACGGCGGCCAGACACAGGCTCTGCGTGCTTTGGTTATATGTTGTTCTAGCCGGGAGCATTCCACATGTAGTACGCCCGCAGAGGCTTTGATGCAGTTTTTACGTAGCAAACCTGTCAGCACTACAGCACCACGGGCCCGCCAACAGCAAACACCTAAATCTGAGCAACCCTAAGATTCTTCTTGTAACGCCATCCGTAAACACCTAGGATTTAGTGTAGTGTTCACCGCTGGGTCGTTTTTCTTAGCCGATTTTTCTTAAGCGTCCTCCAAACAAGGTGAGCCTTTTGTTCTTATCAGGCTCTTTCTTTTTCATGGACCTACACTGTACAGTGGCAGCCAGGTGCTTCGTTGCACTTTGTTTTAACCGGGCTTGCTGGTGCTGGCTACTATGGTGCGTATGGGTGTGCGTAGCAGGACGGGTGGACGAGTTAATTCCCTATATTATATTTAAGGCCACGACAAGGTAAACAAATGGCTTGACCATGGATCGAGGTCACGAGATGGAGCAATCTTTGAGGAGGTCAGGAGTTTTAGCCCCAGCGGGGCACCGTCAGAAGAGCCACAGTGCTCCCGAGGTGAGGTTGTAGGATGCTGGGGCTTGAAACTAGCGAAGCATCTAGTGGTTTGTCCTGTGAAATTCTCCCACAGGCCCGTGCCTACCAATAGCTCGGTCCCAAATGGTACGGCTCTCCATGTAATGTTGTGAACGGGGGGGGGGGGGGGGGGGGGGGAGTTTCTGTCCCCCCCTGGCCCCTGAAGGGCGGGGGGAGGAGGGATTGCTTGACCCCCGACTCTAATCCAACCGGTTTGATCCGAACTCTAACTCTAACCGTCGAGCTATACCAGCCACATGCACACCCGGTGTCGTAGTGTTCGACCTGTACATCTCTTCGAATGCAGACTCTCGCGTGTGTGAGAGTAGAGCACATGTCGGACAGATCGCGATGTGGATCATATGGACCCTACCGTAAACCTGTACGGCGGGCTAAAAGATAGGAGAGACAGCCTGAACATTCTGAGACGGCCCCTCGCAGGAGGAGCTCCATACTATTCATCAATGCAGTAAATGGAAGTCTACAGAGCGCGGAGAGTTAAGCTAGTTCTGCGCTGGACCCTGGATGGCTTACGTATCTCAGGGTTTGCCTGGAGGGCGGGAGTTTTACTCTTGTCGCGCGCAGCCGAAATCGTACGACCGTAGACGGCGGTGTCCTCACTACCCGTCATTCAAGAACCTTTTACGGCGGCAGAAATGTGCTACCTCTATCGTAGAACGCGACTAGGCGCGAAGGAGCAATAGTGTGCGACACAGATGGGATACCGTATACCGGGCAACCCTCGGTCGAGGAGTAGCTCCGTCAAAAAATAATTCAGATAAAGAAAAAAAGTGACACCTCTATCTTGCAGTGTCGTTGTCGTGAGATGTTGCGCAGGTTTTTTTTGTTCTCCGATTTTGTTGATGTTTTTTTTTTTTTCATGATTTGATTTGATCCCATCCGGACCTGAGCCCTCCGAACCGAACCTGGATGCGGCGAGGCTCGTAAAGTTAGCTGCCAGCAAGTGTTTTTGTCGTCCATTGTGTAATTTTCCTTCAGAGACGGGTATGTACGATGTGTGTGTTTGGCCATTCAAGCTTGTCATGCCTCGTGGGGTGCCTTTCCACTCGATTCCGGTATGTGCCTGTTTTTGACTACCAACGGGACGGGTGTACCGTTTTTTGTTTTTCCTCCAATAGCTAGTGTGCACTGCCGTTCGTTGAGGGCACGCTGTCGAGCCAAAGTCCACAACACGGAAGCATGGGGGCGTATGATATGTATATGCAACCAGGCATGCATGCACAGCGTAGTACCATGTATGTATGTATAATATCTTGAAGGTTGAGCTGGCATTCTTTGAGGGGGCTATATATATATATATATGTGACGATGTTCAACTTGGCAAAATGCGTAGTCGATGTGCGGCAGGTTTCTCGACGCTGCAACCAGGGCAAGCGGGCCGCGATCCACGAGCCGGTGTTGTTTACACCTTCGTCAAATAACTTATGAATTGTGATATCCGTGGTCATGAGCAGGCCATCAGACAAAGGCAACCATTCTAGACACGTGGGGCGAGGCTCGCGGAGGCAGTCTGTTAGTGCAACGCGCTTGGCTCTTATTACGGGGGGCCATAGTTAACAGGACCAAATATTGTTAGTAAAAATGGTTACATATATAGGTTTTTATGTACACCATAGGTCCTGTTAACTAGGGTCCCCCGTAATAGATATGGCCACTCTTGATTTCTATCCGCAACTACAGCATACGCATCGTACCAAAAGAAGAACACAGCTCTGGAATCGATGCGAATACTACAAAATTCAGCCGCGAGAGTTCAACCAAACCAAATCGATACATCATGCTATACTCCGGACGCCACTACTCGTACGGTGCTCGACTTACCGGTTGCGGTCTGTAGTCTGTAGATGCCGCGTGACTACGTCGGCCGTACGGTTCCTGTTGTCTGCAGTCGTTGACCGCGAAGGGTAGTAGACTATGTGCCGGCGACTCCCGCGTTGGGTCTATACTGGTAGCCCTAAAGGAAGGGGTAACAGGACGATAATAAATTTGCGGTGGTGTTGTGCACTAAGTAGAAGACGTGGGCACACAAGCCAGATGGCGGTGGGGATGGTAAAGCTGCTACTCTGCCGCACCGCCTGCTAACTTTTTCGCTCGCCATCCTGACGAAACTTCGGGGTTCGAATCCTCCCCCTATGGCACTGATAATAATATGAACTAAAAAGGGCCGTGCCTTCTTCCGTCGGCGGGGAAAGTATGACGCGAGCGTGAGCAAGCAAATCTAAGATGAAAGTCGAGGGGCAGTGGAAACAGAGCGGAAACTGCGCCGTAAATCCCAGGGCATTTAGCACCGGGTAGAAGGGCAGATACCACCTGTGATCGCATTCGGGTGCCAAAGAATGAGTGGAAAGACCCCCCCCTCCCCCCCCTCTGTGCTAGATGTGATAACGTAACAGAACGGGCCGCGTCGTTTTCCGTCGGCGGGGAAAGTACGGCAAAAGACATCGGGTGGGCAAAAACAAGAGACGGACGTCGACGGCCGGTGGGGTGAACGCGGAAACCTGGATACACACGACACACTGTACGCGCATTCCAAACCGGGAGAGAACGCAGACATTCCCTGTGGTAACGATCTTGTTGTGCAGGCGGCTGGTTGTGAAGGACTCCCGCGAGCTGAAACTGTAATATGTGAAGGGCCGCGCCTTCTGCCGTCGGCGGGGAAAGTACGGCATTGATGACAAGAGCGTGATCGACCGAACCCAAGACGAAAGCAGACGAACGGTGGGAGCGAAGGCGGAAACCTATATATATATATATACCTGACACACGGTATATAGGCCCGCGGGCAAGAAACAGCCCACAAAAGAAGGCCAGGCTCGAGATGTTTAGGGAAGCTATGAAATTGGGAATAATAAATCGCGCCCTACGGAGAGCGTTCCACTAAATCCTACAACAGTATATATATGCCCAAGGTAGTTCAAGGTGGTTTCACACTAAGGTTGGTTGTTCCAAGGCTCACTCAGAGTAGGCGTTTTCTATGTTGTTGGTGGGCCCATACTGCAATTAATTATAATGAGGTTCACTGAAAATCAGGGCAAGTTCCTCAAGGAAGGGGAGAGGGGGGGTAGACATCGCCTGGGATGGCGAGACTGTCCGGGGTGCCAGCGTACGCGAAGAAAAAGGGCCCTTGCGGGCTGTGACAAGCTGTGACAGTATGGAGTAAAAAGGGCCGCGCGGCTTCTTTCGTCGGCGGGGAAAGTACGCCAAGGAGAGCGTGAGCACGCAACGAAAAAAAATTGAAAGTCGACGAGCAGTCAGTGTGATCGAATGCGGAAACCTACATGTGATATTTTGTACACCAAGAGTAGGCGCCTTAAAAACCAAGCCGAACGGCGAAAATATCGATCGGGAACACGGGGAAGATATCACAAGATTGTCTTATAATAGGGTATCGACGAATGTAAAGAACCCCTGCGAGCTATAGCTGTGATAGTAGTACATGCGGCATGGCATATGTGGGTGCCAAAAGGACGACAACAACAGCACCAGCAGCAGCCGACCAGGAGGCACGAAACATGTGTGTGTTCGTTAGGCCTGCAGTCCCGCTTTCGGGCAAAATTACTCAGAATTTGAGTGGTTTGTCTACGTAAACGGGACTGCAGTTAGCTCTAGACGGGTTAAACCGTGATTTCTACCCGTCAACATCCAGCACAACCACAGCAGTGTCCGTGCCGATTCTTCAATCCTGGAGAGACACAAGCTTTGCGGTCACAAAACTACGGCACAGAGATACCACATTGCTATGCAGTAAGCAGGGTAGACCGTTCAATGCCGACAGGGTAAGAATAACTGTTTGAAGTGAAGAACACTTTAACCGTACCGCCTAATTCTCTCCAAAGCAACAAACTGCAGAATATTATCACATCGGTTCCCTACTATTAGTACTGCAATACTTGTTTTTAATGCGAAGAACACACACATACATGCCATCATACTGGATAGATATGGCAGGCACGGCACACACCGCTCTTAGCACGAAAGAAACCAAAACGTGATGGAGCAGCTGCAGTAGCATATCTCTACCGTATACTGGTAGGAACGTACATTATTACTGGAAATCTTCTGTATGGGAATGCTCGTATCTGCATATTATTACCAGGCTAGTTTTGGTTGACATCTGGGCCGAGCTGTGTTCCGGCGAAGCCCAGTAATACCGCTCACTCGAGTTCTCCTCCCTTCCTCTCAACTCACTTACTTGAGGAGCAATATTAAGAAGTTCGTGCACTACATACAAGCAGCGTGCTCTATACCCAGCACCGACATCCCTGTGCCCCTTAACCCTTTTAGAACCGCAGTCCCATATGTGGGGACAAACCACTCAAATTTCAAGTAGTTTGTCCCCAAAACGGGACTGCGGTTCTAAAGGGGTTAACCAGCTTATATATCGGTGCCCCCCCCCCTCACAAAAACTTAAAACACGAGGTAGCACCAGGGGTGACGTAAAACAAATAATCCGACACATCCCATTTGCGAGACCCTAGGAGGCTCATGAACAGGCAACACTACCACCGTTAATAACAATAGTACTACAAAAAAAACAAGCAACCAAACAAACTAACAAAACGAAACGAAACGAAACGCCGGCAGCAGCTATTACGGGGGACCATAGTTAATAGGACTAAATATTGTTCGTAAAAATGGTTAAATATATAGATTTTTATGCATACCATAGGTACTATTAACTATGGTCCCCCGTAATAGATAAATACGAACTCGTGCTCGTAGCTGTGATCTGTGACCCTGTCAGTTTCACTCGAGGTACCGCAGTAGACCGTAGGTATTAACATTACGGGGGGCCGACCTATGGTACAAACAAAAACCTATGCATTGACCTGTTTTTACTATTACGGGGGACCGTAGTTAACAGGACCTATGGTAAACATAAACACCTACATATTTACCCATTATTACTGACAATATTTGGTCCTGTTAACTATGCCCCCCCGTAATAACGATATTTGGTCGTATTTACTATATCCCCCCGTAATAGTTGAGTCCTGAAGTCAGGCATGCCGGAAGGCCCCGGATGCCTTGGGCATCGGAAAAATGGCGATGATGCCTGGGTGCCGAGCACCAGGCATGCTACAACGATAGTAATAGCACCAGGAAGAAGATTGGACTCGTCGTGTCGTGTCATACGAGGTACACAGCAGGTGGCAGTAGGTACTCGCACGTCGTAGCCATTCGGTTTTGATATTCGGACCTGAAGTATTTACTGCAAAAAAAGTGGGCAGAAACGATACCAGGTACAGGTAAGTGAAAATAATACCAGGTACCTGGTATTAATTCCACGTCGATCAATCGAAGCATTAATATTAGGGTTTTTGGCAAAATCAGGTATGCCTGGCCATTTTTCGGCCAAAATCAGTTGCATGCTAAAAACAAGTGCAAAACACACCCCAGGATATTGGCCAGGCTGACATTGTAACTGATTTTGGCGAAGGTGTACCTGTTTTTTTCTACTCTGTCTAGCTTTTAACTGATTTTGGCCAACTTTGAACCAATCAGAGAGACTATACGTACACTCTGTTGTTTCTCTCCGTATGCGTCTGCCCTCCCTCGGTTGGAATTGTTCTCTATTAACGTATAAACTCTGTACTCGTACGTTGTACGTGAAAGGAAGTATTTACATATGCATGCTGGTTCACTTTTTTTCTTCTTTGGGGTGTGCGACGTGCTTCAGTTATTAAATACCAGCTAGTTGTTTTGATGTGTCCTGCTGTCCTGCTGTGTGTTGTTTTCTAACCTGCTACGAGATGTATGGTCACAGCGGTTTATATACAGCACCATGGTCGTTGTCTGCGCTCTGCACCACCCCGCGTCGAGGTGGTCTCAGGTTTGGTACTGCAAGATAATTTCATGCCGAGCAGGCGGTTCCGCGAGGATTTAACGGTCGCCCCAGTGGTTCAAGTGGTTAACCTCGAATTCTACTTGTGTTTGAGTCCTGGGTTCGAGCCCTAGGTGGGTCGGACTTTGACTTTATTTGCAAAAATCAAAATCAAAAGGATTCAATTGTTGAGAGCGCCTTGCAGCGTGGGTAGGCACAATTCGATGCGAGTCGACGAGGGAAGAAAAAGGCTGAAATCTTCTCGCGATAAAAATGAAGGCACGTACCGTAGCGGGAAGGGGGAAGAAGAGCCTGCTATGTGACCCCGGATCTGAGTTACGAGATGGAAGGAGAGAGGGAAGAAGATGGGCGAAGATAATAAAAGGGATGAGCAAAATATATATATATATATATATATATATATATATATATATATATTATATATACAGCACCATGGTCGTTGTCGGCGCTCTGCACCACCCCGCGTCGAGGTGGTCTCAGGTTTGGTACTGCAAGATAATTTCATGCCGAGCAGGCGGTTCCGCGAGGACGGTCTAGAAGATTTAGAGCTGCCAACGGGGGGGGGCGCGAGAGTAAATACTCTTGTTGGCGCCCCCGCCGTGGCAAAACAAACGAAGCCTTGTAATAGTGACTCTCTGCAGGTCCAAGTGAAGCCCGTGCTATTTACACTCTAAAAAAAACTAAACGATTTAGATTTTGGAGGGCATGTGGCACGCTTCATTTTTTCGCCGACTTTCATGGACACAACACCGTCCGTGGCGCGCGTTTTTCACTTGGTTTTAATGCGTACCTGATTTTGGCTCTAACGGATGAGGTACAACTAATCTTGGTATTTGCCCTTAATTTTCCTATACTTCGTACCTGGTACATGATTAATATTAATATTACGGGGGACCATAGTTAATAGGACCTGTGGAATACATAAAAACCTGTGTATTTAACAATTTATACTAACAATATTTGGTCCTACCTGGTATTAATTATGGTCGCCCGTAATAGTATTATCCGTGAAATGCGTGAACACGTCATACCTGATACGTGAGAGTACGTACGAAGTACTCTGCTGTTCCCACCTGTGTGGTATGTTTTTTTTGTTATTTTAGCTCTTCCTCGTACGTATATACATAAAAATTACGTACGTACCAGGTATTTATTTTCTTCGCCATTCCTCTCTCCCTATCACTGAAGATCCGGGGTCTGAGGTTTTCCTCCCAATCCCCCATTACCGAGGTTTGTTCGTGATCGCAAAAACAAGACCAATCAATGCCGAAAATTATAACGAAAATAATCTTCCGCACTATTAACAAGTAATCATGCAACAACAAGTGCATTTCTGTTTTCAAACGTCAAGACTGGCCAAAACCGTCCAAAATCCGAAATTGTGGAAAAATGATGAATATCTCACGGAATATCGATTTCTCGAAAAAACTACCAATAACAGTCTTATCGAACTCACGCATGGGCGAGATGAAGCGTTTGGCTTACGAGTTTTCGAAATCGTCAGTTGTCGGTTGTCCTGCAAGAGCCACCTTTTCGCCCATACGCTCGTCAAATGTTGAAAAAACTAAAATTGGCTAATCCCGTACGCCAGGTGTGTGAGAAGAGCTGTCCAAGCCCGTGGTCGGAATAGTGGGTGGGACGCACAACACGCAATAATTCTGGGGCGGGATTAACAGGTTTTCGGAAAAACAAGCGACGGAATATACTGAGTCGGAAAAAAAACAAACAGCGTACCTGGCACGTACGACTCTTTGTACAATAGTACGCGTGTGTGTGTTTCTCCGTATTGAACCGTTCTTTTCTACCCGTCGACACCCAGCGCAACACAAACAGTGTCATCATGACATTGTGACGATGCTTCAATCTTATACAGAGGCAAAAGCTCTGTGGTCTCAAAACTACGCCACAGAGATAGTGCGCACCACTTCTAGTTACTGGTATATTTATTACAAGCAGACGGTCGCCTCGGTGGTTCAAGTGGTTAACCTAGAATTCTACTTGTGTTTGAGTCCTGGGTTCGAGCCCCAAGTGGGTCGGACTTTTGAATTTTATTTACAAAAAATAAAATCAACAAAAATAAAATCAAAGGATTCAGTTGTTGAGAGCGCCCCTTGCAGCGTCTGTGTGTGTGTTCTTCACATTAAACCGTTATTTCTACCCGTCGACATCCAGCACAACCAGTGTCAGTGCCGATTCTCCAATCCTAGAAGAGATACAAGTTCTGTGGTCACAAAGCTACTCCACAGAGATATTACGTTGCCACGTACCGGTATGCAGTAAGCACTGCAGTGGGCAATGCAAAGCCATGTCATCATACTGTATACGACAGGCACGACATACACAATCTGTGGAATAGTGAAACGAAAAGAAACAACCAAAGAGAAGAAAACAAAAACAAAGTAGACAAATCGAAAGAGAAAAAGAAAAAAAATGAAAGCAAAAACTAGGAGAAACAATCTGTCGTGCCCCCCCCCCGGAGGCGAGGTGGCCAACACTTGAAAAAAAACGAGCTGGAAAAAAGAAAAAAATAACAAAAACACCACTGCTTGTAAACAGAGTAAGACAAAGAACCAAGGAAAAAAGAACAAACGAAAAATAACAAAGGGAAAATAAAAGGGCAGACCAAAGCCCAAAGCACCTTCCAGGTGGCGGCAGCAGTTTGTGGTACGAGTAGTATAGCCAGGTTCTCCCTGCTAATCCGCCTGGTACCTTGCTACCCAGACTGCCGTCTCCGCCCTGCGTTCGTCAACTATACCCAGCCCCTTGGCGTCAGACAACACGAAACGAGCAGAGCAGGTTCGTCTTCCAACCACGCCACACGGCTCCTTCAGTACGGCTTATCAATCAGGAAAGGAAGAGAAAAAATAATATGAAAATCACGGAGAGTCAGCGCAAGAAAGAAAAAAACAAAACAACACGACGAGGAGACAAGGGAAGACCACGTTCGAACCAGCTGCACCAGTTGGTAGCACTAGTAGTATGGTCGTGTTCTACTTCCTAGTCGACTTGGTGCCTTGCTACCCTGTCTGCCATCTCCTTCCTACTTTCGTCTACCGCCGTTTCCCTTCTACCCCTCCTGTTCCGCCCCCTCTCCGCATTCCCTTGGTCGGGCTTTCTGCCACTTCTCCTGTTGCTCCCTCCACCCCCGTTCCCTTGGACACCATCCACGGCGGATGCGCGGCGTTGCCTACTCATCTCAGCCTCAGCCTCGTGCCACCTCACCATGAACCGTTCGGCTGCTTCAAGGATCCCCCGGTACCACTTCCCCGCCTTTTTGGCTGCAGTGGACCACAACGCGGTCTCGACTCCACACACCAAGGGGGCAACTTCCGTTGACCCTTCGGTGGCTCGGAACTCCCTAAGGTCTTCGACTATGCATCTATGCCAAGTCTTACACTGTCCGCCTGGTCTCGGGTTCTCCCCACCAGCTATCGTCCCGAACATTTTCCGACTGGGTAATCGCCCCTTGCTTTGCCGTGCCACGCCCCCCGCAAAGAAAAGCCGCCGTTTACGAATGGTCGTTTCGATGCTCTCGCAACGTGTCATCTTGAGGGCCTTCGCATACGAGAGGGTGGCATGGTCAGTATGAAGTCGGCGCTGGAAGCCAATGATTCGCAGCAGGACTTGGTGGTGAGCCGTTCGAAGCTTGGCAAAGTGTTCCGCTCTGAGGGTCCACGTCACACACCCGTACAGCAGGGTCTCAATCACCTCGGCCTTCAGCATTCGGACTTTAAGGCTAAGGGGGGCGATCGTCCTATCATACAACTCCGGGCCGAACCGTTTGAGGCATGCTCGCATGAGGCGGATCCGTCGGTCGATTTCGAGCGAGAGCGCAGCGTTTTCGTGGATAACGCCGCCTAGGTATAAGAACTGGGTCGTCTGCTTACACCTCTGGCCTACCGCTTCGATGGCGAGCGGTGGTGCGAGGGTTGTCTGGTCTGGTATTTGTAGGACCATTGTCTCTGTCTTCTTTTCCGACACCGTGAGGCCTGCTGCTTCGAAGACAGTCACGATGACTGTCATCATTTTCGCGAGCCCTTCAGCCGACTTCGAGACAATTCCTGCATCATCGGCGTACAACATGCCCCATACAGACCTTCGCACGCACGCCAATGGCTCCTCCTTCCCTGTTCGAACTACTCCAGCTTCACTGGGTTGGACCAAATCCCTTACGATGGCTTCGTCTTGGCTGAAGCGTACTAATACGACGTGTAACGCAGCAGCGAAGAATACGTTGAACAGAAACGGTGATAGTACACAGCCTCGCCGCAGCCCCCGCGTGACATCACCATTCCGAGTGCTCGCCGTCATCAGTACGCACGCGAGCCCGCATGTCATCGTGGAAATTACGGACAATTCTCAGCATCTTGGTTGGTACGCCAAAGCGTGTGAGTACCTTCCAAAACAGCTCTAGGTCGACAGAGTCGTACGCTTTCTGCAGATCGATGAAGCACACGTATAAGGGGATTTTCCTCTGTCGTCCGAGCTCTTGCAGCCGGCGCACGACGAACAACATATATATCAATCGTTGATCGTGCGGGGCGGAAGCCGCACTGTTCCTCAGGGAGCAGTTCCTCGGTCTCGCAGTAAGTAGTTGCTGAGGCGGGACGCGACGATTTTCAACAACACTTTGCCTGCGTGGGCAACAAGCGAAATCCCTCTGTAGTTGTTGCAGTCAGTTCGATCCTTATTTTTGTGAAGGACCTTGATGGTCGCATCTTTCCATTGCTGAGGGACTTCTCCTGTTGACCAAACATTGACAAGGATGTTGTGAAAGCACTGGGCGAATGCCGGGTGGTCGATTTTTAGCAGTTCGACCGGGAGACCATCTGGCCCGAGAGGGTAGGCACAATTCGATGCGAGTCGACGAGGGAAGAAAATGGCTGAAATCTTCTCGCGATAGAAATGAAGGCACGTACCGTAGCGGGAAGGGGGGAGAAGAGCCTGCTATGTGACCCCGGATCTGAGTTACGAGTTGGAAGGACAGAGAGAAGAAGATGGGCGAATATAATAAATGGGATGAGCAAAAAAAAAAAAAAAAAAAAAAGAGTTGACAATGCGATTGCGATACCATGTCAGTCATCGTTTTTTTTTTTGTTTTTTTTTTGCTCATCCCATTTATTATCTTCGCCCATCTTCTTCTCTCTCTCCTTCCAACTCGTAACTCAGATCCGGGGTCACATAGCAGGCTCTTCTCCCCCCTTCCCGCTGCGGTACGTGCCTTCATTTCTATCGCGAGAAGATTTCAGCCTTTTTCTTCCCTCGTCGACTCGCATCGAATTGTGCCTGCAAGGCGCTCTCAACAATTGAATCCTTTTTTATTTTTATTTTTGCAAATAAAGTCAAATGTCCGACCCACCTGGGGCTCGAACCCAGGACTCAAACACAAGTAGAATTCGAGGTTAACCACTTGAACCACCGAGCGAGGCGATACATACCAGGCATGTATCCCACTATTTTTACTTGTTGTACGTACGTAATGACCACATACCTGGTAACTTGTATCTCTTCTAGGGTTGGAGAATCGGCACGGACACTGGTTGTGCTGGGTGTCGACGGGTAGAAAGAACGGTTTAATGTGAAGAACACACACACACTATATACGTGCTGTTGTACTCGTTGTGTAACGCGAACGGTATAGTTTATCCATTTTTATTACCAGAGGCTGGAGGTGGAAGTTGACAGATCACAACAAACAGCAGTGCATATATATCCTATACTCGTCGCATGGCGGTGTACACTCACAGCAGTATAACCGACAGTTAGTGTACACGCGTGTGCATGGCGGTGTACCTCACAGCAGTTATCAATAGTGTACACGCGAGTTGCAGCGATCACTGCGGGTGCTTGCTGTTGTTCAGTTAGTTAGTTGTGGTTGTCGTAAAAAAAGATCGATTGATTTTTCTTCGCTTTGATTTTACATTTTTTTACAGTTTGGGTTTTTATCCTTTTCTGTCTTTGGAGGCGGGGGCTCGCCGTCGCTGCGTCGACGTCCCGCCCACACTACTCTTACGCTGCCGCCGCCACGATCAATTATTCTACTTCATCACTACTAATAGTATTAATACTATAATACTATTAATAGCAATAGTATTACCTATACCACGACTACTACTGCTACTGCTACTGCTACTATTGCTACTGCTACTGCTGCTACTGCTACTATTATTGCAACCTCTCGGCGCCACTTATATCGTGCTGCTGCTGCTTGCTGCTGCTTGCTGCTGCTCTGTGCTGCAGCTGTGTGGTTGTTCAAACCGTGGTACATCATGGATGGTGTGGTTTCTTCTCCCTCTAGATTTGTAGCTAACTACGTTGTTCACATAATCCTGGTGATGAAAGCTTTTCATCGCCTAGAATGGCACCATTCAACGTGAATATTACGCACTTACTTGCTTTCTGTTATTAATTAAATTGTCGTTTTTTAGAACACTACACATCATCTGCATTGTCGGATGGCAGCTCATAATAATAATATTACCAAGCACTAGTACTACGGGGGACCATAGTTAATAGGACCTGCGGTACAAACAAAAACCTATACATTTCCCTATTTTTACTATTGACAGCAATACTTGGTCCTATTTACTATGGTCCCCCGTCGTAGTAGTTGTAGGATTTTGGTGCCCGCTCGTGAGTTCGAATCCCATCGTGGGAAGATTTTTACTTGATTTGCGAAAACAAAAAAGAACCACCTTTTTATGGCTGCTGTCATGGAGCGCCTTCTTCGGGGCGTGTGTAGGCATAATTCGACAGGAGGCCGCGAGGCAAGAAAGAAAGTGCTACAGCGGTGTTCTCGCGATAAAAATGTGTGTAAGGCCAGAACCGTACGTAGCGGGGAGGGGGGATAAGAGCCGACTATGTGACCCCGGATCAGAGCCACCACTACTACTACTACTACTACTACTACTGCTACTACTGCAACAACAACAACAACAACAACAACAACAACAGCAGCAGCAAGCAGCAGTTTTGGTAATAAAAGGATGGAGGGAGAAAAGGAGGGCGAATGCTCGTGTTATATACTTGGTATGGGGTGGGGGGGAAACACACGCTGCTGTATCAGTGTGTGTTCTCGCTACGCAATATATCTGACCGTGGGCATCCAACACAACAACCAGCGTCCGTGGCAATCCTTCAATCCCAGAGATATACCAGCTCTCTCTGTACTCACAAAACTACAGCGATTCTACACTAACTACATACATCAGTACTTACTTAATACCAGGTAGTAAGTACACTGCTATTAGTGTTAATATCAAATAATAGCAGTTTTTATTACGCAGTAGAAAGCAGAGCTGTTTTTATTACCCAGTAAAAGCAGAGTATAGACGGCAAAAAAAACAGTGGAATGTTGCTCTTTTTTCCGGATTTTCTCCATTCGATTTTCCTCTCTGATATGGAATGCGTACGTTGTGCCTGTCGTACAGGAGTACCATATCCTGTACCAGGTACGAACGTGCATGGCATTGATTGGCATTACACTGCTCTCTACTTTGCTTCTACTTCTACTACTACTACAACTACTCTGCGTAGTTTCCCCTGTGTCGTAGTTTCATGACCACCGAGCTCATATTTTTTTTTTTTTTTTTTTTTTTTTTTTCCATCCCATTCATTATCTTCGCACATCTTCTTCTCTCTCTCCTTCCAACTCGTAACTCAGATCCGGGGTCACATAGCAGGCTCTTCTCCCCCCTTCCCGCTACGGTACGTGCCTTCATTTTTATCGCGAGAAGATTTCAGCCTTTTCTTCCCTCGTCGACTCGCATCGAATTGTGCCTACCCACGCTGCAAGGCGCTCTCAACAATTGAATCCCTTTTTTTATTTTTGCAAATAAAGTCAAAGTCCGACCCTCCTAGGGCTCGAACCCAGGACTCAAACAAGTAGAATTCGAGGTTAACCACTTGAACCACCGGGGCGACCGGCTGTGTGTGTGTGTTCTTCACATTAAACCGTTCTTTCTATCCGTCGACATCTATCTCTCTCTATATTTTTTTTTTTTTTTTTTTTTTTTTTTCCATCCCATTCATTATCTTCGCACATCTTCTTCTCTCTCTCCTTCCAACTCGTAACTCAGATCCGGGGTCACATAGCAGGCTCTTCTACCCCCTTCCCGCTACGGTACGTGCCTTCATTTTTATCGCGAGAAGATTTCAGCCTTTTCTTCCCTCGTCGACTCGCATCGAATTGTGCCTACCCACGCTGCAAGGCGCTCTCAACAATTGAATCCCTTTTTTTTATTTTTGCAAATAAAGTCAATGTCCGACCCTCCTAGGGCTCGAACCCAGGACTCAAACAAGTAGAATTCGAGGTTAACCACTTGAACCACCGGGGCGACCGGCTCTATAAATATAAATATATATATATTTTTTTTTTTTTTTTTTTTTTTTTTTTTTTTTTTTTCCATCCCATTCATTATCTTCGCACATCTTCTTCTCTCTCTCCTTCCAACTCGTAACTCAGATCCGGGGTCACATAGCAGGCTCTTCTCCCCCCTTCCCGCTACCGTATATTAATAGTATCAGATAGTATTAGTAATAATAGAAATGAAGAATCGGCATAGACACACTGGTTGTGCTGGATGTCGATCGGTAGAAAGAACGGTTTCGTTCGGTGTTTAATATATGTGAAGAACACAAACAAGCATGCTATCGCACCGGATACTACAGGCACGACATATGCTCATTTTGTGAAAGAGAGAAAAATCGAAAAATCGAAGAAAAAAAAACAAAGAAAAAAATAATGAAACAATCGAAAAACTAAAACAAACCGAAAAAGTGTCTCGTGCGCCCAAGCAGGAAGGAGACACCACAAAAAAGCGACCAAAATTGACAAAACCACGACATATAAACGGAGTATAGTACTACATTACTGCTGTGTGACTACGAACGAACCTACGAGTAAGGAAAGAACAGGCAAGCCGCCGAAGCACGAAACAAAACTAAAAGCACCCTCCACGCAGTCGCACCTAAGAAACAAAAAAAGGCCGTCGTTTTTATCGCCCGCGAACATCTCTCTCTGCCTCTGGTACTACTGTTATTATGCTATCATTGTTAAAATACTTTACGTGTGACTTTTCATCAACACTGCAACGAGAGCCCACCGCACGGCCCCGTCAGGCCTGTCAGATGCGGTAGACACCGTAAGAGGTATAAACTAGTTTCGCTGTCCTACAGACGACGCATCTTCAACCATTATCATGAGCTATACCTAGCAGGTACCAGGAAGCGTGATTGCACGTATCGGAGGTCACTACCGTCTCAGTGCAGACCGTCGGAATAATTCTGCCGTTGGCGGTCATCGGCCTTCGGCGGAAAAACTCAACACCTAAGAAACAAAAGACGGCGGGTAAAATCGACGGCGCGCCGTGTGGACTCGCACAGAGCAGCAGTAAAACGAAAAAGAAAGCCAGACTCGGTGGTGATGGTCACCGAATGGAAGACACCACGACCGCGGCGGTGATGACACATACATGGGCAATGACGATGATGACGATGATGATGACGATGATGCCTCCTCTTCTAGCACGATGCACCGGAGATTTTCCAAGTTACTGGTCGTGCGATGTGTGCTTTGGGGATTTTACGTTCCCCCCATAGATACGCGTAGACATCAGGCGGACTACTACCATGGATAAGTCCAAGAAGTGCGGTAACGAATCAACCAATCGAATGTAATAATGCTGTAGAAAAGGGTACACGAGTATTGTTGTAGTACTGACTACCCAGTACTTTGTACCTGACATACCAGTACAGTAGTAGCATACCTGGTACCTGGCATCAATTAATCAGTGAGGTTTGGTGCATATTAATATTTATTTGTAGTATTATGGCTATATAATAGTGCAGAGGAAGTAAGTGCATTTACGTTCAATACCAGGCAAAGCTCGTGCACACCGTGGATGTTTTTTTGCACGGCTGCCTGACTACTACTACTGACTACTGCTGTGACGATCGATGTGCGTTGATAGTGAATGGGGAAGCGTGGTTTTTGGTCGATTGGCCTCCTCGCGGCCGCCGCGGAAGAACGCCGCCCTAGAGGAATATTAGCGTGCAAGCGCATGATATAAATGCATTGCACACGCGTTTTTGAGGTGGCGTGATGCTCCCCATCTATAGGCAGGTATTAACCGTAGGTACCCTGGTACGTATTATCATCACAACATGTGACATGGCTGCAAGAAGAGCAAGCACCAGTCAGCGTGTGGTTCTCTCCCGGGTCTTTCCAGCAGGAGGCCGCCACGGATTGAGAGGGGAAAAGAGGGTGATCTATAATACAGGCGGCGTGCTAGTGGTATGTGATGTGGGTGGGGCATCCATGACCAGTCCACTAGTAGCACCTGGTACCAGTAGTTGTAGCAGTAGTGTGCACGCCGAGCATGGCGTCGCTAGAAGAGTTGAACTCGTCACATTCGAAGATTATCCTCCTCGCGGCACGTACTATTCATGATATTAATAGTTGCTGGTTCGACTTACCAGCTTACTGCTGTTATTGAATGCAACAAAACGCCAGAGGTGGGATTATTTGTATATTTATCCACGGACGGATCCATCCGGTACTTGTGGTGTACTTTACGTGTGTACATACAACATGTATGTATGTACCTGTAATATGTATTTATGTTGTTACATGGATGGATATTAAGTACCAGGTACGCCGATAGCAAAACCAACAACGCAGCCTGAGGGGGGAGGGGCTCATCCCGATATCTCTGATTAGTTGCGATGAGAAGTCTCACCTCTCAATGGTCTCCAAAAGCAAACACTCGGCTTGTTGAGTTGATTGATGCTCCTGGGAGTTTTTTTTGTACAGAGTAAGTGGGCAAGCCAAGCTTCTTCCTGCTGATGGTAAGTGGGTCGAAGTTTGTTGTGGACTGGGCACTTCACGAACTGGATCGCCCCCCCTCCCCCAGATGGTTGGATTGTTGTAAAAAAGCCCATCGGTATTATTGCTGCTTTTTCCAGTTTCGGAGTTTCTTCGCGAATTACAACGCCACATCAACAGTAGTAGAGATGGGCCTGAGCGCTGGAAAAAAACGAAAAATCCGAAATTTCTCTGCATTATACGACAGCCATGTTTTTGTACCTGGTAAATGAATGTGTATCGTATATACGTTTTGTCCATTATTATCATTTATTAATAGTTAGTGAGTGATTGATTGTGTCGGTTTGTGCGGCGATATTTTAAATAAATGCTACCACGTATTTATTTATTCATTTTGTATCGGATGTTATGTGTACGTAATACGTATGTATAATACGACAAACAAAAGTCTCCGGGCCTCCAAATAGCATGGCAGATGATACGTGTGGGAAAGAATGGACGGATATTATATTCGTACGTAGAGCGCGTGCGCGTGTGGGTTTTTGTATGTTTGTTTGTGTTGTTGAACCTGGATGGCCAGCGGGAACATACGCTGTGGTAGGTAGCAGAAGAAGAGCAAAAAAAGTGTACACGAAGCTGCACGAAGACATGTATGTACGAGTATGATATTATATATGTCACGACGAATGAACACACAGCAGTCTAGACTGTGACCTTCAAGGGAGGAAGCAAAGAAAGCAGCTTGGATGCAGACTGCTGCATATTGACAGATAAATAGATATTTCGTTTGTTGGTGACTTACAAATAAAAATGTGCCCGTTTCACACTACTATTATTAATAAATAGGAGGGTGATAGGATAGATATTACGGGGGACCATAGTAAATAGGACCAAATATTGTTACTAAAAATATGTAAATATATAGGTTTTTGTGTAGACCATAGGTCCTATTAACAATGTGGTCCCCCGTAATAGGAAAGAGCACAAAAACCCTCGGACGGATTCTGAAGCTGTTTTCTCGCCATAATAACAACAACAACGACGCGTCGAGCGTGCAAACGCCGAGCTATACGAGTTTGTTTTTGGAAATTTAAATGTCTCAACCAAAATCTCAATAATTAATGTTTCCAAAACCGCCATTTTTTCGTTGTTGTGCGCCGCCTAAAAAAGATGTGTACTCGTAGTGCTTTTCTTTGGGGAAAATCGGCGGCTGTGGCTGTGAAATTAATAATATCGTAGACTTTTTTTTAAAGTCAGGCAGATATTATTAATACGCGTATTAATTATATCTGTCTTGTTACGATGTACGCTCGCTCGTACCAACATAGAGGAGCAGAAGACCACGTATAATAGTATACGTATTACTTACTAAAAAACGAGTATTATTACAAATGAAAAGTATATCAGGTACCTGGGAATACATCCAGCACAATAAGTCGCGAGCAATCAATGAGATCTCTTGCTCGTACGTAGTCGTAGTCATACTATTACTACATACCAGGTACCTGGTACATATGCTACACGTGCAACAGACGACGGGCACACACAACCTTGAAAAACTCCGTGAGTGGGTTACTGCTGCAGCTAGCTGCTGCTGTGTAGTTCGAAGTGAAACTGAACACCTGTCAGTATTCGTACACGTACCAGGTACCATACATACCGTATCGTGTACGTACAGTACCTGGTTCACCACAGGTATCGAAATATTGTTATTGTGATCACAGGTGGGTGATGGGCGGTGGCGGTGGGCAGTGGGCGGTGGGTAAATTTGTGCTGTTTTTTGTGCTGAGTAAGGGCGATAGTTGCACCGCCGCTGCTGCTGTGCTGTGAACACTGAACACGTGAAATACCAGGTGCTACTACTACTGTACTACTACTGCAATATTATCATGTATGGTATGCATCATGTATAATATGTCCCCATGGTATACCGGCATATATACGCATATCAAGAGCAGCTGCTGCTTCAGTAGTATTAATAATACTGCTGTGCTGCTGTATCTAGCGCTTTAGAGGGCGAAATAGGTGTGTGGCGGTCTTATTCTATTACCCAAGTTCTGGAGGGAACGCGAAACATCAGTCACAAGAGGGGGGGCGGGGGTGGAGGAGGACGTACGTACGTCAAAATCTAGAAGAAGATATGGAATGGGAGGGCAGCCAAATGTGGGATATATACCAGGTAGATGCGTAATAGTATATAAGCATGTGTGTGTATCGTACTGCAGTACGTACCGTAACTACAGCTGTAGTACCAGGTAATAATATTGATTAAGTTACCTGGTAGTAGTAACTACCATTAAATATTTATTGACATTCATATTTTTTGTACGTCGTGGTAAATAAATGCTGTAAAAAATGCTGCGGTGTGGGTTTTTCAACGTCGCTCTGTGCTGGACTTCGTGATATCAAAGAGACATGGCATCATATATTCGAGGTTGCGCGGGGTATGTGGTACGCGGTAAGTAGCAGAGTGTTATGTGGCGTGGGGGGACGATGGGAGGGGACGAGGCGAGAAAAGGCTTCATCAGGTCCTAGGAGTAGTAGTCTCTCTCATGCTCGTGTTGCAATGTGCGCAATCCTTTTGCCCCCCCACATCTCGCTGTTAAAGCGGCCCGTTACGTTGTTGTCGGAGACCGTTTTCTCCAGGATTTCCTATTATGAACATTATTAATCAAGGTTTTTTTCCGCGCATTTTTTTTTTTTTGCAAATAATATAGTAACCTATACCAAAACCTATGATAAACAGTACCTACAATATATACCAGGGTGTGTATCTTGATACTACCACAGAGTACCTGAAGGAGTAACTAATGGCGTCGTCGGCAGGATTGATCATTCAGCCCGGCTCTTTTTTTATGTACCGTGCGTACGTACGCTGTTATTGTTCGTACACACACAAAGTAGGTACAATATGATACGAGTGCATAATACAATAATAATAGCAGGTATGAATATTATTGATGAATACCAGGTACCAGGTACAATGTTTTTTTTCCTCTCTGTCCTCTCTGTCTGGCCATTGTTGACCCCCGCTCCGCTATTTATAATACCTGGTAGTAGTTCTGGGTCCAGTTTTTAGTTGTACCTGTATTAGTACGAGTAATAATATAGTAAGTACTAATAGTATTATTAATAGTAGTAGACACGGATAATACTACATACAGCAGTGTTGTATTGGCATGCACGTACCAACTAACTACCAGTACATGTTTTGCCGTCGGCGTGCCTCCACACACCACACGCGCTTAGCTACGAATGATTGCCATCGTTACGGGCAACCTATATATATATATATACTATTTACGGGGGACCATAGTTAATAGGACCTGTGGTATACATAAAAACCTATATATTTAAACATTTTTACTAACAAAATTTGGTCCTATTAACTATGGTCCCCCGTAATACTACGTGTGCATGCCCCGGCACAGCGGTTTCGTCCACTTAAATCAACTGTGGAGAAAAATCGTCGAGATCAAAAGCGCAATCGGGGTGCAAAAACATCGTCTTTGAAGACATACTTTGAGAGTGGTGGCCTCAGAGAGCAGCAAAAGAAGCAAATAGTTCTCGCTTGAACTCTCAGCTCGCAGCTGATCTGCACCGCGATTGAATGTACCCTTCGAAGTATTGTACGTACTGTATATAAACTACAGTAAACAACCAAACTACTACTGGTAGCAAAGCAATTACACCAGGAGTAGTATTACGGGGGACCATAGTTAAAAGGACCTACGGTATACATAAAAAGCTATATAATTAACGATTTTTACTAACAATATTTGGTCCTATTAACTATGGCCCCCCGTAATAGTAGTAGTAGTAGGAGAAGAAGAAGAAGAAAAACATGGCATCAATAATCAATATATGTGTGTTGAGATGCAACTATTTCAACAGCTGCTTGCATTGCGCTGCACCTTTTTTTTTCGCTGCGGCCGGCGGTGGAGACTTACTTGGTTGGGTTCGAAATGGAGACAGACTCGGATAGTTTTTGCGGTTTCGGAGGCAACTGCTAACGGTTGAGAAATTTCACGGCGAAACATGTAGAGTTGCGGTCAAAGTTTTTTTTTGCTCTCGGTGGAGAAATCCGATATACCAGCAGTATAGTTAGATAGACGCTGGTTATAAATACTGTTATAGGTTGTGTCAACCTCTCCGAAGTCCCACAACCTGATATTACGGGGGGGCATAGTTAACAGGACCAAATATTGTTAGTAAAAATGGTTAAATATATAGGTTTTTATGTGCACCATAGGTCCTGTTAACTAGGGTCCCCCGTACTAGCACAGCCACATCACCTTGCCTTCTCACCCTGCATAGATGGGGATACCTTCTTCGTGCTGGTATACCACTTTGTACCTAGATACATACGCACATTGTACAAGGATATTTGCCACACTAAGTCTACTATTATAATATAATAAGCTACACAAATAGTGGTATGATATCGGTTCCGGCCGATTCCATTATTATTTTCAGTTAGTGGTGCTGTGGTGGTTTTCGTTGTTGGCCTGACTGCAGGACTGCAAGATCACGGCGGTCGGTTTCGTTGAACGGCGAATCTAGCCCTCCATCTGCGCCGTCAGCGGCGCATTTACAATTATATTGCCTCCAGTATCGCGAAAAACTTTCGATCGACCTCCGTATCGAAATATCGTTTGAGTCTCCATCCACACTTCATTCACCATTCATTCGTTGTTTAGGTTGTCAATCGCTAAATAAATAAATGCAGTTAGTTGTCTGTATCGATAGCAGTGTGAATACATCCTTCACAGTAAACCCTTGTTTCTGCCCGTACAGTAAGCGTAATAAGGTGTTAACTCGCCGCTTCGGCACGGACACCGGTTGTCCTGGATATCGGCGGGTAGAAAGAAGAAGACACATACTATTGATATTAAAATACTACCGTCGTAATACGACGAAGAAGGTGGGTGGGTGAGCAAAAAAACAACTATTAATACCAGGTATTTAATATTAATAGCACAAAGAGAGGAATGAAGCACGGGGAGAGGGCGAAAACTGTAAATCACACGTATAGCGAGAGGAACTTATGCGAGTGCAGAGACCTAAGAATACCGATGGAGGCTCGTCAAAAGAAAGTACTAACACAACCTACTGGAGCATCCGTGCACCGGGAGGAGAGCGAGACCGCATGGTCGATCGAAATGATAACGAGACCTAAAGTCTGTGCAGAGAATGAATGTGGAAGGCTGAACAAAGAAAGGGTATATGGTGGATTAACAGTATGTGGAGCTGTGTTGAACCTGAACGACAGGGAACGGAATTTCGTACGGAAGAATCAACGGATAGAAGCAAGAGCAAGATGGTGATCAGATGGTATTGCCGATCCAAAGTGATCGTTCCGATGGTAACGTTAACGTGTTCCATGTGAAGGGAGGGGGTACAAAACAACATGCGGTGCTTCGGGGTGTAGTCCCGAGGGGAAGAGAGACGATGGTTGCCAGCGATGTTGTACGTATGTATCCGGATGCCTCAAAGGCCTGAATGAAGTGTTACACCGATTTCGGTATCAACGTACATTGACAAAGTGGTTGGTGTGTCACGAAGTGCTACTAATAGATTCGAAATAGCAGCATGCCAAATATGTGAGCACATATCGCTGATATGCAGATAGATAGAGAACACCATGCAGCTAGTTAGTTGTTAGTAGATTGGCCAAGAAGACGACTGGGGGCACCGGCAAGAACAATAATATAGATTGACAAGAAATTCCGAACCTTTCCCGACGTTTGCTCCACGTGGGTGTTATTTGATGTGGAGAGCGTTGTTGATGATGGGGGGTTAATAACATAAAGAACGCTGGCAGCATCTATCTATGCCGCCACGCTGAATCGCATATAAATTACGTTAACAAGACTGCTGGATGAACAAGTTCCGTCCCCTTCACCAAGCCGATGTTTCCGCCATGTTTTCTACCTTCCCAATGGGCGTTCCCCCTTCGTGGACTCTCCTATACAGTCTCCTCACGCTGGCCTCCCACTCAAATAAATGTGTTTCGCGGAAGCCTTACACCTGGTCGGTATTTTTACTTTGTCACGAGGACTTGCATGTCAACACGCGATATAATATCACCCGTTCATCAGCACACACGCTATTAATAGTTGCATTCGCAAACTCACAACTAGTAGTACAGGTCAACATGGCGCTAGCGGCGGCACGTAGCAACAATGGCAAGGTGTCGTGAACGCTTGCCGCCGCGGCCAACACATTCCATGCTTGAATCGTTCTCGTGAGAGCAACCATTTTCGTTCTTGGGGTTCACGCACCGACAACCGGCAACGTATACCGTACCTGTGCCCCTTCCTCCTTCCTCAGAACGGGCGACAGACAGCCACACAATGGGGTCAAGCGTCATTCAGCGGCTCAGTGCCATGGCGTCATGCCACCGTAGCGTTTTCTCCCACTGGCGCTCCTGCCACCGGCATATATTGTGGCCCTTCGATCTTTCGAATATCTCCAGCAGTCACCCAAGCGATGGACAGGCTTGTGCCGTCTGCTCCGGTGGTACCTGACGGATTGCTGTTGAGGTGTCACGTTCTGAACGTGCACCGCCGGCTTGGATTGGGGGGGCACCACTGCTTCTGAAGAGGCTTTGATTTCAAGGTCGTCCCCCGCGCCGCGCCGACCTACCGTGACCGTTGTTCATTCACCACGAATGCCACTTCGCGTCACCCAGCCATTTCTTAGTGTGCAGAATGCTGGTACGACTTTGGTTTGCTCCAAAAGCTGACCATCATTTTGTTTCGCCGCTGCGTGTTGCAGAACCATCTCTTCCGATGCACCGCGCCGCTTGCTGTTTTCGACACGGCCTGCGCGGACTGCACGGCACCAGCCATCCGGCCGCATAATAACGAGACCCTTAGAAAGGCCCTCGCGAATCAAACGCGGCCCTGCGCGCTGCGGCGTCGACACGCGACGATCGCTGTCCGCTAGCTACAAGCGCTGTCCGGCGCCGCCGACACATTTCCTTTTCCAGCTCCTGCCATATTTTCCTCGTGTAAGTCGGGCCGTCACTCTCGTTCTCCACCATACGTACAAAACGGTCGGTTCTAAATCACCGCCTCGCTTACCTTCAGCGTAAAGCAGCGAGTACAGACGCAATCGTACCCCGTAGGACCACGAGGCCATATATTTGTCATCGTTATTCGCCAGTACTAGTTAGCATCGCTGCAGCCGCCCGGGCGCTGCCGTTACCTCTCTCTCGCCACGCGTTACGCTGGCGGCTGCCCCCACGTCCGACATGTTACTATGCTATGGCATATATATGTTCAGCAGACGGTTTGTACGGTTCGAGCAACTGTTTTTCCTGTTATCAGGTCGCCGCGCGCGCGTATAGAACGTCTGCCTCTGGCGCCCCCGCGATAAACAAGGGCGGCTGACCGCCGCCCACGTACCCCACGCCCTTGTAGTTCTGACCGCTGCGTGGCAAGAAGTTTGAATCTGCAGCAACGCCGGCACCGAAGCTCCGGGTCTCTTTCGATGCTTGACTTGACATTCTTGTAATAACCGTGGGCATTCTGCCTTTTTTTATCTTATCGGGAGCAATTCGCCGCATCTGATCAACCCCTCCATATTCGCGGACACGTCTGGATGGGAGGCCTTCTTCCTGCCAAGATTTTCTCACGTCTCGTTCAAGATGCTGCTTAGAAATCACCTGTTGAGTCGATCTAATTTCTTCGCAACTGCCACTGTCGATGCTCGTCCCCAACAGCATTTTATGGCGTTGGGCATAGCGGCGTATGATGGTCGAGCAGGTTCAATTTCTTTTGATGAGGATGCCACGCTTTGAAACGAATAGTGGTATGTTTCCGTATTTTGCCATGTGCTGGGGGCGCGGCGTCACCGTCTTCTCCTTCAACTATCGCCAATGCTCCGCCGAGTCACCCTCCGCAGCTTTCGACATATGTATCGCGCTCACCAGCCGACCACCGGCTGGGCGTCTTCACCCTTGATCCCTCCGCTACTGCCACCTCCTTAGCGGACAGTCGCTCCGCTCTCCGACGTCAGGAGAGTGGATCCTCCTCGCGACAACGCCTCCTTCACATCCTCAGAGAAGGGCAACCGCACAGATAACCATGTGGTTAGTCTGCGCGTCTGGAACTCTGGGCCCCCGCAATTCGCCACAACAACTCGGCCAATGGGGTCGCATGGTACCGGCTGTCGTCACCCCTGCTGTGTCCAAGAAGGCTTCAACTCCCCGCTCCTGAAACATATTCAGTAATGCCCCCCCCTACAAACTTGCAACGAAGGCTCGTCTTTACCTACAGTCTATCCGCGACCATGAATCAGCTGCCACCACTAGAAGGTGTGAGCATGCCCTGTCATTCCTGACGTTATGCTGCAACAGTCCGTGTAATTGGGTCGAGACGCCCGTCCTGCCGGAGGCGCTTCATTTAGCGCTACTACTACACCCAGTAAACTCTGCCTCAACACATCTATCATCCCACCTATTCGCTCGTGCTCCGCCCGTCATCCTGCGGCTACGATTTCCGCATTCACTATTACGGGGGACCATAGTTAATAGGACCTATAGTATACATAAAAACCTATACATATAACCATTTTTACTAACAATATTTGGTCCTATTAACTATGGTCCCCCGTAGTGCTATTATACGAAATGTCCTTCTGGCGTTGTAGTTTTCCACGAGCCGTGGCTGTTCGCGGTTATCTTTATTCGCTGCAGCGGCTTCTTCGGTGCTATCCAGTTGCTGCGTCTCTCCGGCACCGTCCGGTTATTCTGTACCCGACATGCTACACCAACCTGATAGATTTTCTTCCGCGGAAATATTTGTTGCTTCGCAGCGGCAGGCCCAACACATAGCTGGTGTCGTCAACCTCGAGCTTGGTGACATTTTAGGCGTTTCCCACAACTCCTTGTTGCGCGTGTTCCTATTACGGGGGACCATGGTAAACAGGACCATATATTGGTTGTAAAAACGGCGAATTATATAGGGTTTGGTGTGTGCCGTAGGTCCTATTTACTATGGTCCCCTGTAATAGAAAACCCGCAGCATGTTCTCTTGAGCGTGCTCTTCCTTCGGGCCACGGGAGACATGAACGCTGGCCCTTCGGAGAAATGTGCCACACATACGCCCGAGTTACCTGTTTATATTGCCACATCCGCGGTGACGCCTGTTCCGGAATGCCCTGTTCTTTCTGCCACGGTTTGATTGTTCAAGATTAGCCTCTCGTGCTTGCTGTATGTAGCCTCGGTCGGCATAATCGCTTGACTCTATCTAGGCCAACGTGCTCCGCTCTTGCGCGTGTGGGATCGACTGCCTTTGCATTTGCGGGGCGTTATATTTGACTTGTACATGGTGCTAGCCGTGCCTTTGGTTGTTAGGTATTAGGGCGACGTTCTCGAAGAGCTTCCTGGCATCTCGATCAAATCGAAGACCCCTTTAAAAGGTTCGTTCTGTCTGCCCTCTTTCAATGTTCCTGTTATTGACGGTGCCACCTGATGAAAATTAATTGCCGAATCGATCTGACTTTGACCAAGCCTGTCAACCATATCCTGGGTATTTTATCTTGTTGTTTTTTTTTTTTTTTTTTAATCTCCTTCAGCACCCCACTTCTCAGCATTTGAACCGGCTGGTACATGCTCCACACGCCCGTGAATCACCGGCCACAAGGATAACATCCCATGCGTTCTTCGTTCCTACGGGAACGGTCGAGTGGACTGGCATGCAAGACAGCAGCAACGCATTGCCTAGCTGGTGCGTCAAGATAATCAACAGGACAATCTAAAGGTTTGAAACAGGTTGCAGCGATACCATCGTTTTCGATCGCGCTGTCTCGGCTCACGCTGTCACTTGTCCATGCCTTCTTCGAACGCCCGCGTGGACAAAACCGTAAGCTATGTTTCGCCCTCGAACTCTCGGGTGTGTACGGTTTGGACGCGGATTACTCAGGGCACACCATTTCACCCGCGGGCGTGCGCCCAAGCGCCGACAGTGTGTTGTGCCATGATCAACACGCCTGGATCTCAAGGAGCTTCGACCTCGCCGGTTTGCGTGGTCCTTCACACTACACAATAATACCGCAAACTTCTGCCGAAAATGCGTAAGAGTGTTCGGCCGATGCCCCCACTCTTCAGACAAGGTGTCTCGTTTGGGTGTATACCCTCGATTGGGGGCCATTGCTGTAAAATTACTGCCGAGCTTTTGGCCCCGCCAGTCTTGGTTCTCGCCAATTAATTGGGAATATGTCGCAAATAAATGGGTCTTCTTGTATGTTATAGGCGCCTGTGACACTAGTTTTGAAATGTTCCTGAATTACTCCTGAGTATTAATTCGACGGTTGCGCTCCTCGTCGTCTACATCAGTCGCGCCACCCTCGATCCGCGACGACCCTGGGCTCCTCTCGACTCGGAGCAGCCAGCATAGATAGGTTGAACCACCAAGCGGGATACCCTCGAACGACCAATTTTTTTAATAACTATGTACATTGTGCCACAAGGGCCTCAACAACCTGGAAACGTTGGCGAACACGATGCGGGGATTCATCGACGGCTCGACACCGCGCACATTGCACACCGGCGCCTACATGCAGAAAAATGAAGGAGCAGAGCCCGCGTGCAACACCACGTTTTGCTATATTAATGTCGGGCAACCGCCAGCCGTTGCCGGTATTACCCACCCATCTTCGGACCAGCGCTCCTCCTTATCGGAGACCCGGGAGCTCTCTGGCAAAGGACGAGTTCACACCACCGACAGCGACCGCTTTCTGTGAAGACATGTATCGACCAGGGTTGCCGATCTAGAGGGCGAGCCTTCTTGTCGGTTAAAGAACGCGCCCGTCCGCGTCCGTGCAGTGCTTGCTGACTATGCGCGGGTGCGGTGCTGTTTGTAGCACTGGTTTAGTTATATGATGTGCAAGAGATGACCAACTCAAACAGGTACCAACTACCCTACGGAATGGTACAACTAGCAGAATTTCTCCATACTATTCGAGTTGCACGTATTCACCACAGCACCATATTGATATTCAGGGTGTATGCTACAACGAACGCTGTCCCTGATTCCGCTCGGCGGTATCAAGATGGTGAACCTAGCGGGATATCATCAGCCGAGAGATGGCCAATAGACCTAGCGTTCAGAAAAAAAACCCTCTGCTACGAACCAAAATAAACTCCGCTGCTGCACGCAAGCACTGTAAATCCACCCGATCAACGATGGGCCAACAACTTTCACCAGAACGTTCGACAGCACTTCTCGCGTGCCACTTACTTCATATCACCCAAATGGGCGTCTACGTTGTTGGTGGTGAATTACCCCCGAACACATTATAGGATATTTCCAGCTTTCTTATATATAGCCCGTTCCCCGTTTATTAACATTCATCAAGACGCTTCTTCTATCTTGTCAGGTCTTAGAAGCATTTCCACGTCAACAAGTAAGTCGGTGAGAAAATGTGCATGCTGCAGCTGACGTTTACATACTACTAATGTTGTATAATACATGATCTGCGTCTTAGACAACAATCCCACTGCTGCCTCTGCAAACATACTCAACCCGCCCAAGACGGGGCCGTCTATCGTTTTGTATCTCGGTCCCGTGTCTGTTCTTTCGCAGACCAGCAGTGTGCGCATGAAATCCGAATTATCACTATCGCGCAGCTGTTCCTTCAGTGCCTCCAGCTCCGCACTTAATTGCCTATTAAAGCTCGTGGATATGCATATTTTGACAGCTCAGTTTCTCTCGCGCTACCGTTCTTGCTGAAGCTCGCGGATTGGCGGACTGGTGCACGGCCGAGTACTTGCGCAGCTGACACCCGAGAGGCCCTGCAGACATCCCCCCCCGGGGTCTTTGGGATGTTTGGTGGCTCACTAGAGGCACCCTTTTCTCCATCCGTGTCCAAACTGCGTAGCTCTGATTCCGGACTCCTCTCGCTCTCCTCGCGCGAGGTCTCCAAGAGTAATTCCGACGGACGTGCCGCTTGCCCTTGGACGGGGTTTTTCTTGGCAGGAGTCCTTGGCTATACGAGCTCTGCCACCCGACCAATTACAAGGCTCCGCGCGTGCGGTACCAATGACCCCGCCTGCGCTACCAATGGCTGTGTCCCAGGCACCACCCAAACATGCGCATTATCCTCAGCTTTGGCTTCTTGTATCCGCCGGGCGTTTTCCTCCCCGATCTTACCACAGGCGCTGTAACTCACTCTCTTATGTTGAATAAGGTGTAAGGTGCAATGTCATTCGTGGGAGTGATGCCGCGTTGGGCTGCGCCTCGTTACGTTGTACCGACCTCATAAACGGCCAGGGTATTCGTAAATCAACGTTACATGAAACCCTTGCACCTTCCTTCGACGCAACCCTCCGGAATATATATGCATGCTACGGGGTGTGACAATAATACCACAAGCTCCAACCACCCAAACGGCAACGGTGAGGCGAGACGCCTTAATTGCGCCATGGGTCACAGCGTATGTATGGCGAACGACGACAACTAGAACGTGCGGCTTCCTCACGTTGAATGCGCCCACAATGATTCGGTCAGCGCATCTACAGGTTTAGTCGGTTTCCATGTATGTCTCCCTCTAACGGGTATCGAGCATCCCGCCATCATTGGAATATGGGGTCTGAAAATCCCTATGTAGATGGTGTGCGGTCACCACGCACGAGTGCGGGCTTTCGCCTGAACGATACCGCTATATACCCGACTGTGTAAGGACTATTCGGACATTGATATCAGCACCCACAATTCATCACATTTCCGGACAGAGTGGTGCTGGCACCACCACTATGACCGGAAACACAACGACTGTTGGGGGGTCAACACGAGGAACCAAAACTGTCTCAGTCTGGATACTCAGCCGAAACAACTATCCGGCGAGACTACGTATGAGTTTGGTACATCATCCCAGGTATGTGTTGTTTGGTGTATCCTGCGCTCAACTTGCCTTTATCGGGACGTTGGCAGTATCAAACTTCGCACCTCAGTATCAGGGAACATTGCTGTTGGACGGAGCGACCGTCAGTGTGGACGCCCTTGCCCATAGAGTACCTTTACTCTCAGCGCGTGCATCGTTCCGAGATTACCGAGCAGTGGATACGCCCGCCTTGACCACTCTTTGTCAAATGCATTTACATCATTTCTGTCACGCTTTGTTTCTACATTTATTTGGCCTCATAGCGCCTTTTCTTCTACAGTACAGTAGTACACACGTTTCTCCGCCATCACCAGCAAGTATTCTTGACCGCCATTTTGTACCACCCCTGTGTAGACAGAGCCTTGACGTGCATCATCCTAGTAGTAACACGTTAGGACCCTTCACCTTTGATCGGTACATCGATCGGCACCCCGCAACGACGTCCCGCTGACCTCGTCAAGTTCTGTAGTAGTACCAGTAAATTCCTGAGGGGTCGCAACATACGCGTAAAATGTTTTCTGCTCTTAAGATATCTACCTTGGTTTACCTGGGCTTGACCATAGCAGCTGGAGCAGCTGGAACCTGAGCAACGCAGGCAGCTTTTCCGGCCTTTTCGAGGATAATGCTTGCGCCGTTGCAGAAGTTGCTGCAACATCTACAGCAAAACCTATAGCCGACAGCTACCACAACAGCCGGTCGTGCACTACTAGCACTATCTGTGACGACAGTGGGGGTCAGCATCTATCTGGCAGAGTCAGCTTGGTTATCTCTCAAGGCGCAAGCTATCGACATCAGCTCACGCGACGTCTCCCCCATCGAATGGATCCCCTATATTTTTGCTAACCGCGAACGCCTCGCGGGAGGATTTGAGGTCGAGATTCCCGTACACTAAAGCAATGAACGACTGTCCCATCACCGCTGCCGAGAAAAGCTTCTCCTACACAGCTGGCGTTCGGCCGGTGGCGCTGGCCGTCGCCAAAACACACAAGTGTGCTTGCCCGCAGCTACGGCTGTATTGGTCGGGGGGCACAACCGCGCAGGTAGCTCCGAACGGCTGCTACAAGATCACAGCTAGGTTCCCGCACCGGTCCCGTTTGATAGTCTTCGCGCCGATGGGAGTGTTCACAGGAGCACATGAAAAGAATAAGATGGACCCCTGTGGACACACACCCCCCGTCGGCACAAAGACTATCAACCCTAACCTGTACGACAACGTCGCTGTGGTCTTCTTCGCGTTTTTTTTAGGCTACCTGCACGGTTGTGTTCGGAGACACTACAATGGTACCTGCGGGAACGTACGTACACTCTTCGGCCACGCTCAACGTCACTTAGTACTAGCGGAATCACCGGGAACAAGACGCCTCGGGCATGGTCTCGTAGGTTCTAAAAGTTATGACGTCATAAAAACCCTAAGCTTTCACCGGAGGTCAGCTCGGCGGTACCCTCACCAAAGCCTCCAGGAACCAGGTGCTCATCGGTATCTCCACCACAGTCTGGACCGGGAAGATCTTCAATGCGTCTCTTTTTGTTCTAGTGTTGTACTACAGCTCGAGCGAGCATCGTAACTAAACTCAGAACTCGGGTACAACTTCCTTTTTGAGACTTGAATGTAAAAAGTTTTTCTTGGCGTTCTAAGTTGTATCTACAGTAGACCCTGAATTGTTCGGCAACACAATGCATGAGAAATCCGAGATTCTCCTCGGGGACTAGCGTGGCCACTTCTCCAACACGAGCCGATATCCTACGCAAGTGCAGCAGTTTACCAGGGAAGCCGAATCGGCTCCAGGAAAATGGAGCCAGGGCTGTCTTGACTGATTTTCTTGCTTGTTCGTACGCAGAGGCTGAGGTCCCTTATTCACAGTATGCGTCAATTTATCTGTGACTACAGTAGTTGAACTCTTTGACTTTGCAGTAGCGTTAAAACTACGGGTTCAAGCTCACAACTGTAACGGTGCATGTTTGTATGTGTGCTGGCTACGTGTCTGCGGTTTTTCATATAGTCTGTGGTGCTTATTAACTGATCTAAGATCTTCTTGAGCGGAGGCGCCGAACACCAAGCTTATGGTTCTGCGCTAGGTTTCCAACGTGTGCAGTAGTAGCTCACTGGGTATGCCGCCACGAGTATAGTATGATAATGGACCAAGGCATAACGCCGCCGCTTATAAGCGCGTCTAAACATGCCGTTCAAGTTCCTCTAGCGACGGACGTCCATCAAGGCGGCGTGTTGAAATATGAAATATAAAACCTTACACGTCGGTTACTACGCACAAGTCGAGTAGGTTGTTTTTTTACATTCTGCCAAACACAATATGAGGCGAGGCTTTGAGTTCAGTGCTCCCTCGTCGCCATTCGGCATGTTGCCTGTGTTTACCAAGCAGTTAGTATTTTCTAAAAATAAATGCATCGTATGTGTCAGGGGGCGTTGCTTTAGGACGGGCAGGAGGGCAGTACAGCAGGCCATAGACACCATCTACGCATAGCGTCTGCAGTGTTTCGATTTGGGCAGACAATGGTTACGCCCCCTTTGATCGCGCTCAGTATGAGTTCTCTTAGAAATAGTTACCTCCCTCTTCTTCAAACCCTTGTGCCACAGTATTTGGTGTACATACTCCTTTACGAGTAGTGTTTTTTTGTATGAATAAGTTTCTCCCCATCATCACAGGTGCTCCTCACAGTACGTTGGTGCTGACTCTGCATCCCACCCACTTCGTACCACCTCTGCATATCTTCTAATCAATGGACTCGACGTCCACCATTCCAACAAACGGTGTCGGCGGCTATCAGAGAGATACCCAACACCTCGTTATATGACCAAGGCGTTTCCTGTGGGGGTCGAGGACTGCTTCAAACAGGTACTTTCAACTCGGAAATAAAAACCGAAAATGAGCACCAAAAAACAGGGAGCAGCATACCCTCGGACCTCCTTCTCTTGGTGGTCTATTGTAGTGCCGATTCGCTCAATTCCCGGTGTTCTTGCACCGCGCTTGATGGTTTTCATCCAAGAAGCCAACGGATGCTTCTATCCGATCTGGAGTTGAGTTTCAAGGTTGTAATTTTCGAATGAAAGCTCCCCGTTCAAGTGGAAAGACAACGCTGGGAGGGTGGTCCTGTGCCCAAACGCACCCTGTGTTCTCCTTGGTGTTGGCATTCCAACAGAGTATAGAACTGCAGCAAACACGTCGACGGTAACCGGGCCTCGGCGAGAAAAAATACGCAAGCCCTTGCCAAACGAGTTCCTCAACCTCGGCCTGTATTCGACGTGCCTAGGAACGACTCTACCTGCGGTGATGTTGAAACGCCAACATATCTAGGCGCTACAATCGCGGAGGGGGGTGTCTGTGACGATCGTGTCATTAGGGACGACCGCGGATGACGGCGGAGGGACAACCTAGGCACCCCATAGTTGTGACCGCAGGGGGGTAATCTCAGCGCTACGATCGCGACGAAGAAAAAATTGCCAGTATCACCAGAGTTGATGTCTTTCGCTCCCGCATGTGCTCCGGTAAGGAGGAAATATAGTCTATATCCGCGGTTCCCGAGGTGTTGAAAGCCACCAGCGGTGGGGGGCAGGGGTAGTCATGAAAAGATGGTGGCATAGTCGACGGGCCCTGTGACAGGGTTGCTGCGCACCCAGCACGGCGGTAAGGATAACTTCAGGGGCCTCGATGAGCGCTTCGAGATGTGTAGTGAGCGCTATAATAGTAGATGTGATAAACCCTGCGGGAGGCACAGAGTTTGGCGTCCGCTGCAGTTGACGCGTGGACACCACGGCGGTCGTGATGGGAGTGACCGGATGCCGCGAGTGCGGTGGCCGCGATGGAATAACAAGTGGTCGCGACCACAGGCATGACCGGCACTCCCCGGAGGGGTAGCACGATAACACCGCGAGCACGGTGGGCGTAACGGAGGGGGGGATGGATTCGTACGGCAAGCGACAAGTGAAAGGCAAGTTAGGTGTGTGAATGGTAGTCGGTAGAGGCATGACGAATAGATGTCTAGGCTCGAAGAGCAAAGGAAAAGACAAACCTCAAACTTGAATGCCCAAACGTAGGGGCAGGTCAGGGGCGAGCATAATGACGGAGACATATCAAACCCCTACTTGCCGACGAAGTTCGGCGTGACTGGCCTGGGGGGAGTTAACCGCGAGATGTAAATGTCAACCCTACGTTTTCTCACAGTGATATGTCCCGAGGGTGCCACACGCTCCTCTTCCTCGACAGGGATCAGCCCTGGGATGCGATTACCTATACATTTCGTGTCGGAGAAAAGTGGACGTCCTTGTACAAGATTTCCACACACCGGTCGCCCGCCATCACCATGGGCACCTTTTCCGATGGGTATTGGTTCATTGCTTTACCTATGCGACCTTCCGCCATTGTGACCTCCGCCTCAATAGAGTCCTCTGCATCCGGTACCAGGGACAACGTTGCAGCGATCGCTTGCTCCTCTTTCCGTTCTTCATCATTAGCGTCATCATGGGGCATGGTTGTGATGTGCTGCCGACGAGGGTGGTCGACATGGTAGACGCAAGATATTTCGTTAACCAATGGCATGGCCCGCGACGTATGCAGCGTGGGTAGAAATGCGGCTGTTGACGTCGAATATGACGCGAGAAAGAAATAAAGCATATTGCCAAGTCCGGTCCGGGGTGATGATGATACTGATACGCTCGGGTTTCACTTTTGCTGTCTCTTCTGCTATTTTTCTCTCTGATGGTTGATCGTCTCTCGCTTGTGTGAAAGCAGCACACGGAGCCTCGTTTGAGCTTCGAGGCGGGCCTTAACTTGGTCGGCGCTTGGAGCGAACCAAGCGACTAACATAACATTGCCTGCCCCCGCAGACCGTAGTTCGTCGGGTTGCCCACACGGGTACACGACAGCGTTTATCTCTATACGTGTTGCTTCCTCGCACCTATGCCCAGATAGACGTGAGCCAAAAAAAGTACCCGATGGAACCGTAAATAAGTGCCGTAGCGATAAGGAGGCGTTTGACTCCAAGTTCGCCCCCCCCTTCATGCCAGACGCGCTATCGTTGACGGTGTTCTGCATGCCCACATGTTTTTTTCACGTGGCGCGTCACGGTGCAAAGGGGGTATCTAACGTGGCGCGAGTGGCTTCGTCAACGGGAATAGTGATAGTGGGGTTGTCGAAGGGCTCGACCGCGTGGCCACTTATCTCGACGACGCAATTGCCCTCACCTTGACCCTGCCGCCCATATGCTCAACACCAAGGCGTGCGTTTTCAGTGTTTGTGGAAGCCCTGGGGAGGTATGTATAGGTATCGTCACTAGGAGCCTCTACACCCACGCCCATCAACCACCGGATACACCGCGCTGCAGGGGACACGCTACCCCAGTCCATATATGTGTTTTGTTTGTTGGCGTACAGATACCACAGGGAGCCCCGCTAACCTCTTTAGTACCACCCAAGGACCTATACGTCGTCGTCCACCATGTAGGGGCAGTGAAGCACAGGAGGTGTGTGGAACTGGCTGGTACAGACTGTCGGCGCTGTACTGGGAAGAAATAGGGGGAGCAGGGATACATATCTATGGTTATTTTGGCCAACGTACGGTACGGTCGTTGCGGGTATGCACTGGTCTCCCTTCGACGTACGTCGATGAGGCGACCGAGCCAACCACCAGGGAAAGAAACAGCGGCGAAGCATCGACAGCGCCAGCACCGAGAAGGGGCCGCTGAGACAGGGCGCCGGCACAAAGGCAGTTTATCTGCTCCTGTACACCGGGCATGAATTCAGCCGTCGCCGCCGTCTCTGATGTTCGATACTGCCAGCGAAAGAATAACAAATTCGCCTCGTTTAACGCATCAGAACCGTCTGCGCCACCAGATGAGTCGTGGTCGCCACCGCCGAGCATGCGTTCGAATATAAGGAGGGATTAACTCGAGCGCCGGCAGCGCCTCTTTGTCAGTCGCGGACAAGAATGCCGCTACCGCGGTTACCGGGGCCGTGGTCAAAATCGAAGACAACCCCGATGCGAACACCACCGTTTCTTCCGCGCACGCCGTTACAGCGGCACACTCTATGAGAGCTATCGCGGAAAAACTCCAGGTGAGTATGGTGCGCTGCTGCTGAGGGCGCCCGGGGGGGGGGGGGGGGGGGGGGGGGCGTACTCGTTTTTGTTGCTTGCCTCAGTCATTTGACCACTGACCACGCATCCCTTTCGAGACGGAGCACCGTTCCTACTCCTAAATTAGAGACTCCTTTAACAGTTGGGCGTACATTCCGTTGTTTCCAGTACTACATAGCTTTTTCCTAAGCTTATCCCCTTCCTGTTTCGCCGCCTGTGACCACCATCTATCTCCTAGGATAGCGATCGTTTTGTTGCCACTATATAATGTGCCACACCCCTCCATGTCGCATTCGTCTATTCTCCTCACCTCCTCTTCTATCACATCTCATTCCTCCTTGCACATTCCACTTTCTCCCTCTGTGTGACTTCTACCCTCTGGTGCTTTGCCACAAGGTCACATCGGTGCATCTACTTCCTCCTCCCGGCTACTGGTATACCTCTTTCTTCTTTCTCGCAGGCCCAGGTACCCTAGGAATATCGCAGTTTCAGCGTTTCCGCGAAATCCATTGGGTCGTGCAAATACGTTGTCATTCCTATCTCGCCCCGTATGTTCCTAAGTGCTTCTCCGCCTTCCCCTTATTTTATTTGCGTTACCCTTTCCCTCCTCTCGGACCGTCCTCCTACTTATCTCCTGTACCTTCCATACTTTCCCATGGACAGCAACTCTTCTTGAGTTCCTCCTATATCCTTCTATACTCTCTCGGCTACGCTATGTGCCACCTTATTCCGGTCCGTTCTTTGTTACTTTCTCCCACACAGCTCTATCAGCTACGGCTGGCAACCTCTTTTTTTGCATGTTCCTTGCTTTATATAATCGCAGTGGGAGGCTGGTTTTGGACGACGGGGGCAAACAACCACGGCTGGAAAACACTCGGATGTGGCAACGCGAAACAGGTTGAGCGAACGAATTCGGCTAGTGAGAGAAGCGCCTGGGTTGGAAGACTGCGCGAAGTCACCGTGCAAGACAGTGGGGCCGCCATCATGCCCAAGGGAGTGTTGCACCTTCCAACAACCTTGTCGAGCAGCCGCCGCTGACGCCACGACTGCCGACGCCTTGCTCCCTATAGCGCTCATGCCATCCCGTGTCGGCCGCTGCCCCATTCGGGGGAGAGAGGGCATCCAGGGAGGAGCCCCCGACCGGCAGGGTCGCTTTCCCCTGTCTTCACGTCGAGCAGCAAAGGTGTGTTCCAACACGCCGAGATGGCTCCAATGGCACCGGCAGGGTGCGCGAATGGTCCTGGCCGTGGCGGCCGAGCCAGCCTCCACGACGGTGGGCGTATCGCTGTCTGCGCACGCAGACCCAGTGACTGTAGCAGAAGCCGCTGTGGTTGCAGTGATCGGGAACGCCGATTTCAGCAGCCGTGCAAGTATGTAATCACCGTGGCTGCTGCCGTTGTAGCAGCCCACGGGGTTGACGTCGCAACGACAAGGGCTAGAGATGAAACCCTGGGCAGCGGTTCTGGGGCCGCTTCCCCCAAAGGTAGGCCGCGTGATTGATGCACCTCGCGATACGTGGCGTCCATCCTACGGAAAAACCGACCGTGCGACTAGGCAACTTTCTATTTCGGCGCCACCCTACGCTTTGGGGGGGGGGGGGGGGGGGGGGGATTACCAGAAAGAGGGGATGATGTAGTTATCGACGAGAAGCCGGCGAGGCGCAATAAAAGCATCTCGGTTTTCATGGCGGATGGTGGAGGTGCTCGAGATGAGCCTTCGTGATATGAACCAACGGACCCACGTGGAGAACACGTGTTTTGATTGTGGTGGTTGGATCGAGAAGTTTGTTCGCGTATCGGTCGAGAGCCGAAGGTTCTGTGTGTATTGCCCCGCAATCATCGAGGTTCTACCAGTGTGCGGCGTGTCGATGTCAACCGGAGGAGCGATGCAGGAGGATAACAGCTGTAAATGCTCTCCCTGCTACGACCGCCGACGGTATGGATACAGCTGCGCTGAGACTATGCCTCCCTTTCTGCTATGCGAGGGTTTATGGCAATGCGACTGCGGCCATGCATAATGTTGGGTACACCCCCCCCCTCCCCCCCCCACCAGGCGAGGACGGACGTTGATCCACGGGTGCCTCCTGCTTTGCCGCTGAAGTAACGACTAACCGCGCCCCAGTTTTGTTTGTGCCTGCTGCTCCGCATCTGGTGCAACTCCTACTCGGATTCGCCTTCTTTCTCTGATGTTCTACTTCATCAAGACTTTTGACTCTCTGTACGGGCACCGGCGAGCTGCCGCCCGCACCTTATCGGTCGAGGACATTTACGTATTTGTCCCGCCGGATGCTGCACCTGCCAAACGATCAGACGCCGCTATGAGATGCACTCGGTGGCCACTTAGATTGTAAACCTTTATTGCCAGACCCGCTCGCTCCGTCAACCATCTTCTGATCATACCGATTTGACCCTCGACCCCACCGTGACCGACCGTGCAGCACATTTTCTTGGTGTCGTCTATCCGGAAGGTCCCTCGGATGCGGCGGCCCCAGTCGCCTCTGCCGATAATTAATATTCGGCAGAAATTGAATAGCCAATCGAGTATCTCCCACACCAAACACCGAGTCGGCGCGGGCCAAACACCGAGTCGGCGCGGGAGTAACATGCCTAAAGGGCCTGAAGCGTCGCCATTCGATATTTCTTCTCCATGGCCCCCCCGGTTGTGTTTTGACGAGTGTTTCTTCCGAGTCCCGCCTCACGAACGGTCTTCACTGTTGGACGTCCCGAGCCTTGGTCAACAATGGGCATTTCGACAACGAGGACGGCAAGCCCTTCTGATCGCAAGCTATTTGACCCCTCCTACCCAGGCGCATCCCCCCTGATCAACCGGGCGGACAGGCGACGCGTTCTAGGCGGTGAGCTCGCGCGAAATGTATTTGCGCTCCGGCTGCAACTATGTATAGTGCACTTTGCATGGTGCACGTGACTCTGCGACCAACCCCTATATATCAACTACCACTTCGCCACCGATTGGGTCAACTACAATGCCCGCAGTGGTCATCACCGAACGCCTGGATGACTGAATCGCCCACGTTCCGCATGTGGAATTCATGTAGATTTCTCCACCAGTGACGCTCCTTGCTTGGGATCCCCCTCACCTTCCCCTCGCCTTATTTTAGCACTGATACGTTCGTGGCCACCATGGCTTAGATCACGACCCGGTAGATGACGGTGATCTGGCCACCGACCGCCGAACGGTGCTCGTACTAGTTGGTGCGTGAACTGCAGTACATGGTAAATATATATTCCTTCATGTGGAGCGTCGTGCTTCAGTGTTGTCCGACGAGTTCCAGCGAGACCCTGCCGACACCAATGTCGGTAGATTGATGTCACTCTAGAATACGACCGCTCCAACTCGCCGGGGTGCCACAATCAGCACCGATGCCAAGCTTTGTCCAAGCCACATTGTTGCGTAGCGTCTGAACCGTTCTTATGTCTGTCTAGCCGTCGGCCCCTCGTACCCTCACACAACCCCAGGTGGTCGGCCCGTGGCCACCTCGCTGCTATATATATCTAGAACTACCGAGCGGTATGCCAACACGTGCACCTCCTACGACCGTGTTTCGGTGACACGCTGCAAGTCGTGCGTCAATCCGTACGACTCCTAGGACTTCCGGAAGTACCTGACCCCGGGCCTGAAGTTGTGAATTCACAACAAAAAGCGACGACGACGACGACGACAACAACAGCGACAACAACAACAGCAACAACAACAATAACAACAACAGCAACAACAGCAACAACAACAACAACAACAACAAAAACAACAACAACAACAACAACAACAACAACAACAACAACAACAACAACAACAGTCCAGAATCATCGCCGCACCACGTCGCCAAATGCAGCCTTGCAATGCCCGTCGAGTGCTTGTAGGTCAGGAAACATCTCAGCCACGGATCGGCGTGCGACATGGGCTTTGTCATCGCCATTCTTTTATATTAGACTCCTCCCACGGTACGTAGGGGTGGACGTTTGGTGCCTTCTGAGGCAATATTATTGGCCGACCGGCTGAGCTTCTCACGTGAGCAACTATGAGTATACGGGTGAGTATGATATTTGTTACAGTAGTGCATTAGTTTTAGGACTACGTAGTAGGGCATAGAAATGTTCATCGGGTTGCGTGAATAAATTTCTTCGAAGTCGCGTTTCGGGTCAGGTATTGAGCTCACGTCGAGGAGCTCGCTCAGAAAACAAAACTCCACCCATACCGTGGTATTGCTCCCGAGGCGATCTACGATAGTAGAGCTTCGCCCAAATTCTGTCCGAGGCGTCAGTGTCCCCCCAAGGTAATATCCGGAACTCAACGGGGACAACCACACGAATACAACTGATGCCGCTACACGCATCTCGCACGTTTACGAACGCGTTGCGCCCAACAACGAAGATCACAAGATAGGTGCTGACACGCGGCCAGGGTCTATCAAAGTCTGAAACATGAGGCGCCCGGTTAAGGACCCTCGTGGTGACTCAGAAAAGTTATTTCACAAAATAAATGTGATACCTCTATTTATTGCAGAACGCCTCTCTTTTGGCACACTGGCAAGAATTACCACACCACAGGAACGGAAGACGGGCCTCCAGCACCCAAGTTAGTTGGTACGATCTTAAATGATGGCCCGAGGCATCCCTTCAACTTCGGTAGAGAATACGTTTGCACCGTCGCATGGGCGTTGGTGCCGCCCGGTTGATCACTAGCACATACATGTGAAGGGTGACGGCTGTGCCCTACCTTCCGGCCACGCCTACGTCACTCTCGGCACTTGAACTCTGATTCAACGCTGCCATTCCTCACGTCGACGACCAAGGCCCAACATCATATTTGATAGCTCAAAAATATTCTAAACGCGATCCAACGGCTCGACAGTACGTCGTCCACTTCTTGGAGCACGCCTGACCGATGAAGACCGGGCAATTTTATGTTCAGTACATTAAAAATTTCGGCTATTTTAGCGGAGAGCGGCTTCGGCTATCTCAAAATCTATCAAGAAAGCTTCCTTGCACATGGCATATTGTGTAGCGTAGACGAAGTCTCGCGGAGCTGAACCGGTCGGCCCTGGTAGGGATCTGGACTTCCCCTCGACTGTTTGCAGTGCTTGCTTCATCTCGGCAATGCGTTGTGTGCGGACTACTTTCCCTTAGTTTGTGGTGCACCTCTATCTGGAACCGAAGTCAGGGCACAACGTGCGCAGGGCAACCAGGCTACCGCTTGGAGCACCCGGGTCACCGGTCGCGTATCCGCCAGCAACTACATACCAGGTACGATGTAGTTTGATACTGACCTGTGACTTTTGTTTTTGCGCGCATGGCTCTGTATCATAATTGTTTGGCGTTGCTGTTGTTGTTCTCACATTAACTCACAATACAATGCAGTTCGTGGTCGCAGGACAGGCTCCAATAACTCTGGAGTGGAAGAAATACCTCAAGTAAAAACAGAGGCAAAAACAAAAAACAAGCATACGCACTCCACCACTGTGGACACCAGGGAAGAAAAAAGGAGACTATTAATAGCAGACTAAAACCTAAAAAAGAAGAGGAAGCTAAGTAAAAAAAAAAAAAAAAAACAGAAGCAGACAGCAAAACGCAAAAAAAGGCAAAACGGACTATAATAACAAAGACACAAAGAGGTACAAACGGGAATGAAAGAAAAATGAAAAAAAAGAGTGGACAAAAAAGCGATAATCACGGGCGGGGGGGAAAGAAAATACGAAAGGCAGGCACTGGAGCATACAGACACGCAAAGTTGCCCAGATGGCACCATGCTAGTTACTTGGGTCCCAAAGAAGGGAGTGCATCATGACGATGATGGCCATAACCAGGCTTCAGTCTGTTGGGCAGACCGCCTCCCCCCCCCCCCCCCGCCATTCCCCCTCGTCCCCCTTTCGCCCCCCCCCTCTTCCCTGCCATTCTGCACACTCGCGTTGGCGTCAACGGGTGTGGTCGTTGTTGCAGCTATTATATGCCGTTCTGCCGATGCCTCCTTCTCATCTGTATGCCATTTCCGCATGAAGGCCTCCGCCCCTTCCTCGACCCGTCGGAACCATCTGCCGGCTTTCTGTGCTGCCTCGCGCCACCCTTCGAGCTTGATGCCGAACTCCTTGAGGTCCTCCTCAAGGTACCTCATCCAGTCCCACTCCTGTCCTCCGGAGTAACCCCTTCCCCCAACCATCTCCCCAAACATCACCCTCTTCGGCAGACGCTCCTCTCCCATGCGTGTCACAAAGCCCGCAAACAAGAGCCTACGTCTGCGTACCGTCGTCTCAACTCTTTCAGATTTTGTCCTGAGAAGCGCGCTAGCATAGGATAGAATGTGGTCTTCGCGCTTTCGTTTTCGCCACCCGATGCATCGGAGGAGCATCTTGTGGTGGACCTCCCGTAGCCTACCGTAATCAGTCTTGCTCGGGCTCCATGTAACGCAACCGTAGAGCAACGTTTCGATCACCTCGGCTCTCAGCATTTGCACCTTCAGGCGTAGGCGCACACCCGGGCGGTCATAAAATTTCCATCCTATACCGTCCGAAGCATGCCCATGCCCTCTGGAGTCGACGCGTTACCTCGACGCTTCTGCCTGTCCAATCTGCGCTGATAGCCCCGCCCAGATACACAAACTCGGTCGTTTGTTTGTACACTTGGCCGGCGGCGGTGACGGTGAACGGCACGTTCCCCCCATCTTTCGTTTGCAGACACATTATCTCCGTCTTGGCCTCCGAGACCGTCAGGCCGAAAGCGGCACATGCAGACACGATCACCGTCATCATCCTCTCCAGGCCGTTGGGTGATCTCGATACTATGCCTGCATCGTCAGCATAGAGCATAGCCCACAGTGTCTGGGCCTCTTTATCATTCCCCTGTCCGTCGGCGTGCCCGACCCGTGCCTTCCCCCTCTTCTTTTTCTTCTTCTCCTGCTTTTGTTGGAGTTGCACCAAGCTGTCCGTGATGGTTTTATCAGCAGCGAAACGTTTCTCCGCCACACGCAGCACCGCTGTAAAAAACATGTTGAACAACAATGGCGCGAGCACACACCCTTGCCGTAGGCCCTGTTTCACGTCGAACATATCTGAGCACTCGCCGTCATCCAGCCGCACGCATGCTCGCATGCCGTCGTGGAATTGGCGGATAACGGTGAGCATTCTAGGTGGCCCGCCAAAGCGAGCCAAGACAGCCCACAGGAGGGTTCGGTCGACGGAGTCATAGGCTTTGGTGAGGTCGACAAAGCACATGAACAGCGGAGTGTCCTTCTTCCTTGCCAATTCCTGCAAGCGTCGCACCACGAACATCATGTCGACCGTCGATCGTTCGGGCCTAAAGCCACACTGCTCCTCTGGCAGGATGCCTTCCCGTTCGCAATAATAGTCTCTGAGTCGGCGCGCGATGACTTTGAGGAGTACTTTGCCGGCATGCGCGACAAGGGAAATGCCACGATAGTTACCACACTCCGTCCTGTCTTTCTTCTTGTGAAGCACCTTAATCGTTGCATCCTTCCATTGCTGCGGCACGACCCCTCCCCTCCACACAGCGGCGATAATCTCGTAGAAGCTTCCCAAGGTGTCCGAGTCTCCCTCGTCGGCCAGGACCTTCAGAAGTTCAGCTGGGAGACCATCAGGCCCAACCGCCTTGCGGTTCGCCATCGCCCTGATCGCGTCTTCCACCTCGTATCTAGACGGGACGTCGTCCAGCGGACTGCACGAGGGCCAGACCTTGAGCTCATCGACGATAGTCGGGTCGAGGGTCGATGACTTGGTGTTTAGCAGCTTATTGAACCACCTTACCCATCGTTCCCGGATGAGGCCTATGTCTCGTAGTAATCTACCTTCCTCGTCCCTGATGTACTGCGAATGGAAAGTCCTCTTTCGTTCCACATTGAATTTCATCCTCTTAAGGTGCTTGTAGAACCCAAACTGATCGCCTTCTTGGATACGCCTTTCGAGTTGACGGACGTATTCCTCGAAGAACTTCTGCACTCCGTCCGTCCTCGCACGTTTGAGCTGTTTAGTGGCAATCTTCACAGCTTTTCGCAGATTTTTGTCTATCTTACCGTAGTTGTTGCGCGGGTCACACGCAAGGTATTTCGAGAGCCAAAAAAACAAACGGCCTCATACACACTCGTACCTACCTGGTAGACGGCAGGTAGGCAGGTGTATCATTGAATGGGGGGCTGCTGCGCGCCATCTGGCTGTAAGCAGCTGATTCCCCCAGCCGCCTAGATGTACCCGGCATCATACCATCTTGAGTGTGCGGTGAGGTCGTGAGCGTGACTCCCGGCACGCAAAAAAAGGCACTTACTTGTACGGTTAAGTCGCACATACATATCTTCTTGGCGTCTGCCGCTAACGTCGATCAAACAACCGTGCGGAAGACGGTAAGGGCGAGCAAGCAGAATCCGGCAAAAGTTGAGGGGGATAAACCCAATTATTCTAACAAAAAAAGAGAAAACCGGGGGCAGGCTTCGTAGGGGAGGGAGGGGGGGGCATCTTGTGGTATGGAGTTACTAAACAGTATACCAGGTATGTGTTATGAACAGCAACTCGAGGTAGGCTGTATCGCTTTGTGAGGTGTGGATACGTGTCGAGGCTGCGATGGCACGGTCGGTCGCTGTGTCGAAGCACCAACCAACGATTAGCATCCAGAATCCAGACTGGGCCCGGGGTGTAGATAGCCCCGTCGGGGTGTAGACAACAAGCGCGTGTGTAAGGAGGTGGCGCCGGAAATGGTGCATGAGACTGTACACCCACATCGGCACTCTTTACCCTTTCACAACCGAGAAGTGAAATGCGCATCATCAACAGAAAAGGTGCACCGCGAGGAGGACAGACTCAACTTTCAAAAACAAATTCTACTATAAGTGAGCACGAACGGTGAAGTATTTCCACACAAATTAACGTATTTGCCAACAACGTTCACACCGTACCAGGTACTGACAAACTCGGGTGGGGCAACTGCCGCCGCGTGTTTTCCGCGTTAGAGAAGTCGAGTTCGATGGTCTCACATACTCTCACATACATACATGACAAACCCGGGTAGAGAGCATCATCGTCAAATTGTATGTCACCATCAATCACTAAAGGATCAATCGAGCAGTAATTAATTCGACCAACAATGAAACCACCAAACTTCCGATCAACTGCAAGCAGTAGCCACAATCAATCGCAAACGTCCATGTTACGCTGTGTCCGTGGTCGAATATTGCGCTAATAGACTAATGACCAGTCAGTGGTATCCTCCCAGTAGTAGCCACCCTTGGGCTGGAAGCTATATTAATAGACACAGCGGCACGCGATGTGAAGAAGAAGGTGGCGGGCGTTCGTAAACAGATCCACAGACAGACGCGTACAAGGCAGGGTCGAATGAGGAGTGGACGAAGGGAATAAAAATAAGGGGCGTTCTCTTTTAACCGCAGTCCCCCACAACAATAAAAAGGTGAGACAGGCCTTAACAAATTAACACACTTAATGTATCTTTACAGCCTATTATAGGTCTGGTCTACTCGTACAAAACACTCAATATAATGTATACCATGCAATGTCGTTCCGAGTCAGTCAGTGGTGTTCTGCGGAGCAAGGGGTGCCACACGCAACGGAAAGGGTGCCTCGCCGAAATCACTCCATCCATAGACGCACCGCTCGGCGTTTGCACTCTACCTTTTTTGTCGAGAAGGTCAGCAAGGAAGGGTTGGTCGTGTCTACAGCGAGCGGTGCTACTGCCTTGCGTGTACGCGGATAGCTTTTTTTGCGGTAGAAGGGTCAACTAGGCGTGTCCCTGTGAGGTAGTATTAATAGCAAACGTTCTCCGTGTGATATCAGATGTTATTTAGGACAACCAATCATGACCACCCACGTACGTGTGTGTGGGCGAAATCGGAAAACATTTTTTTTTTTGTGGGAGAAGAAGCAGAGCATCGGCGCACACTCCCGGAAGACCGGAAAATGGTGCAGAAATCAGCACAGCATGAAATAATGCTGAATCGAACTGTGAATATCACCCCCGCCAGATCGATCCGGGAACGCCAGCCAGTATCCTTATATTGATACTGGCTGGCGTTCAATGTAAGGGAGGTAGACTTGGTGCATGGGTTTCCTTTTGTTTCCGAGGTTTTCTTCTTTCGGGAAAGTTATGAGTGATCCGTGTTGAAGATCATGCTGCACATTGTCGAATGCATGGCAAGAGAAATAATAATAATATTAATATTAATAATAATAATACAGGGTGTCGTTTCAACAGAATTTCATTTGACCCTTTTCACTTTTCACAGCGCAGCAGAGCATTGCTTGCTGTGAGTGTCGGCCGTTCTTCATCTCGACCTTATTATGCCTGTCGCACACCAGAGCACCAGCAAAACGGCCGACAGAGCACTACCTCGCGCGCAGCCGCTGGCCGTGTTTCGTCTTGAATTGGCGTGCCCGCGGTGTAACAAACTGTAACCTATCACCTCTTGTCTGGCAGCTTATTAGGCCAGGTTTTTCCTTTTGGAACAGTGTATGATCAACCCGGTCGCCCCGCCCCGGTGGTTCAAGTGGTTAACCTCGAATTCTACTTGTTTGAGTCCTGGGTTCGAGCCCCAGGTGGGTCGGACTTTGACTTTATTTGCAAAAATAAAAATCATCAAGGATTCAATTGTTGAGCGCGCCTTGCAGCGTGGGTAGGCACAATTCGATGCGAGTCGACGAGGGAAGAAAAGCCTGAAATCTTCTCGCGATAAAAATGAAGGAACGTACCGTAGCGGGAAGGGGGTAGAAGAGCCTGCTATGTGACCCCGGATCTGAGTTACGAGTTGGAAGGAGAGAGAGATTCAGAAGAAGATGTGCGAAGATAATAAATGGGATAAGCAAAAAAGAAAAATGCCAATATATCTAAAATCTCGGAGCCTGTCGACCTCCCGAAATGCGTGTTCTTTTCCTGAAACCGTGTTTTCTACCCGTCGACATCCAGCCCACCCAGTCAGTGCCTGTGCCGATTGTTTGCTCCTATTAATACGGAGCAGGGAGATGGAAGCTATGTGGTCGCACAACTATTGATACGACATTGGGATACCAAATTGTAATACTAAAGCAGTAAAACGGAGCAGACAATGAAATGCCATGTCATCGTACTGGACGCGTACTTGACGCAACAACAATAATAGCAGCATACATACAGCAGGCGCGATATAAACATTCTACAAGTACGAAGCATGCGTTGAAAGAGATATGAACGCAATGACATTGTGATATTTCCGTATTTCCGCCCTTATTTTGTCACTCCCTCCTGCTTGTACTATTAATAGCAACCCGGATCGGGGATCACACACAGCAGGCTCTCCTGCCCCCTCCCCACCATGGTTCATGCCTTTTGCTTTTTTATCAGGAGACTTCAGCCCGTTCTTTCCTTCGCGTCGATGAAATGTGGTGTGGGGACGGAAACTGGGCTGGCAGAGAAGCGTATGAGGAAAACTGATGATTTTACGGAAGGATACTCGGTTTATATCGGAATGGCATCCATACCCTCTCGTATCGTCGGAAGGCAAGCATTAAGATATTAATAATAATAAAGTTGATGGTATTCGACGAATTATGTCCGATTTTTCATTTTTTTTTATTAATAACGCCCTGCACATTGTCGGGAGGCAGATAATAACAAAAAACTATTATTTTTGTTTGTGCAAACAAACAAAACATCACCACAAAATAGTCTCCCTCCGACTATTAACATTAATACTATTATTATAGTCGTAACTCAGATCCGGGGTCACGCAGCAGGCTCTTCTGCTCCCACTCCCCACTACTATTAATAATGTTCGTGCCTTTTCTTATCGCAAGAATTACTTCAGCCTTTTCATCCCTCGTCGATTCGCGTCAACCATCATTGTGCCTACCCACTATTACGGGGGACCCTAGTAAATAGGACCAAATATTGTTCGTAAAAAGAGCAAAAAAAGTAGGCTTTTGTATGCACCGTAGGTCCTATTTAATGTCGTCGCCCGTATTACCCAGGCTGTGCGCTCTCAGCATGATGTTGCTTGATTTTTGTTTTAGCATAAAATGCATACCTGGTACGAGGTATACTCGTGCCCTGCATGTAAAATCAGACCCCACGTATCAACCTTCTTTAGCAGCGCTCGAGGCCACATCAAACCATTGTTTCTACTCGCCGACATCCAGCGCATCCGCTGTAGTCAGCAGCCACGAGTTGGTTAGTGGTGGGAACGGGGGTACTCTATGTTATAGTTGAGAGGATATACCCGTGGCCATGTTTGTTCAGTTTGCACATTGGTTTTAGCTCGTGTGCGCTTTCTTCGTCTCGTGTATTTTGAGGAACAGCCGAATTTTCGTTTTTTTTTGTTTTTCGGATCTTCCTAGGGCTCCGGCATCTTTTTTTGTGTGACCACGGACTCCTTCGTCAGAGAGTTAATGTGAGAACAACAACAATAACACCCAGTCAGTGTCCGTGCGGATTCTTGATACTATTAATATTAGTATATATAGCTCTGTTGTTACAAAACCACGACCCGGAGAGAGGTACAGCTGAATATCATAATGCAGTAGTCAGAGTAAACGATTCAATGACATGTTCATCGTAGTACTGGGTACGACAGGCGAAACATGTGTGTGGGGGGGGGGGGGGGGGTTCTTCACATTAAACCGTTCTTTCTACCCGCCGACATCCAGCACAACCAGTGTCCGTGCCGATTCTTCAATCCTAGGAGCAAGTTCTGCTGTCACAAAGCTACGCCACAGAGATACTACGTTGCAACGTACCAGGTATGCAGTGTGTGTGTGTTCTTCACATTAAACCGTTCTTTCTACCCGTCGACATCCAGCACAACCAGTGTCCGTGCCGATTCTTCAATTCTAGAAGAGATACAAGTTCTGTGGTCACAAAGCTACGCCACAGACCTGCTCTGCTCGGCTCGTATTGTCTGACGCCAAGGGGCTGGGCATAGTTGACGAACGCAGGGCGGAGACGGCAGTCTGGGTAGCAAGGTACCAGGCGGATTAGCAGGGAGAACCTGGCTATACTACTCGTACCACAAGCTGCTGCCGCCACCTGGAAGGTGCTTTGGGCTTTGGTCTGCCTGTTATGTCCCCTTTGTTATTTTTCCTTGTTACTTTCTCCTTGGTTCTTTGTCTTACTCTGTTCACAAGCAGTGGTGTTTTTTGTTATTTCTTCTTTTTTCCAGCTCGTTCTTTTTCAAGTGTTGGCCACCTCGCCTGCGGGGGGGGGGGCACGACAGATTGTTTCTCTTAGATTTTGCTTTCATTTTTCTTCTTTTTCTTTTTCGATTTGTCTACCTTGTTTTTGTTTTCTCTTTGATTGTTTATTTTCGTTTCACTATTTCATAGATTGCGTATGTCGTGCCTGTCGTATCTAGTATGATGACATGGCTTTGCATTGCCCACTGCAGTTCACACTGCACACGTGGCAACGTAGTATCTCTGTGGCATAGTTTTGTGACCACAGAACTTGTATCTCTTCTAGGATTGAAGAATCGGCACGGACACTGGTTGTGCTGGATGTCGACGGGTAGAAAGAACGGTTTAATGTGAAGAACACACACACAGAGATACTACGTTGACACGTGTGCAGTGTGCTCTGCAGTGGGCAATGCAAAGCCATGTCATCATACTAGATACGACAGGCACGACATACGCAATCTATGAAATAGTGAAACGAAAAGAAACAATCAAAGAGAAAACAAAAACAAGGTAGACGAATCGAAAGAGAAAAAGAAAAAAATGAAAGCAAAATCTAGGAGAAACAATCTGTCGTGCCCCCCCCCCGAAGGCGAGGTGGCCAACACTATTAATAAGTCTTGAAAAAGAACGAGCTGGAGAAAAGAAATAAAAAAAAATAAAATAAGAAAAAAAACACCACTGCTTGTAAACAGAGTAAGACAAAGAAGCAAGGAAAAAAGTAACAAGGAAAAATAACAAAGGGGAAATAACAGGCAGACCAAAGCCCGAAGCACCTTCCAGGTGGCGGCAGCAGCTTGTGGTACGAGTAGTATAGACAGGTTCTCCCTGCTAATCCGCCTGGTACCTTGCTACCCAGACTGCCGTCTCCGCCCTGCGTTCGTCAACTATGCCCAGCCCCTTGGCGTCAGACAATACGGAACGAGCAGAGCAGGTTCGTCTTCCAACCACGCCACACGGCTCCTTCAGTACGGCTTATCAATGATTTAATCAGAAAAGGAAGAGGAAGCGAAAACATAATATGAAAATCACGGAGAGTCAGCGCAAGAAAGAAAAAAAAAACAAAAACAAGAAGAGAAGACAAGGGAAGACCACGTTCGAACCAGCTGCACCGGTTGGTAGCACTAGTAGTATGGTCATGTTCTACTTTCTAGTCGACTTGGTGCCTTGCTACCCTGTCTGCCATCTCCTTCCTACTTTCGTCTACCGCCGTTTCCCTTCTACCCCTCCTGTTCCCCCCCCTCTCCGCATTCCCTCGGTCGGGCTTTCTGCCACTTCTCCTGTTGCCCCCTCCCCCCCCGTTCCCTTGGGCACCATCCACGGCGGATGCGCGGCGCTGCTTACTCATCTCAGCCTCAGCCTCGTGCCACCTCACCATGAACCGTTCGGCTGCTTCAAGGATCCCCCGGTACCACTTCCCCGCCTTTTTGGCTGCAGTGGACCACAACGCGGTCTCAACTCCAAACACCAAGGGGGCAACTTCCGTTGACCCTTCGGTGGCTCGGAACTCCCTAAGGTCTTCGACTATGCATCTATGCCAAGTCTTACACTGTCCGCCTGGTCTCGGGTTCTCCCCACCAGTTATCGTCCCGAACATTACCCGACTGGGTAATCGCTCCTTGCTTTGCCGTGCCACGCCCCCCGCAAAGAAGAGCCGCCGTTTACGAATGGTCGTTTCGATGCTCTCGCAACGTGTCATCTTGAGGGCCTTCGCGTACGAGAGGGTGGCATGGTCAGTATGAAGTCGGCGCTGGAAGCCAATGACTCGCAGCAGGACTTGGTGGTGAGCCGTTCGAAGCTTGGCAAAGTGTTCCGCTCTGAGGGTCCACGTCACACACCCGTACAGCAGGGTCTCAATCACCTCGGCCTTCAGCATTCGGACTTTAAGGCTAAGGGGGGCGGTCGTCCTATCATACAACGCCGGGCCGAACCGTTTGAGGCATGCTCGCATGAGGCGGATCCGTCCGTCGATTTCGAGCGAGAGCGCAGCGTTTTCGTGGATAACGCCGCCTAGGTATAAGAACTGGGTCGTCTGCTTATACCTCTGACCTGCCGCTTCGATGACGAGCGGTGGTGCGAGGGTTGTCCGGTCTGGTGTTTGTAGGACCATTGTCTCTGTCTTCTTTTCCGACACCGTGAGGCCTGCTGCTTCGAAGACAGTCACGATGACTGTCATCATTTTTGCGAGCCCTTTAGCCGACTTCGAGACAATTCCTGCATCATCGGCGCAAGCACAGCTGTGGGCAATGCAATGCCATAACACATACCAACCAGGTAACATACATTTCCTCGATCCTAGTGATTCAGATACGTTGAAAGAGCTCTGTGGTCACAAAATCACGACTCAATACGTGTAGTGATATTATTTGGAATGCAGCATATATATAAGCAGAGTAGACAATGCAATTCCATGTTCATCGTACTGCGTAGTATCTCTGTGGCGTAGCTTTGTGACCACAGAACTTGTTTCTCTTCTAGGATTGAAGACTCGGCACGGACACTGGTTGTACTGGATGTCGACGGGTATTAATAGAACGAACGGTTAAATGTGAAGAACACACACACATGCGAAAACCCCGAAACCCCGAGAGTTCGACAGGCAGCTTCTCATGTCCGATGAAGAAAGTCGTCAACGAGTAGTCGCGAGGGTCGTTTCCACTCTCGACCCTCGCGTGGTTGAGTTTTTCACCTACAGTACGGCTACTACTGATGTGGTCCAAAAAAAGGTATCACCCCCTCGACGTCGCCACCGCAGACATGGATGGTGCGAGTCGGCCGACACCTTGGCCGCATTCTTGTTACCATGGGCAGCGAGGGAGGATGCGCGACAATTCTTGCTTGCCCACCCCTCGGATAGGACCGCGTGGAAGACACTGAGATCTGCGTGTGCGAACCTGCAGGAGGTGATTGCCGAGGACTGTATATGTTCGAAGAGTACCTCGCCGAAACCGAATGACTCCTTAGCGAATAACGACCAGACAGAGGGGATTTCACAAGCACCTGAAAAATACGGGGGAATTGGAAGGGACTAGAGCGAGGGGCGAACAGTTCATCGGGGACGAGGATGGCACGCTGTTGTTGCGGGATAAGGTGCGAATTTGTGAACGATGGTCGGGGGTCTACCACAAACTCTTGAACACGAAATCGCTGAAACTCGATCCCACGATCATCGACCTCGTGCCACCGCGACCGCCTAAACTGTCGCTCGGGGATGAATCATCTATGGACTATTAATAGATGGCAGAAGATTTTAGGGCCGCAGTCCCGTTTTGGGGACAGAGCACTCAAATTCTAAGTAATTTTCCCCCAAAACGAGACTACGGTCCCAACAGGGTTAAGGGCATGCCAAGTTGGAAAGTTGTTGAAAAGCTGTTGGGCCCAGATGGCTTCCCGGCCGAACTCCTATAAATCAACGATCCCGCATTCGCCAAGTGATTTCACAACATCCTTGTCAATGTTTGGGTAACAAGAGATTTCCCCCAGCAAGCAGTAGAAATATACGATCATCAGGGTATTTCACACAAAGAAGGACGAAGTGATTACAACAACTGCAGAGGGATGCCATGCGCTTGTTGCCCGGCAAGCAGGCAAAAATGTCGAAAACCGTCGCGTCCCGCCTTAGCAACTACTACTACTGCGAGACCGAGGGATTGCTCCCGGAGGAACAGTGCGGCTTCCGCCCCGCTCGATCAACGATTGATATATATATACCTGGTATATAGTAATTTATTTATTTTCGTTTTCCTCATCCCATTCATTATCTTCGCACATCTTCTTCTCTCTCTCCTTCCCACTCGTAACTCAGATCCGGGGTCACATAGCAGGCTCTTCTCCCCCCTTCCCGCTACGGTACGTGTCTTCATTTTTATCGCGAGAAGATTTCAGCCTTTTCTTCCCTCGTCGACTCGCATCGAATTGTGATATGTGGTTCGTCGTCCCTGTACGTGTGCTTCATCGATCTCCAGAAAGCGTACGACTCTGTCGACCGAGAGCTGCTGTGGGAGGTACTCATGACACGCTCTGGCTTACCAATCAAGGTGCTTACAATTATCCGCAAATTCCACGAAGAAGGCATGTGTGCTCACGTGTGTGTGTGTTTTCACATTAAACCGTTCTTTCTACCCGTCAACATCCAGCCCAACCAGTGTCCGTACCGATTCTTCAATCCTAGAGGGATGCACGTTCTGGGGTCACAAAAGTACGCCACATAGATACGTTGCCACGTACCAGGTATGCAGTAAGCACGGTAGACAATGCAAATACAATGTCATGTCATCATACTGGATTGTTTTTTTTCGTTTCACTATTTCATAGATTGCGTATGTCGTGCCTGTCGTATCTAGTATGATGACATGGCTTTGCATTGCCCACTGCAGTGCACACTGCACACGTGGCAACGTAGTATCTCTGTGGCGTAGCTTTGTGACCACAGAACTTGTATCTCTTCTAAGATTGAAGAATCGGCACGGACACTGGTTGTGCTGGATGTCGACGGGTAGAAAGAACGGTTTAATGTGAAGAACACACACACACATACGACAGGCACGACATACACATTCTATAAAATAGAGGAAACGAAAGAAAACGAAAAAAAAAGCAAAAACAAAGGAGGTAAATCGAAATAGAAGAAAGAAGAAAAAATAGAAGAAAAAACTGTCGTGCCTGTGACAGACACTTGAAAAGACCGAGAGGGAGAAAAAGAATGAGAAAAAACACAGCCACTTGTAAACAGAATAAGACTCATCAAAACGAAGGGAAAAATAGCAAGCAAACCAAAGCACAAAACACCCTCCAGGTAGCCGCAGCAGTTTGTGGTACGACTAGCGTAGCCAGGTTCTCCGTGCTAGTCGGTCTGGCACCTTGCTACCTTGTCTGCCGTCTCCGTCCTGTGTTCGTCAACTATGCCCCGCCCCTCGGCGTCAGACAATTCGAAACGAGCAAAGAAGGCTCGTCATCCACCCACGCCACACGACTCCTTTCATAAAAGAAGAAAGGAAGGGAAAGAAATGAAATGAAAATCACAGAGGGTTATGCGCAAGAAAAAAATAAATAAGACAAAGGAAGACCACGTTCGAACCAGCTGCACCAGTTGGCGGCACGAGTAGCATAGGCATGTTCTACTTCCTAGTCGATCTGATGCCTTTGTACCCTGTCTGTCGTCTCCTTCATACTTCCGCCCACCGCGGTTTCCCTTCTACTCTTCCTGTTCCCCCCCCTCCCCGCGTTCCCTTGGTCGGGTGTTCTTCCAGTTCCCCTGTTGCCCCCCCTCCCTCCATTCCCTTGGGCACCACCTACGGCGGATGCGCTGCGCTGCCTACTCAGCTCAGCCTCGTCCTCGTGCCACCTGACCATGAACCGTTCCGCTGCTTCGAGGACCCCCCGGTACCGCTTCCCCGCCTTCTTCACTGCAGTGGACCACAGCGCGGTCTTAACTCCGAACACCAAGAAAGAAATTTTCGTTGACCCTTCGGTGGTTCGGAACTCCCTCGAGTCTTGGACTATGCATATATATATATATGTGCGTACGACTGACGGCGAGCACTCGGAATAGTTTGTTGTCACGTAGGGGCTGCGGCAAGGCTTCGTGCTATCACGGTTACTGCTCAACGTGTTATTTGCTGCTGCGTTACACGTCGTACTGGTACGCTTCAGCAAAGACGAAGCCATCGTCAGGGAGTTGGTTCAACTCAGTGATTCTGGAGTAGTTGGAACAGAGGAACAGGAGCCGTTGGCATGCATGCGAAAGGCTGTATGGGGATGTGTTGACTGTGCTCAAGAACACGATCCGTAAGATCCATCGTAGATTGAGGAGTTCCATGCTGAACAGGGATTCTGGTGGTAGGGTATTGGGATGTCGGGGTAACGTGTACCCCACCAATACCACTCGTTAGATGTAGCTCCATAGGAGGCGAGTCAGCTCGACAGCTCGGATGTATAATATAAGATGAGTTCCGTGATATTGTCTGGAGCAACCACGCGTTCCCGTGCCAGCTGCGTCTATACCTTTAGAGATCAATCAACACACTAGTGAAGAACCGGTGATCTTCTATTGGCAAGCGTGGCCCAGGCCAACCTAGAGAGGTGGGAACCTTCCGGCATGTCTGGTTTAGATGGCGTGTCTAGTCTGGAAGCCAACGTGGGAAATTAGTAGAATATGCATGTATATGCATGTAGAGAAGCTGCTGCTGCGGATGATCCCGGAGAGGATCGAGGTCCTGGTGGAAAGGACATAAGAGAAGAAGAAGAAGATGCCGCACCAGAAGCAGCAGCGATCCCAGCAGGGCCAAGTTTGAGCCGGACCTGGTAGATTCGCTTGGCACTGGTGGCGAAGGCTCTGGAGAGCAGCAGTTGCAGGGGCAACAGCACCTCCAGTAGCACCGTCGCAACAGCAGCAGTCAGAGGACTGCTGCGCCTGTTGCGACGATGAAGCGCACGCAGCAACCACCGTTATCGCCGCCGCCGTCACCACCGCCGCCGCAACCGCCGTCTTCGCTACCGCCGCTGCCGCCGCCGTCGTCTCGACCGCCGCGTTTCCGTCGATGCTGCAACAACACCCCAGGAGAGCCAGGTATCTGCCTGAATCTATCTGTGGGTTCGTTTCGCGCTGGCGAAGTAGAAGTAGAAATTAATAAGGATATATGAGAGGGTGAAGGACGAGTATGTGTATCGCCGGGAGGAGCAGGGTGGAAGGTGGAGACCGCGGGTGGAAGCTGAAAGTGTTTTAGGCAAAATCGTTTTCCTGGACTGCTGAAACACAGCGCCCGCAGGTGGTTGACGGAGGGGGGACGTTGCCCCCGAGGAAGGAGATGAAGGAGAGTGAGGATGGGCGCAGGGGGGGGAATCTGCATCTGCTGTTCGGGATCAGCGCACGGGCGCGACAGGATGCACTGCCCCAAGCGAGAGAGGGTGAAAGAGAAGAGACCGAGGCGCCACCAGCAAGGACTTACGTCCGCAACAGGCACGTTTGACTTTGTTGATTGTTTGCTGTCGGTAATTTCCGTTTTTAGATTGATTTTATATCGATTTAAGAGTGGCAGATAATATCCGAACATTGCGATTGAGAATTGAGAATGTTGGAATTATAATGAGATGCACAGACAGACGTGTTCGTATATACCTTCCCTCTCTGAAGCTACTATGTAGACGATTGGAGGACAATGACGTCTGTCTGTTTTATAGTTTACTGGTCGAGGGCTCTGGTTGGGCATCGATGCTAGTGTGAGTACGAGATGAACGTAAAGTATATGCGAAAGCGTAAAATTCGAGTTGTGGCTGAGGATTCGGGGGAGAATGAAGTATCGAAGACAAGTGCACAAAGTTGGCGCCGAGTTAAGTTGCATTGATGTACTGGGCATGGAAGCCGATACGCGCTGATGCTGGATGTTTTTTTAATTGAGTTGTTTGCCCAGCACAGTACCATCATGCCCATCGCGTTGCTCGGCCTGCGGAGCACCACAATGTCAAGATGTATCTGGTACAAGCATCTGTATTTTATGCAATTATTTTTGAACAATGAACAATGAAGGTTTCGTTACGATATTCATACTGCTGTATGCCTGCGACCGATACGTGGCGTTCATTTCATGTGGCGTAAAAACGTATGTCTCTCAGCTCTTCCCTATCCAACCCGTTTTCCCCCCATCTAGCAGTGACTGAGTAGCTCAGTGGTCCATTCCTTCTAAGCTACGCCGAATGAGTGGTCTAGCAGGTAGTGCTGTATAATTCCCAAGGGTGGGTCGGGGGTTCGAATCTCGCCGAATTTCGTAATTTGTGCTTTTCGAGCGTGCGCGCTGGAGACAATACGAATGATTATGATAGTGTGCCTCCAGACACCAGTAGCGATTGCCGAGGGGAGGGCCCCGGAGATCACTGTTACCTAGTTGGGCAAATATGGGCATGAGATGCAGGTTACAGTTTTGTCGGAGCATCTAGGTAAGAGTTGAACCCTTGAGCCCAACTACGTACAGCAACACGTTAGTTGAGACTCCGTTAGTTTGCGGCATTCCACATATTTAGATCTTCATACGCGGACATCTCGTTTTTAAGTTTTTGAGTTGATGTGTAGGACCACCCATGTTCCTTGATACGTACCAAAAGGCGAGATGCTCGTATGCGAACGGGGTAATATTCAATAAGAGTACAGCAGCAGAAGTAGAATGGAAAGAGAAACATCCGGGTATATGTAGTGGTCGAGGAATACATGGATTTAATGTGGGACCAGATATTCTCGTTGACAAGCATCTGTTTATTTACAGTCGCATTTGAAACTTTAGTGGTAAAGAGGAGTTGGAAAGCTGTTAACACATGGATGGGAAGAGCAAAACACCCAATGCAGACCTAATCGCTCGATTGCACGCCCCATCCCTTGTGTGTGTCGGGTCATTATTGCGGAGGCGACGTTTGATTCACCCAGGAGGATAAGCTGGATGACCCGAGCTGCGGCGACGCCACGAGACCGGACGGAGAGGCAGCCGCGGCGGAGGCAACAGCAGTAGTGTCTGGGGTATCGGGGTGGTTTCTAATGAAATGGGATTGCCTGTGAATCTGAATGAATGATTTCATTGTTTTTTTTTGTTTTTGAATTGTGTTTCCGGTCGATTTGGATTCCACGAGAGTTTTTGGTATTTTCCGAGTGGTCGCAACGTCAAATATTCTTCTAGTGGGGAAACCTATGTGCTATCTCGCATTACCGTCGCGATCTGTGTATCTATAGCGGGAGTAGGGGATAAGGGGAGACTCTTGTCCGGAGGAACGGGGTTCCTCGCGATCTCTGGCATTAAGTTTCTTGACTTGATTTTTTTTATTGGCATGACCACTCCTGTGGTATTTTTCTGATGATACTTGTGATTTACCTGGTAGGTTTTTGACAAGGCTGAAGTGAGACTAGGAAGCGCCTGGGGGCGTGTGCGGTCCACATAAAAATGTTTTCTGACGAGGGAAGGTTTGGATAGAAGTTCGGAATACTGAGAGAGAGGTTGGTAGGACTGAACACTGAAATGCCAGGGGGTGCATACGGTTCGGATTGAATACTTTTCGTTTTCGGTTTTTGGTAACTAACACGCTGATTATTTGTCGACAGGATTGGAATTTCTACAATTACGTTCGAGTCGATTTGCGTTTTACATTTTCTTGAAAGTGGACGAATATACTTGGATCAATTCCGCGGACAACGCCGTTTTACCTGGCTGAATCCCGAGAAGAGTGCCGTTTTACCTGGCAATGGATTTCGAGAGTTTTACATGTTTGGAACAGAGAGGCTTTGGATTTGATCGTTTGAATAATGATGTGACGATTTGAGTGTTGACTCGAGGACTTGATTTTTGAGTTGCAGATTGGAGTTTTGAGCTTCTGAGTTTGGTATGAGGTGATTCTGATATTGCGATCTATCAACCCTGCTATTTCGTGCCTTGTCATGCACCGGAACAGGGGGGACATTGGTAGGGTCGTGTACAGTGTTACCGACCTGGGGGGATATTGGAGTATGGTCGTGTATAGTGAGCAGGGGGGATGTTGACTGTGCTCAAGAACACGATCCGTAAGATCCATCGTAGATTGAGGAGTTCCATGCTGAACAGGGATTCTGGTGGTAGGGTATTGGGATGTCGGGGTAACGTGTACCCCACCAATACCACTCGTTAGATGTAGCTCCATAGGAGGCGAGTCAGCTCGACAGCTCGGATGTATAATATAAGATGAGTTCCGTGATATTGTCTGGAGCAACCACGCGTTCCCGTGCCAGCTGCGTCTATACCTTTAGAGATCAATCAACAGGATGATGTACGCCGATGACGCAGGAATTGTCTCGAAGCCGGCTGAAGGGCTCGCGAGAATGATAATAATCATCGGAACTGTCTTCGAAGCAGCAGGTCTCATGGTATCGGAAAAGAAGACAGAGACAAATGCTTCTACGAACACCAGACGAGACAACCCTCGCCCCGCCCCTCGTCTGCGAAGCAGCAGGCCAGAGCTATAAACAGACGGCCAAGTTCGGATATACCTAGGCGACATTATCCACGAAAACGCTGACTTCTCGCTCGAAAACGACCGACGGACCCGTCTCATGCGGGCATTCGGCCCGGAGTTGTATGATAGGACGACCGCCCCCCTTAGAATGCTGAAGGCCGAGGTGATTGAGACCCTGCTGTACGGGTGAGTGACGTGGACCCTCAGAGCGAACACTTTGCCAAGCTTCGAACGGCTCACCACCGAGCCCTCTTGCGAATCCTTGCGCCAACTTTGTCCTGACCACGCTACGCTCTCGTACGCGAAGGCCCTCAAGATAACACGTTGCGAGAGCTCATCGAAATGACCATTCGTAAGCAGCGGCTCTTTTTTGCGGAGGCCGTGGCACGGCAGAGCAAGTAGTGATTACCTAGTCGGGTAATGTTCGGGACGATATCTGGCGGAGAAAACCCGAGACCTGGCGGACAGTTTAAGACTTGGCACAGATGCATAGTCGAAGACCTTAGGGAGTTCCGAGCCACCGAAGGGTCAACGGAACACCCTCCCTCGGTGTTTGGAGTTGAAACCGCGTTTTGGTCTACTGCAACAAAAAAATACGTTGAAGCAGGACCAGGGGGTCCTTGAAGCAGCTGGACGCGTCATGGTGAGGTGGCACGAGGATGAGGCACAGCTGGGTAGGCAGCGCCGCGCATCCGCCGTGCCCAAGGGAATGGGGGGAGGGGGGGCAACAGGAGGAGTGGAAGAAAACCCAACCAAGGGAATGCGGGGAAAAGGGGCAACAACAGGAGAAGTAGAAGGGAAACCGCAGTGGACGAAAGTAGGAGGGAGATGGCAGACAGGATAGCAAGGCACCAGGCCGACTAGTAAAGTAGCACATACATGTCTATGCTACTCGTTCCGTCAACTGCTACAGCCCGTTCGAACGTGGTCTTCCACTGTTTTCTTTTTCTTTTTGCGCTTGATCCTCCGTGATTTTCATTTTATTGCTCCCTCTTTTTTTCTCCTTGTCCTTATGAACGGAGTCGTGTGGCGTGGGTGGATGACGAGCCTGCTAGCTTGTTTCGTATTGTCTGCCGCATCCTCTCCGGAGGTGGGGCATAGTTGACGAAAGCAGGCCGGAGACGGCAGACAGGGTAGCAAGGTACCAGACCGACTAGTGGAAGAACCTGGCTATGCTACTCGTACCACAAACTGCTTCTGCTACCTGGAGGGTGCCTTGTGCTCCGGTATGCCTGTTAGTTCCCTCGGTTCTTATAGTATTCCTTTATGTATATGTAGTGGTGCTGTTTATTTAGCTCGTTATTTTCAAGTGTCTGCCACATCTCCTGAGGAGAGGCACGGCAGGTTTTTCTTTCATGATTCCTTCCTCTCGTTCGATTTGCTTCTCTTTGTTTTTTCTGTTTGTTTTTTTGTCTGTTCCTTTCGTTATATTTATTTCATAGAATGTGTATGTCGTGACTACCGTATCCAGTATGATGACATGACATTGCATTGTCAACTCTGTTTACTGCAGGCCAATGTAGTAGCAATGTAGTATCTCTGTGGCGTAGTTTTGTGGCCACAGCCAGATTGTTTCTCCTAGATTTTGCTTTCATTTTTTTCTTTTTCTCTTTCGATTTGTCTACCTTGTTTTTGTTTTCTCTTTGATTGTTTATTTTCGTTTCACTATTTCATAGATTGCGTATGTCGTGCCTGTCGTATCTAGTATGATGACATGGCTTTGCATTGCTCTCTGCAGTGCACACTGCACACGTGGCAACGTAGTATCTCTGTGGCGTAGCTTTGTGACCACAGAACTTGTATCTCTTCTAGGATTGAAGAATCGGCACGGACACTGGTTGTGCTGGATGTCGACGGGTGGAAAGAACGGACACACACACACACACACACACACACACACACACACACACACACACACACACACACACACACACACACACACACACACACACACACACACACACACACACACACACACACACACACACACACACACACACACACACACACACACACACACACACACACACACACACACACACACACACACACACACACACACACACACACACACACACACACACACACACACACACACACACACACACACACACACACACACACACACACACACACACACACACACACACACACACACACACACACACACACACACACACACACACACACACACACACACACACACACACACACACACACACACACACACACACACACACACACACACACACACACACACACACACACACACACACACACACACACACACACACACACACACACACACACACACACACACACACACACACACACACACACACACACACACACACACACACACACACACACACACACACACACACACACACACACACACACACACACACACACACACACACACACACACACACACACACACACACACACACACACACACACACACACACACACACACACACACACACACACACACACACACACACACACACACACACACACACACACACACACACACACACACACACACACACACACACACACACACACACACACACACACACACACACACACACACACACACACACACACACACACACACACACACACACACACACACACACACACACACACACACACACACACACACACACACACACACACACACACAGAACTTGTATCTCTCTAGGATTGAAGAATCGGCACGGACACTGGTTGTGCTGGATGTCGACCGGTAGAAAGAACGGTTTGATGTGAAGAACACACATACGATAGGTATGCTATTAATAGAAATCCAGACACAGTGGTTTCTACGGTTCAAGAGCGGGGAGCGTTTATAAAGGTTGAACCACTGAGTCACTCAGCCAGCAGCAGTCAGCGCTGACTGAGTAGCTCAGTGGTCTATCCTTTATGATCGAACTAAAGACATCCGGGGTTCGAGTTTCGCCAGACGTCCTATTTCCGCTGTGGGAAATCAAAGAAAACCTCTCCTGAACCCGACGTTCTATGGGTCGGGTTTAATAGAGGCATTAAAACGATGAAGTACATGGAGGTTGCTGTTCCCCCGGTTTAATAAACCGAATTATTATAGACGGCCTGTGGACATCCTGTGCGTGGAATTAAGAGGAATGGAAGGGACTCTTGTGTACTGGTGCCTAATCGAAGCGCTGAAAGAGCATATATATTATATTCTGTGTTGTTTATACTTTGGTTTTTGTGCGTCACAGGCCCCACCACGCCCAGCACGATCTCTCCTTGCTTTTATATAATGGCGTCAAAAGTATTCCAACATGTTGATCATAGCGGCCAACAGAACACAGAGAGCATGTGCATCGCACGCGTCACATCTCGGAAGCAACAACAAATTTTGGAAAAGGACAATAATACAAGAAAACCGCTGACATGTATGTGATATCACTGTATTTTGAGGCAGCCGAATTTTCGGGGGGGGGTTGTTTTTCGGATCTTCCTAGGGCTCCAGCACCTTTGTGTGACCACGGACTCCTTCGTCAGAGAGTTAATGTGAGAACAACAACAACAACAACAACAACAACAACAACAACAACAACAACAACAACAACAACAACAACAACAACAACAACAACAACAACAACAACAACAACAACAGCAACAACAGCAACAACAACAACAACAACAACAACAACAACAACAACAACAACAACAACAACAACAACAACAACAACAACAACAACAACAACAACAACAACAACTACAACAACAACTACAACAAATCACTATAAATCTCACAACCATCGAAACTGAAGAACTTGCACCTCTCTCCTTCCCGGCAACATCAGACCTTGGTAGGACAGCTTCTGCAAGGTAACCCTAAGTCTGCGATGCAAGTCTGCTTCGTTTTCCTCGACCCAACCTCGCTCATCCAGGCCGGCTCGGCCATACGAAGATGGCACCACACCTCAGTTAAATTGCACCGCTCAGCTACCCTTTCGAGTTCCCCAAACTGCCCTGCTACATCAGAATACGGTGGTGGCGAACGACCATAGAGTACACAGGCTGCATGCACTGGCCGTCCTTGTCTACTGTCTACAGCCGAAGAATCGGCCTAGTCGTCATCCGAATCGACTATGTTCAGTTGGGAAAGCGACAAATCACAGAGTCCACCATTCAGACCTGCATCAACCGCTCCCACCGCATCGTCGATTTCCGCTATGTATGCCGAACCATGCCTCCACCGCATCCATACATAGAAGAACGAGTTGGCTCTGCGCCAGCCGCCAACCCCAGACCCGCTAGCGCCTCATTGGAACCCTACCGCTAACCCTAACTTTACTACTGCTGCTGTCGCTGCTGTGGGTACTGGGGGCTTTATTTCTGCGCTACTGTACAAGAGCGGGGGGGTTGCGGTGGGTTTGATGTAAGAGAAACTGGGAGGGGTGTGCCGAGCTGTTTTGACCTACTCTGAGATCTCTTACACCATACCAGGTAGATGTCACTGTTGTACGTCGATCGCTGAAAGAGGGGAAAACAAAAAAAACGAACTGCATCCAGCCCCGTAGCGTCCAGCCCAATAAGGAGACTCCGTCGTACGTAAAATATCACATTGATTATTTTGATACAACACCGCCCAACTGTTTTGTTATGATACTGCCTAGAATGAGGTCCAAGGTCCGGTCGCCAGGGCGCGAAGCCCGACACGGACGCCAAGTCCTCAAGGCCAAACTCTCACTCAACTTGACGGGCCCCTACGCAGTGCTCGCAGTTGGGCCCTGCTCCTCAGCGGACACCCCGGAAGAATCTCCTCTCGGGGCAAAGCTCCTGTATTTGGATCATACTTCTGATATGCCCGGCACTGATGCTCGCCGGCGCGTATCAGTTCTACGCTGCAAGCCCTGTAACAACCCCCACGACCGTAGCGACATACATACATGCCGAAATATTTCCCGGCAAGGTTGACGCAATACGTGCTCGACAACTTCTTCTCCAAGAAATCTCCCCCGTACCACGTCGTCACCGAGAACGACGTTTCGACCCCTCTTCGACGACTCCATGCGGAAAAGATTACCGGACGCCAATCGGTTAGAGGTCGAGGTTGGGTCATCTCGGTGAGACCTACGAGACGCACTGGACAGGACTATCCCGTGCACCCTGGGAACGGGAAAAGTGGACCTTCAGCGTTCTGACCACGCAATTTTGCGCTCCTGGGCCGACACCCCGAACCAGCGCCGCCAAACCAACCGCCTGTACCGCCGAATGAGAATCGGCGCGGAACAACGGGAGCTTTCTCGGAGTAGCGGCGAGCGGTTTCTGGCACCCGGCTACGGCTGCGTGTCGCACGCCGATTGGCTTCGCCGATACTGCAGGACCGTGCTTCCCAACGGGGCCCACGTTTGGCACAAGGGCGACGACGGTCTGTGGTGGTTCGGGACAATCAGCGAGACTACGTCAACGGATGGAGTATATTTGGTTCGATTTTTGGACGAGCCGGGACCGATCAAGCTCCCTCTTTCTCCGGCGCGCTACGCGACTTCGACGAGAGTTAGTTGTTCTTGGTGTCTACAAATTCACGGGCTAACACGTTTGGACGGGGGATCGAGCGTAACGTAGACGAACCTCGAGGCGCCGCTGTGGAAAGCTGACTTTCGCTTCTCAGCTGCATTCGATTTTTGTTTTCTTGGTGTTTTCCTGGACTTTGGGGGGTGGTTTTTCTACTGCTTGACGTTTTCCGAGTTTTCGCGTCGAGGGTTTTTCTGCTACAGTAGGTGTGTTTCTGGTTTGTTTGAGTGTTTTTTTGGCTTGGTTTGGGATAGTTTTTGCGTATTTTGTCCTGCCTACCTCCCCCGCGCACTGTCGGGGCTGGTACATGGGTACTTGGGTCACTAATTTGTGGCCCAGGACGCGTTTCCAGAGTTGTGGTCTGGGTTTAGGTGGTTCGTGGCGTCTTCCGTGTTTTTTTTCTTCTCGTTTTGATCGTCATATTCTTCACCTCCCCCTCCGTGGCGGGCGACATGGCGATGGCTTTCGTTGATGACTTATTCCTGCACCTGAAGGCTAGGTCTTCCTTTCATTTTTTTGCGTACTTTGCCGGCTTCGTTGCCTTGCCATTCAGAGGTATGGGAGTGGGTTTCGAGGAGCCGCATCTTCGACTCATCATGTTCTAGTTCGTGGAATCGGGGTTTGCACGATTTTCCCATGATTCTGCATAATAATATATACGGCTCATCAGAGTGGGCTAGTGTTATGATACGGCCTTGAATAAGGTTGAAAGCCCTGTAATTGCCTGGGTTCAGGCACTGGGATTGTATTTATTTGTAGTACTTGGAAGGCCTATATTACGTGGAAACCCAGGGGTTTTCCAGAGGCACACGAGGTTGATCTCAGTCCCCACCGTGCACGAAAGGAATAAAGCTGATCTTCTTCTATCTCTAAGCAAACAACACACGTGAGTACCAACGAGTACCGATTTAATAGGCAAACCTATCCAGGGATGCAAAGTGTCCCGTCCGCTGATCATACCTGTAATACAATATTATCAACCGAGAAGGCTTGTGTCATCCGCCTGGCGAACAGCCCTTTCATATGTAGCCCGGTTTTGGGGGCAAACCACTCTAATTCCAAGTCCTTTGTACCCGAAACGGGACTGCAGTCCTACAAAGATTAAAGCTGTTTTTCGTCGGCGATGTTCTCATCGGTAGTAGGCTCGGGCAAGGAGTTCTTTGGTGCAGCTGGATCGCAACTTCGAGTTCACGAAAGCACCTCGTGAGTCTGTTGTAGCCGCCTACGATTACTACTGTCTGGCGCACCCGATGCCCTCACACACCCCCGATCAGGAGCGTCCCTCGATTTCGAAGGGTGTAGTTTCCTGCGAGGAGCTGTGGCGGTCCGCGAATGATTTGCAAACGTTCTGTTGGGGGTTGTTTTATCTATCTTCGTGCACCCCGAGTGAAGTGTTGACCAATTTGGACCACTGTGGAGCACCTCTAAGGTATAGGCAGCTGTTGCTGCAAAAGCGCGGAAGGCCAATCAATGTGAAGATAATCATAAACTGCTGTGATGAAGCTCTCTTTGGGTCATGTCGATACTACAGCAGTAAGTAAGTAGTAGTGACGGCGCTGCTGCAGAAGAGCATGCAGTAGCTAGCGCTGGGCAGAGGTTCGGGGAGTGAGTGTAAAACCAGAGTGAAGTATTGTCTCACAGCACAACAAGCGCGTCGAAGCCGCCGGTATTTGCCGGTTTCATATCGAAGCAAACCGGCATACCTTGCAGTACTAAACTCAATATCTTATTGAGTCGTTCTTGCACTACAAATATCCTGTCCCAGTATTGTAGGGATGCGGTGGGGTCTACGGTCATGTGACTGCGACCATGCATGGCATAAATGAGTACACCCTCTCCCCAGTCCCGTATTTTCAAGAGTCTTCCTCCCGTACACCTCCACCGAACACATGCATAGATCGTCGATCGTGTCGAAAAGGGGAGAGCGAGGGCAGAAAGGAGGGAAGGAGGGAGAGAGGGAAGGAGGGAGGGTGGGAGGGAGAGAGGGAGGAAGGAAAGCAGGGAGGGAGGGAGGGAGGGAGGGAGGCAGGGAGGCAGGGAGGGAGGGAGGGAGGGAGGGAGGGAGGGAGGGAGGGAGGGAGGGAGGGAGGGAGGGAGGGAGGGAGGGAGGGAGGGAGGGAGGGAGGGAGGGAGGGAGGGAGGGAGGGAGGGAGGGAGGGGGGGAGGGATGGAGGGAGGGAGGGAGGAATAGAAAAAAACACGTTCTGCCATATTGGAAGAGCATCGCAATGATGCGTCATTTGCCGTACCCAAAATCCTTGTGGCCGCCCATGGCGCCTGCGCAGGACTTAAGTGGGTTCCCCCCGGTGCCCACGGCATCCTCTGCTCTATATCTCGACAGCGCTGCCTACAACCGTGCTTCCTTAGAATTCTCCTTATTGTGCGACACGTCCGCGCCAGCGCCGGTTGGAGCACTGTCCCCTCTGCTCCCGCGTCCCTCACTCTCTCCCCACCCACCATTCCGTTTGATGTTTCTGCACCGAAACAAATTTATTCGGTTCTCAGGTCCATAGCCACCACCGTCCAGGATAAAATTTGGTGGGTTTACTCCCTCCGGCCGTCCCTGTCCTGGCCTTCGTTGTGTTTTTTTTCGTAGCTCTTTTGGACTCTGAAATGTCTAGTCCCTCCTTTTTCGAGCCTTGCAAGGATGCGCATCGAACCACAGGGTACCAGAATAATCCTCGTGAGCTCCCTGTCTCATTTGCGCCGGACTCGCGCCTGTCCGGGATCTACCGGCGATCTCAAGTTTTCGATCGTCTCCATCGCTCCGCTTTTTCTTCCTTCGCCTTTGCGGGCACGCCCACCTTTGCTGGGGTGTACCGACCGCGATGCGTTTCGTCGTCAATGGCTCCACTGCTGGCGCCCCGCCGGCCGCCACTGCCGCCTTCTGTTTCCCCCGTAGCTTTCAACGCTGCCACTAGGAATAACTCGGCGAACGCCCGCCGCCACATGAGACCCTCGACGGACAGCACCATTCTCGCCTGGTTGGAGCGCCCCCCCCCAACGCACCGTCAACTCTGTTCCCATTCGGTCCGGAAAAACAACCACCACCTTCATCATCAAGTTGCCGTCTACTACAGTACAGCGCCCTCGCCGAAATACGTCGCACACACAGCATTTCATAGATAGGCTTTGTAATTATCTCGTGGGCGTCACCGGGGCGGTTGAATCGATCCCAGCCTCTTACGTGCGCGGGAAACAACGCCTGGTCGTTAAGGCCGCGAGTCTTACTCGTGTGTTTTGCCCTCGCCCCCTATCCCCTTCTTTCTCCGAAATTTTTTCAAATATCTCGAAGTATATAGGATTACCAGCACTCACTTTTTTCTTGTATTATTAATAGTTAGTTCTATTAGCATCCTATACAGACACGTGCTGCGATTGCAGGGATACCAGGGGTACCAGGTAGTTTTTTTTCGGCCTAGACAGAATGTGATCGACGGGGTGGGTTCTTCAAACTGAGTGTTGATAGGTTTAACCTCCCTCTGGGTGCTAAAGGTAGCGACTAAAACAATGCTCGACACCTTTGGCCCAGCAGCACAGGTAGGTACGCCCTGTTGCGGTCGCTGCCGTACGGCTCTTTGCATCGTATATGCCGTAACTCGGACACCCCAGTAACTGTTGTGTACCAGGTACGTATCACCGTTGCCATTCAGTTCGCCCGCCGACAAGGCATCGTGCATGTTCCATTTCAACTTGAAACGAACATCTACTGCCTGGTACCACTGTATACCACGGTGGTGGTCCCTCTTCTGTCAAAACCCGTGATAGTCGTCCCTCTTCTGCCCCTCTGAACCAACAGATTTATCGTTTTCCCCTGTTATGGGCCCGTTATTGCGCCTTATTATCAACCAATCAATGACGCAGTGGGCGTTTTCCTGTATTTCGTCACGATTTGCCGTCAGTTGCGTTATATCAAGTCCGGAGAGGCTTCACCACCTTTTCGTTTCTCTGTCGAATATTTTTCGAACAATGCCGACGATGGGCCGAGTCCGTTTTTTTCTTCAAAGCGGTCTGTGAGAGAGGTATAGAGGTCCTCAAGTTAGACGCCTCGGGAAAAGTAGGTGCGACTAGCCCTGGCATACCACACGTTTATGGTGTGTTTTATGGTATGTATGTTCGTTGTATGTTCGTTGTATATATATGGTATCTTTATGGTATCTTTATGGTATCTTTATGGTATGCTTACGGTATGATTATGGTATTTGATGGTATGTTGATGGTGTGTTTATGGTTTGTTCATGGTATGTTTATGGTATTGTGGTGGTATGTGTATGGCATGCTTATGGTGTACTTATTGTAAGCTTACGGTATGCTTGTTTTATGTTTATGGTATGTGTATTGTAAGTTTATGGTGTGTTTTAGGCATGCTTGTGGCATGTTTATGGAATGTTTATGGAAAGTTCAGGGATTGTTTTTGGGGGTATGTTTATTATATGTTTATGGAGTGTTCATGGTACGTTTATGGCATGTGTACGCTATGTTTATCTTTCCAAGGATGCCGACAATAGCACCACAAATGCCACCCTAGAGGTGATACGATCTACGCCCCCCGGTTGGAACCTTTGCTTCCGGCCCAGATGGGCGTAGATTGGGGGTATATTCCCCCGGAGATGTATCGTGCCAAAGGGATGGCCTAACGCGTCCGCCTTTCCATCGCACACAGATGAGTTTTGGGACCTTCAGCCCTCCGAGCCTGGATGTTGGCTTGCCTGAATTTCATCAGTAGTTGGGAGTCATCTTTCCATATTTAGTTCGTGCCTGGGTGTGCATACGGCAAAAAAAGCAAAGAAATACCGAGGCAACATTCGTACGTTCTGTCGGATGATTTTACGGACCGTATGCTGGTATAGAGTAGGGGCAATTTTGACCACGATCAACTGCCGTTTAGTACTACAGAGCCCATCCGCAGTCATCTGAAGAAGTGCATGAGCCTAGAACGCCGCGCACGGGTCACGATAAGCTCAAGAGCGTGAAAGAACATTTGCCGTACGCCAGCGGCGCAAAATTGGCGCAAAAATTGGCGCGAAAGTGGGGCAAAAAATGGCGCAAAATTGGCGCAAAAAGTAGCGCAAAAAGTGGCGCCAACTTTTGCGCGAAAAGTGGCGCAAAAATTGGGCGCAAAAGTGAAAAAGATACTGCGAGGAAGAATTTGGTTTGTATAGCGACGTCACCGCCGCGCTCCTATCGTGTTTAGGGAGTGTGGCATGACGGCACGCATACTCTTGTAGCACCATCTGTGCACACGCCACACGACATGATCGGTTTAAAGCGGCTCGGAGGAGGGGGGGCTGTACGCCGCTCGGCGGTGGGGTCTGTACGCGGCGACAGCGATACTAAGCGCAAGCGAAACAAACAAAGCTGGAGTTTTTTTTTGCCCGAGCAACCAAGAAGAGGGGACGGTGACGACAAACCGTCGTGAAGCTAGCTGCTCCCGTACCCGCACATGAAGCGAGGAGACGGTATTCAAGATGGGTCAGCACAATGTTGAGTTGCTCCATATTGCACGTAGGGGGGGGGGGTGCTTGGGGGTGAGATTGGGACGCACAGCGCGAAACAACTGCAGTAGAGGCGCCAGGCAACCTCAACGGATGCCCCGGAACCATGCCACACCTATAAGTGAGTTAGCCGAATAAAAAAAACACGAAGCAAAACACGCACAGGGCAACGTCGATTGATTGGCCACGCCTGAACACTTGCTGCCGTCCGGCACTCGCAACCCCAAAACAAAACCACAAAACCGCGAAAGCCATCTAAGGGTGTGCTTAGCCTGGGGTATATATTATGGAATACCCGGGTACCGAGTCTGGTAATGTTGGCCATGATACCCGGGCGAATACCCGGGTACATGACCGGGTAAATATTTGGGTACATAACCGGGTGAATACCCGGGTACTACACTGCGTGAGATCATTCAGAACACACACCGTACTACACCCACCCTTGCAAGCCTTCTCAATCAAAGGGGAGGCACGAAACATGCGCCCAACGACAACATGAGTAACATTCGTCCACTCGACAGCGCTCCCTCGCGACGAAAAACAAAAACGCCGCGTCACAACGACACTGGTCGTTCGTGTCGACACGCAGAGCAGCAGCACCACCACCACCACCACCACCACCACCACCACCACAATGGTATGCGCTGCAATGCACTCAAGCCTCACGCGTGCGGTGGGCTCCTCTGGCCTCTTCCTTCCAAGTCGAAACACCGGGCGCCGGGGGGCACGTACACCCAGCTCCGGCGCCCCGTAACTCTCTCACGAGAGCGCCCCTCGCTCTGCGCACGCAGAGCTTACCGCGTTTTTAACTTGGCCTTCGTCCTAGACCACTACCGCTACTGTAAGGTTCTCGGGAGAAAAACGCCAGCTTCTCTTTCTGTGCGCCAGGTCGGCGACCTTTGTTCTTCCAACTTCATACCCGAACGAGAGAGCAAAAAGAAAAAAACTGAAACGAAAAAAGACAAGCCAACCCGGATGCGTGTATCGAAGGTTTTGTTTTCCGATCCCGCTGTACTCAGTCCCCCTTCATGAGAGCCTGCTGCTGGTACCTGTGTGGGATAAAAGAGGGCACGCGAACAGAACGAAAAGAACGGCAGCGAAGCAGAACAAAAAGGGACGTGCACATTTAGCTCTGCAAACCTTGAACGACTCTGCTCTCGCCCCTGTTGCACACAGAAAAAACTTGCTGTGTTTTTCGATCGAGTGCGATGCAGGGAGGAGGGGGGGGGGGGGCGGGGGGGGGGGGGGGGTTACGGCGCATCGCTTCTCCGCCCTCTGGCCCTCTGAATCATTGCGCATCCGCACACCGACGGGGCACGCACGAGTTCAGTCCGGCTTGTTCCCGAAACGCCACCATACAAGCGCATACGGTGATATCTATGCACGCCCGATCTCGTGGCCGGGGGGGGGGAGGGGGGGGGGGGTACTCATCATCATGTGTAGCCGTAGTCGTATGACGATATACCCTCACACTCCTACAACGCCGGGACGGAGCGTGTCGGGTTTTCACCGACCAGGAAGACATTGCTTTGCACCAAGCGCGAAGCGCCGTGAGGTGTTGGGCGAGTCGCATGAAGGGTGAGCTGCATCCTCTACTAAGAACCGCTTTTGAGGCGATTTGTTTTGCATATGGGTAGCCGCGTCAAATGAATTGATTTATTTTCTGGTGCGCCCACTTCCAGAGACAGCCATGGGTTCACCATGTAACTGCCTCGCGGGTGCCTCACCATATACACAGTACGTGATACGATAACTCCCCTAGTGCGGAGCTAGGGTTTCTCCCCGCGCAAAAAAAATAATCTAAATCGACCGCCGGCCGTGGTAGCCACCAAAAAAAATGAAAAAAATGGCATGTACCACCAGGGTTGTCTAGCTCACGCAGTGAGAGGCGTGTTTTACAGAGTCGTCGCGCCAACCGACGCCAACCCAACCTACACATACCAGGTACGTAATATAAGGGGCGGTGGGGGTAATCAATACCATCCATGGCCGTAGTCGTGAAACCAAAGGGGGGGGGGGGGGGGGGGGGGGCAAGCTCAACGACAGCACCGTCACCGCGGCATTTGCTCACCGCTCGTTGCTCTTTTGAATCGCGGACAAAAGCATTTGGACGTTCGAGCTCCACGTACCCAGCTTCTTTTGCAAAGTCTGTTTCGGGCACGGACGGAACCGTCAAGAGAACCATCGTAGGCAGTTAAAGCGCGCGAAGGGGGGGGGGGGGCATGAGGTTGCGGGCGCATCTGACGTACGGTGGGATGGATCGGCGCGGAGGCCACACGAGGGACAAAAATGGACGGGTTTTCACGCGAGGCGGGCGTCGAGCCGCGTGAACCGTCCTCAAACGTTCCACACGAGCACCTGGGCGGCAGTTTGCACTTGAGAACCGCAGTCGGATGAGGTTCTTTACAAATCGTTTGCCTTATTTCCAGCGATGGGGAACCAATTTTAGTCCGTCCGCCTCGCTACTACGGGTCCGAACTCCGTCGGCGAGTTAGCACGAGAAACAGAAACAGAAACAGAAATAGGACCAAGAACAAAAGAGCGAGAAAAAAAACAACAAAACAGCACCGAGAACGAACAAAAACAAACGAAAAACAAGAGCATGTCCAGTTGATACACACTTGGCGGCGGCGGGGGGGGGGGGGGGGGGGGGGGGGGGGGGGGGGCAACACTGTAAGTTCGTTGAAATCCAGGCACTTGCGGGGAGCGCGGGGTGCTCCAAACTCGTTTTTCCTGCTCGGAACTCTGGCGTCGTCATTACGACATGAGACACGTTAAAAAAACAGCACATTTTCCGCTCGGGAATTTGCAGCAAGCATAGCAAGCGGGAACAAACGCGGGGGGGGGGGGGGGGGGGGGGGGGGGGGTGAGCACGGCGGTCAAACCCACTACGTATTACGGGGGGCCACAGTAAAACAGGACCCTACGGTACAGACTAAAACCTCTATGTTTCTTTATTTTCCCGAACAATGTTTGGTCCTATTTACTATGGTCTCCCGAAATACTATTGCTGCTCTTTTCGTTTCCAGAATCGCGAGGTAGATGACGACGGGACTGACTCGAGTTTGTTGTCCCCACTATCAATACAAATAACTGGACCGTCTACATGTATAGCTTGCCGGGACGGGGGGGCGATGTGCTCATTGTCATGGCTGGCCGTAGTCGTATGACCATAGACCATCGCATCCCTACAATGCCGGGACGGGGCACGTCGGGTTTTCGCCGACCAGGCAGACATCGATTGCTTGCACCAAGAGCGAAGCGCCTAGAGGTGTCCGTCCGGCGAGCCGCGCGCAGGGTGAGCTGCATCGCGCTCAAGAACCGCTTTTGAGGCGGAACTTTCCTTTCTTGCATAAGGATGACAGCGTCGGACGAAATAATTTGGTTCCTAATGTGGCTGGCCACTTCCGGAGACAGCAACGGGTATAGGGTATGCTATGTAACTGCCTGGTGGATGCCTTACACTACGCACTACCCCTCCGTAACGGCCATTCATCTCGTGCGGAGTTAAGGTTCTACACCCTGCACAAATGGTCTATAACTCGACCGCCAGCCGTGGTGACCGCCAAACAAAAAAAATGACGAGAAAAAAAAAAAAAAAACTACCCTGGTTTTCTACAATAGCTCTGAGAGGCGTGCTTTACACCGTCATCACCTCAGTCTTTGTATCGTAGATACATACCACATGGACGGTTTATGGCGGAGGCGGTAGGTAACACTATTATCGTGCGCCGTCACAATCGAAACACGGAGAAAAGTATAAAGTGTTACCTTCCACTGTACCGGGCCGAAGACGCGGTTGGTGCATCGCCTGATCACCACGACTCGCTGCATCTGGTCCATCTTCGCCTCCATCAGGCCCGCCTGGATTGCGCGCAGTACCCAGTCCTCCACCTCGTCGTCCCCCGACACTTGCAGAGTTTCCGCCACGACCTTCAGGGGGGAAAAAAAAAAAATGCCCGAATAAAATAATATATATACATACATAATATATACCTGGTATGTATTTATAGGGGAGCATGGACCATCACAATCAATCTCAGCGACCCAACCGAAGACGACTGCCCCGCCGAGAGGCCGACACGAGGTCGGCAGCGACGCGCGAGACACGGCGAGGTGGGACTTACACTTGACCTCCTCTCCGCCCGCGCGCGAACCCCATTACAACTCGCGCTGGGCGGCACCAACGAATCAGGCCAACACCGGGGGACACACCGTAACAAATGAGACCCGAACATTGCTCGTGGACATTGTGGGTTCTGATCAGTACCGGGTACAGAACACCGCTCCGACCGGAAAATGTAAGCACCGTTTGATATCGGTCTCAGAGTCCAAATGGGCGTCAAACCGTCGGTCAGAGTTGTCGTGTGTTACTCTGTGTTACTATGTACTAATGTACTATTAATATTACGGGGGACCATAGTTACTAGCACCAAATATGGTTAAATATATACCCCTCGTAGGTTTTTATGTATACCATAGGTCCTATTAACTATGGTCCCCCGTAATTCTATGTACTAGTATTTATTGCTATGCATTACGATGTATTACGACGTATTACCATACCCCCCCATAGCACTAGCAAGCGACCACGGTAAAGGACGACAGGCGCACAGAAAACAGTAAAGGAGGGCAAGCGTTGAGTTCGCCGCCTGCGATACGTACGTTACAATACCCCCACAGGCGTGGCTGCTCCTTCTCAACAGATACACGGTCCCTCTCGCCCCCATCACGTAGTGTGTACCAGTGGTATATGGTAAGGCACCCTTTAGGCAGTTACATGGTATTCCTATTCCTGTCTCTGGCAATGCCTACACCGGAAACTGAATCAACTCCATATGCAAGTCCGCCTCACAGGCGATTCTTACTAGAGGATACAGCTCACCCTTCATACGACTCGCCAGACACCTCACGGCGCTTCGCGCTTGGTGCAAGCAATGTCCGCCTGGTCGGTGAAAACCCGACATGCTCCGTCCCGGTATTGTAAGGATGCGAGGGTCTATGGTCATATGACTACGGCCATGCATGAAAATGAGTACATACCTCCTATCGAGTACCCCCCCCCCCCCCCCGCTCCCCCCCGCCTCTAGGTCGTTCCGTGATACCGGCCGAGGCGGCAGTCCTCTTTCGCTGAAACACGGTTCGCGCCCGACATACTGTGGTGAGTCACCCCATAAGCCTTCATCGCTAACTCCCTGCCTTTTTGTCTGCCTTTCTGCCTGCCAGTCTGCCTTTCTGCCTGTCTGTCTGCCCGCCTGCCTACCCCCTTCCCCCTCCGAATAATGCCTGATTTATGTCGCCCTCGTCTCGACCAATCGCCTCATCAAAATAAAAAAACACACACACACTTCTACTCATCGTGTTCGTGTGTTCATGCCTGCCTTTTTCTGCGTGCGTGCGTGCGTGCCTGCCTGCCTGCCTGCCTGCCCGCGTGTCTACCTGCGTGTCTGCCTGCATGCGTGAGCATGCATGCCTGCTTGCATGCATGCCTACAGAAGCGTTACTCTGTATGCCTGTCTCCCTCCCTCTCTCTCTCTCACGTGGTATGGAATCTCTTCGTGCTCTGTTGCGAGAGAGCACAGCGACAGGAGCCGCATGCTGAAAACGCAGCTCTCGTGGTCGATGTTGTTGTCCGCCAGGGTCTTGGCGTTTTTCTACAGGGGGCGATCGGGAGGGGCGGAGGGGGGGGGGAAGGGGGGGGGGGGACCGAGACCAAGAAGGTGGGAGGGGGAAGGGGGGGGGGAGGAGCAGGGGGCAGGTTGGAGGAAATCGCAGAAGGCAGGGCGGATAATTAAAGCTGTCGCGTAAGACGACAAAAGCGGGGCTAGCGCGCGCACAAGGTTCTCGCCGGACCGATTATTAATAGCACACAACGAAACAGCCACCGCGCTGCTCCCCCGCCCCCCCCCACTATCTGGCACACCACCGACACAAGCTTAACCCCTTTCAGTACCGCAGTGTGCAAAAACCCGGGCCTTAGACTATTTCCAAGTGCTGCTTTGTACTCACAACGGGAGAGAAGTGCTAGAACTGCACCCCAATTTCGGAGGGCAAACCATTGATAATGAGGGTTGTAATTAACAATAAGGGTCAGATTGTAAATATTCGACTTGGGCCATTTTTGCAAGCAGCTAGAAGGACTAAAAGCTCTAACAAGGTGAAGAGAAACGTAGCCACTCGCGCAGCAGGATATTTGTAACTTTTCGCCAACTTGTCAGTGTGTGTTGTTGGCGGTCGTTTCCTTCCTTTACAACCAAAAAACAAAAACCAAAAACCAAAGAAATGTTACTAAAATCCGGTCAAAAAATATTAACATCTCGTTCGAAAAGCCCTCTGTTACGGGGAACCAACAGAAACAGGACCCATCACACACACAAAAATATATATATTATACGTACTCCATTATTTTGACTACGTCAGCGCATTCGGTTCTGATTACTACTGTATGTTCCACGATCAGGGTGCGTGTCTAATTTTTTTTTCAAATGTACGAGTATCAGTTTCTTACGTTGAGGCCTTTCGAAATGGGAGTCCGTACCGCAGACACCTGATAGTTTCGTTCATCTCTCCCCCCACGGCTTCTACTTTCAACCGCTCGAAACACCCCCAACAAAACAAAAACAACGTCGTTTTTCTCCCGACGGCCTCTACTCTTACAACCCAGCGAGACCCACCCCACGAAAATATAAGTAGTTTCGTTTTTTTGCTCCCCACAGCCTTCTACTTTCTACCCCCTCGAAATCCACCTCTTAAGAACGAAAATATAAATAATTTCGTTTTTTTTTGCCCACGGCCTCTATATACTCGTATCTACCACGAGTACCTCCTCAAGACCTATGGTCATACGACTACGGCCATGCATGAGATCGAGTGCATCTCTCCTATCGAGTACACCCTCCCCCCCCCTGGTCAAATTACCAAGGTAAGCAAACAAATGAGTACCCCCCCCCCCCTCCCAACCTGATGGAAGGCGTTGTACTCCTCCAGCTTCTCCACGGAGAATATGTGAAGCAACTCGTGCACCGCCGCGTACTTGGGGTCTCCCTTAAGCTGAGCAACAGCCGCCATCCCGAGCAGGTTGTGCTGCGCCGACGCAAAACCAAAGAGGCGGGCGCGAGGTACAGGGGGTGGGGTGGGGTGGGGTGGGGTGGGGGTACTCATTGGTTGCTTGCCATACTCGTATTATACTCGTATTACAGAAATTTGAAACATTGACCACGCATCCCTTTCGAGACGGAGCAGGGGGCACCGTAGGAGAGCGGGGGGGCAGGAGGACGGGAGGGGGGGGGGGGGGGGAGGGGGTCCAAGCTACCTGCCTGCGCCACGGCTGGTCTACATACATGGCCTGTATTCCTGGGGAGAAAGGATTGGGCCTCAAGCTCTCATAGTTGCGTGAAAAGCACCGCGCGCTGAGGGGGGGGGAGAGGGTGGCGGGGGCGCGGGGGAAGGGGAGGGGGAGGGAGCAGCGGTGCCGCGTCGCGCATGTTCAGCGCACGACACAAAACTCTCGCGTCTCCGAACTGGGGGCGGCCCACAGCGGGGCCGTCCGCGTTGGCAACCGGCAAAGGGTTACATACGAGATACGGTGGCCTTTTTCTTGCGGGCGATCGGCTGAAAATTCTCCATACAGTGAGCCCAAAGTAACATCGACGGCTATCGCGATTTTGCTTATTTCGTAGCACATCGGCCTGCACAGCGGCCGGCGGCGGGCACCGGCAGCGCTGCCGGCCTCGTGGCAGAGCGCGGGTGGCAGTGTGCATACATATCTCATCGCCTTCCGCGAGAGATGGAAAAACGTCGCCTTTTTCTCGGGTCTAGTCAGGACGGAGGGAGCACCGCGTCCACGCCACAGACATAGGTGTTGTCCGCGGGTGGGCCAGGACCAGACAAGGCCGGGCGTTCCCTGCCTTCACGGTGCGCCTTTCACATCATCAGCGTCGTGTTTTACGAGTTCAAGAAACGGAAAAAAACAAGAGGCGGGCGCGCGCTCCTCACCCCCTCCCTCCCTCCCTCCCTCCCTCCCTCCCTCCCTCCCGCCCCCCCGCGCGTTTATTGTTGCTCGAAGAACCCACGCAGTGTGGGTCCCCCACGTACAAGCGTACAAAGCAAGGGCGCACACTCACGACGCTTGTTCGCGGCCGTTTCGCCCCATGAAAATATATGTATACCACACTGATTCCAGGTGATTAAATTAGTGCACATGGAAGGGGTGTTGTTGGGGTGGTCCTCACGCCGATTCGCGCACAACAAAAGCACCATCACACCCCCAGCGCATTCCAAACAAGACAAAAAACGCCACCCTAACCCTATCGAGGGCTTCGTCGCCAACATCCATATATAATAATATATATATATATTTGAAGTATGTATATTATATATAAACAAAACTATAAATTCGTTTTCTCTGGTCGGTCGCCGTGGGGGCGTTTCGGTGGCCTTTCGCAAGATTGTCAACCCTGATTCGCGAGAGCTTTGTCCTATTCGCGAGTGGAGGGACTTTTCGCGAACAGATTCAACAGGACTGCCGTGTTGACCTCAGCTGCTTTGGCCCGAAGAGACCGGCTATAAGACGGCATACATACGATAGTATGCATATATATATATTCGTATGATACTTCAATCGCACGTGCTGCGGGCGTTTTACTCGTAAAACGTCATGGAGGATGTACGCAGCGGTGCACTTACGTCTGAACAGTAATGCCGGTCCCTCTTTAGTGCCGGTATAATATGCGCCAGTCCACAATACCGGCACTATATATATCGTATACCGGCATTGTTCCCTCCGCACACTGCCATGTGTGCCAAGCGATTACACAGGCACTCCATACACAGCGGGCAGCCGGCACTGTCGAGGAACCAACTACACCTGTACGAGCAGTCGGAAACAAGTGCAAGCGGCTACAGCCGACACCATATAGAGGGATCACTACTGCTGTATGTTTTTTGTTTTTTTTCCCCCATTCATGCCCATTCATGTCACAGGATTGTCATCCGCACTATAAACATAGGGCAGCCAGCCGGCACTATTCGACCGGCACTATAGAGGGACCACTACGACTGCATGTTTTCGGGGGGGGGGGGGGGGGGGGGGGGGGGGGGTTCTCATCCCATTCATTATCTTCGCCGTTCTTGCTCCCGCTCCCTCCTACTATTATAAACAACAAAAGTCGTAACCCAGACCCCGGGGTCAGTACGTAAGTAGGCTTTTCTCCCCCCCCCCCCCCCCCCCCCCCCCCAACTACGGTTCGTGTCTTTCAGTTTCATCGCGAGAAGAGATCAGCACCCCCTTTCCCTCTTCGGCTCGCGTCGGATTGACTGTGTACCTGCTCGGTGAAGCTGACGATCGGGGCCTTGACCGCGCCGATGCAGCCCATCACAGCCGCCGCCTTGACCTTCTGCAGTTCCGCCGCGCCAGCGTCGTCGTACGTCGCCAGATACTTCATCAGAAACTGCGACAAGCGGTACCGCAGGGGGCGAGAAAAGGACAAGGTACGCACATCACAATGCACAAAGACGGTAGGCGCAATGGGACAGGAACGTGCAGTGGGAGGGTTAGGGAGGGGGGGGGGGGGGGGGGGGGAAGGCTAGCACCATCATATACGTCGCCAAATACTTCACCAGAAACTGGAGCGAGTAGTACGACAGCCCCCAAGAAGGGGACAGGTACGCACGTCACAATATATGGGCGGGACCGTATAGAGTAGGAAGGGGGGGAGAATGGGGGGGGGAGGGGGTGTACTCTTGTTATGCATGGCCGTAGTCGTGTGGCCACAGACCTTCGCATCCCTACAATGCCTGGACGCATGTACTCGTGCTATGCATAGATAGCCACAGTCGTATGGCCATAGACCCTCGCATCCCTACAATGTCGGGACGGAGCACGTCGGCTTTTCACCGACTAGGCAGACATTGAGCACGGGGAGCGGGGGGGGGGGGGGGGGGGCACCTCATGCTTTTGGCTACAAGCGTCAAATTCGACCTCGATGTTTGTATCGAAAGTGTTCGAGGTACCTACATGATGCAGGACGGCATATATAATGCCAACACTAACAAACTGTAGAGCACCTTCGCGATGCTGTTCTGGGACTTTTCGCTCAGGAACGTACGGGTGGCACGCCGAGAACTTGACGGTAAACCCCAACCAACCCTGTGGGCGTGCGTGAGTGCGTGCATAGCTGGCTGCGCGTCGCTTCAGCCACGCACAGACAGACCTTCGTGAAAATGTGGCGGGAAAACAACCATGTCTCCCACCTGCCGACCGGCTCGGCTCTCCCTGCTGCCGGTGCTATCGGAGAGCGACAAAGAGTAGACGTACCTTCTGAGACTCAACGAACCCTCTACGATATCCTATCTGGAGCGACAGCGTGAAGCGAACGAGAGGTATGACAGACGCATCTTTTGAGACTCAAAATATTTCTCCTAGATCGTGCGCGACAGGCGGGAAAGCTATCAAGATAAAAAATAAAAAAATAAAAAAAATGACGAGCATCGTACCTTTTGAGACTCGACCGCATTGGCCTCCCCTCCCAGCGTCTGCGATATGAGCAGGTACAGCCGACGCTGATCTGACACGGACAACTCCCAGTCCTGCAAGAGGCAACCAGCAAGTGTCGTCAGACGCAGCAGGGACATGGAGTCACGGGGCCGAGGCGAAGCATACACATCTACTAATTATTATTATTATTTCTCTTGCCATCCGACAATATCTACTACCAGGTATTAATAATAATAATATTTACTCGGGGCATACAAATAAATCGCAAGGAAGCCGCAGAGGCCGGCCGGGACGACGAACAAATAGCTAATGTTTGCACGAGATATTTCGTTCAGGTGGACTATACCAGGTACCGGGCGCACGGTAACGGTACAGCAGCGCGTGTGAGTGGGAAAGCCTGAGGACGTGCCCGGCTTCAAGACGACAACAACAACGACGACGACGACGACGACAACTGGTGCAAGCAGCGATATCGACCAGCACATCAGGCACCGCGGTCAGGTCACTTTCTCAGGCCTGCGCTCGAAAGACTGCGCCCGGAACATAGGAACCGGGCCTCGTGGCGTATTCTACAACAGCAATACGAACACGGCCGTGAAAACGATCCCCGCTTGTAAAATGATATCAGCGTCAAATGGAACTAGTAAGAGTAGTACTAAGTGCTGGTCACGGACAGAGAGGCCTGTGCAGCAGTATTAGCAGTGCTTTCCACAGGGCCAAAGCGAATCACACGCGAGCACAGCGCAGCGCAAAGGCCGTTCAGCCTACTGCACTATTCATAGTATCAAGAGAAAGCGCAAAATACGGCACGCACAGCGCGCCGCGAAGCGAAGCGTGAGGCGTGTGCGGACAACTTGTAGTCGCTGAGAAAACTAAAAGCGCCGCTGCCGCTGCCGCTGCCGCTGCCGCCACAGCCACGGCCACCGCCGCCACTGTGCCACGACGACCATCGCCGTCAAACAAGGCCGGCACAGCGCCCAAACCACCGTTCACCGCAACAAGCAAGCACCCCGAAAAAAAAAAAGTGGTAATTTTTTTTCAACGCTTCTCGCTTCATGTGGAACTCCAAGTCGATGCGGGCAAATAAGAGTTGTATAGATTTCGCCACGAGCTTGCGCCTGTGGACATTTCTTTCAATTATGAAATGCGTCTAGCTGCGAGTTCGACTGATTGAATAGTTGATACTCAACTTTGGAAGCTGCGTCCTACGTCTGTCTCGTATATATCCTATTTTTTTTCTGATATTTGAAACCGCTACCAACCGTGCACGCCGGTGGAGCTCCATAAACAAGAAAACAAAACAAAACGTGCCATGGTAATTGTTTGAGAGATGTTTCGGTCGCAAGGCGCGGGTGATCAATCCGGCTCAGATCTTCTTCGAGATGTCTGACTGCACCCAGGTCAGAAGGTCAGACGTGTCCACAATACACACCTCGCGAAAAAAAAAACGAAACACGCCACATCGGTGGGCTTTCCGACAGGGTAACGGTATACCATTATTGATAGTAGTAGGAAATGAAATGAAATCAGCCTTCTAAAGGCGCAGCAAACCAAAAACAGGCAAAACAGGGAGGTACCGTTTTCTGTCCCGATACACCGCTTCTGTCGAAAGGCACACGTCGCGAAAACAAACGTGTGTATAAGGTTGGACGTAGGAAACCTGCGGGTTCGTGAGAGCGAAAGGAATCCTAATATATATGGGAGGCATGTTTGGTTAGGGGAAACGTATATACGATAATTCAACACGTAGGGTGCTTGCGATAATCCAATTTGGTTGGGTAAATAAAAAATAGTTAAAACCGACAAACACGAGGAACTGATTGGTTCAACGGACGAATCACAAGTTGCCCCGATTGCCATAACACCAAACCCGCGAAAGTCACCCAGCCCAAGAATTCTTTCTGGACGGTTAAAAACATCGTTTTGGTGATTGTTTCCCTACAGTATTACTTCACGTTGCCAGCGATCATTCAATGTAAGTATTGGATTGGACGAGGCCTCCTGCTCCGGAGCAGGAGGGCCTCGCCCGCGATAAACGCCGCGGTGAGCGCGCTCTCAACGCGACGCCTCATCCCTGGGATAGAAATGATCGTGCAGAAAAAAAATATATATATACATATACCAAGCCTGTAGGGTGGGTGGGAAGGTCTGTACTTTCGCTGCGCCTATTACCCTGTCCTCGCAGGGTAGGCTACGAGTGGGCTTCGACAGATGCGTTCTAACTCTGAGTAAAATCCAACGAATCCTGGATTCATATATCGTTGAACCAAATATTGGGTCATTGGACTGGCTCACGATTTTACCACGGCAATTATATTTTCGTGGGTAAGGGGAATGGCAGTGAATACGAGAAAACAACCCAACTTAATGATTCACCAACACCCTAAATGAACGACATACAGTATAGGCGGTTGTTATGTATGAATCTCGGTCGGTGGTCAGTCGGTATAAGCTCGGTCTGAGAAAAACCGACGTCAGCCAGCTCTTGAAGGGGTTCCTACAATCGTTCGTGAGAGCTGACACCTCGGACAGAGACTCGACAATCGCTGCATGATCTAGATCTTCCAGCGCAGATAGATAGATCCCTGCTCTGTATGAGATGTATGATCTACAGGATCTGTATGATCTAGCTCCTGTTGGCGGGCGGGAGGCACATCATCCTCATGATCTAGGACATGCTTCTTGGGTTGAATATGTACTACACAGATCTTGCAACAGCACACCTCATAGCGGCAGGTTAGAGATCTAGGTGATATATCTGTACATAGATAGCTTGCCAACCGTCCCGAGGTGTGTCACGTAATTTACCTTGATCCAATCGTCGACGCCGGCGAAGAACGACGTGAGCATGGCCACAAGGTTGGCCTCCTTTGAGTAGCGGATCACCACGAGCAGCACCTCCAGCTGCGCCGCCGAACGGACCGGCAGCATGTTGTAAAGGTTTGTCGCCCTGGTAGCACGGTCCCAGCAACAGAAGCAGCAACAGCAGAAGCAACAGCAGCAGCAGCAGCAGCAGCAGCAACAGAAGCAGCTTCAAATTAGCGGTACGCAAAAAAACACGGCTGGCTTGCGAACCCATTCATACCCTCGGGCCTCTCGTGTTGCTTTCTTCCAGCTCGTAAGAAGTACTCGTAAGAAGTACTTGTTGGACTCTGAGGTCGTACGACTACGGCCATGCATGACATTATCGTAGAAAAAAAAAACTCCACCAATATCTCTCTTTCACTGCCTGTTATTCAAAACACAACCCTCCCTCGTTCCCCCCTCATCTCTGCCTCTCCGACTACCTCACTATCGATCTAGCCTTGTTGCGTTGACTGCCTATCAGTCACCCCCTCCCCCCTCTCTCTCTCTCCTTCGATGCGTATTTTTCACACCCCCACACCGTAAACATTATTTATATAAATATATTAATATACACATACCTGGTATATATTTAGGTTGGGTTGGCGTCGGTTGGCAACGACACTAAAAAACATGCCTACGTGAGCTGGACAACCAGGGTACACCCCATTTTTATTTTTATTTTCTGGCGGTCGCCGCCGCAACTGGCGGTCGAGTTACTGTAGATCGTTTGCGCGGGGTGGAAAACCTTTACTCCGCACAAGGGGAATGATCGTGTCACGTAGTGCTTCATGATGAGGCAACCACGAGGCAGTTGTACGTAGTAAAAACCCATTGCTGCCTCTGGAAGCGGCCACACCGGAAATTAAATTAACTGGTCGAGGCTGCCATCCATGTCGTAGAAGGTCCGCTTCACAAGCGGTTCTCAGTGGGATGGAGCTCACCCCTTCATGCGACTCGTCGAATACCTCACGGCCCTTCGCGCTCGGTGCTAGCGGAAGTCTGTCCGGTCGGTGAAAGCCCGACATGCTCCGTCCCGGCATTGCAGGGGTGCGAGGGGTCTATGGTCCTACGACTACGGTAATTCACGATCATGAGTGCACCCCCCCCCCCCCCCCCACTCCCCACCTCAGCCAAAGGTCAAATGACAAAGGCGACCGACAAATGAGTACGTCCCTCCCCCCCCCTCCTCGCCGTACCCTCTCCTTCAATGCGTATTACTCCTCTACACCCCCCCCTCTTTTTTCCCCTCTCCGATTACCTATCCATACATCCATAGCTTTATCACCCCCTCCTCCCCCCCCCGCCTCCAAATATATGGAAAAGGCTCTATTAATAGTACCGCCCAAATGTTGGGAGGTGTCTCCACTAGGAGTAAGAACGGTACTCCGCCTCGAAAGGGGCATGTCGTCAATGGTCAATATGACCAAGGCAAGTAACAGATGAGTACCCCCCCCCCCCCCCCTCCCGCACCCCTCCCCCCCTCTCTCCCCTCCGCTGCATGCCATCACCCCCCTCCCTCTGTCCTTCTCCCTCCCTCCCTCCCTCCCTCTCTCTCCCGTTCACTCTCAAATCTACATTTTTTTGTCTCACAAGTTCAGCCGCAGAGGCGCCTTGTCGTCCACCTTTTCCAAAATTTTGGTAGCGATTTCCACCGCCAGGGGGGGCACCAAAACCGAAGGCTTATCCGTCTTGTTAAGGAGGGCAAATAGGATGCCGAAACATCCCGCTACATCTGCGCGTGTTTGCAGCGCCCGAACAAACGTGTGAGACAGCGGTGGGTATGAGTGTTTTAACGGCTTGGCTCGGCTTCGACAACATGGTCGAGTGACAGTTCACACTACTATATAACTCCTCATTAAAAAAATATATCGTCGTGAGAATTTTCCCACGAAATTTCCCAGGCAGTTGGGGTTGCGGTTCGGGTTGTCGTAAGAGATCGAAACCAAGCACGGGGACCACATTTCAAACCGTTCTGTCTGAGGTTTCGAGGCAAGCACAGTCGAGGTCCCTCCACAGCGAGGGCATCATACGCGCCATCCAACTATACCGGCACTATACACCTGGGATAGCGACAAGCAGCGCTACTCTCCGCATGCTACCCTACACTGGTTAGTCCCATCTATTCCAAGCGATTCCACAGTCACTCTTATGATGTAGCGGGCAATCGGCCCTACTCAACCGACGCTACAGAGTGTGGCCACTACCGTATAGTTCAACCATTTTCTCGGGGCTGGGGAAGGATCTGTATAGCCCCCCCCCTCAAATGTCGAGAGAATTTAAGGAGCGGGGCGGCCCGCGTAGCCGATCAAGCAGAGGGGAGAGAGAGAAACAAACCCGCGCGTGACCGAGCCTTCCTTTCCGCTCACGGGAAGCTGGGGGGGCAAGTGCCTCTATTATAACTACTACTTTTGTGCCGAAATGTAAAGCATGTTTCAACCCTTTTAGAACCGCAGTCCCGTTTTGGGGACAAACCAGTCAAATTACAAATAGTTTGTCCCCAAAACGGGACTGCGGTTCTAAAAGGGTTATAACACAAACGTTTCATCCAAATGGTCATCGTAAAAGCATCCAAAATTATTCGAGTGGTGTCAACGAGTTGCCCGTTCTTTTGACCCCGTAAGCGTTCGGCCTTGAACCCCGAACGTGCATTCGGCCTTCCAGCTCCTCGTAGAAAGAGCGAGAGAGAGAGAAAAAAATAGTTCGTTCCCGAAAACGGGAGTGGGGTTCTACACAGGGGTCAGCTAAGCCACCACCCCTCCGAGGCGCGCACGGTGTCTCGCGGCTGAAAACTGAAAATGTACAACGTGCGTAGATCGCCGCGGCACACCGCACCGACGGGGCGGCGAGAGGCAAGCAGCGCGTGTGCCTCGCGCACTGTCAACCTACAGCAGCGGTATCCGCGCTCTCGTGCGGCCGTAAACGACAATCGAGAGGACAGAATCCACCTCGTTCGATCAACACGCGCGTATCACAATTAATAACAGGTACACAGGCCGTCTACCTGACAACAATCGCGAGATTGAATCAAACACGCCTGCCTGGATCGTACTCCTAACTATTACTACTATACAACAGGTGGACCAGACGCAGGGGGAACCTCGCCTCCACAACCATTTTGGCAGCCCCTAGTAAAACCCGCCTCCAAACTAAGCCCACCCTTTTTAGGGACCAACGTAAGGAATCAGTAATACATTAATACCAACAAAAATGGGAATTGAGCGGGTGAAGTTTCGCAGCAAAATAGAATCAGACCGAAGGAGTTTTTCCGGGCATCGCAGGCTCCACGCACACTCTCCGTCGAGAAACTGCGGCGATGGTTGGTTCGCTCAGTAGTGTTTTGACACGAACTGGCCCGACTTTCGTTCAAATGGTTGATTGATAGTCCCCACTACTGTATATACAACACCTCTTTGTTACATCTTTTTTCTGAGAATTTTCTCGAGGCGGTCAGGGTGTTGAAAATGGTTGATGGTCCAGACTAACTCTTCGTTACATCTTCATTCCGAGAAATTTCCCCCAAGGTGGTTGGGCACATGAAAACGGCTGATACCTATAGTCCACACTACCGGTATTCTTCGTTACATCTTCGTTTCGAGGATTTTCCGAGGTTGAGGTCAGGGTTATATAAGGGTTTCAGGATCGTGTTCAAACTCAATAAAAAAACAACCATTGTTGTCGAAGCACGGGCACACACGGTCTGAACAGCCCCTCGGTTCGCTGGAGGTGTCAGGCCTTACCGTCCGTATTGGGCATCTTGAGGATCGCCTCCCTCTGCTCCAACAACGCCCGGATCAAGTCTGGCGCGTTGGCGTTATTTACCAAGGCCGTGCACTTGGACGAGAACGCCGCCTAAGAACAAACGAGGGAGGGAGGGAGGGAGGGAGGGAGCGAGGGCAACGCACAAAACAAAACACGTCAGAACAACAAGAACAGCCAGGCGTTACGGTTACCGACGCCGTACACTGCGAGTAGAACGCCGCCTGTGCGCAGCTAAGGGTACGCATGAAACGAAACACGTAAGGACAACATCACTATGACAGCAGTGGTTCGTGAGTCCGGAAGGGAGCGCACAAAAAACAAGAAAAAACGATTACTCTATTGTAACAGTACAACACAAAGTTTGGCGACCAGGGGCGGTTGGTACACGCACGAGCACCGGGGTTTCTTTCGTTAGGAGTGAGACTGATCGCCTAGTTGGTGGTTACGGAGGCAAGGCTAGTTTTGGGTGGCGAGTTGGTGGCGCAAGCGCTGCGGAGCGGGAGCTTCTGCCGTTGACCTACAGGTTGAGTTGTGGTAAGTGGTGCACATATTTGATGCACCGATGCATGCTTGGCCCTGTGTGAGGCATCAGTGAAAGACGCGGCGAAAAAAAAAGAGGATGGTGAAACGTAAAAAAGCTCGACGGGTTCTTCTCGCACAACCCTGGTGGTAGGCTGTAGATAGGCAGGCGTTTTTCGAGCTGTGAAAACTGCTTGCTGTTTGAACGATGTATCAAGATCTCTACAAGGGGTCGCGCGGGACCATGTGCATGTTCGTTAAATGGATCGCAGCGGCATGAACCCGCGCTCACCATGTCAGCCGGACTCATGATCGGTATGGCAACGGAGTTATATGGAACGGAACTGCTGTACAGTACGTCTCAAGTTTGAATTCATCGAACAGAACCGACATCGAACCGACATCGAACCGACATCGAACCGACATCGAACCGATATCGAACTCACGGTAACCGAAGAAGCTGAAGCTCCAACAAAAAAAACATGTGCTGGTCCACACCGCAGCAACACGTACAGCAATTGGGGGCTGGTAACACACTGGGCGCCACCGATGACGTCTGAACCAGGAAACTTCTAGGCTCAACCACTGCCGGATTATGGTGTGCGCTATGGCCAATAGTGCGTACCATTGTCATATCACACTGGAATACAGCATAGGCCCCCGAATAAGAAACGAAAAGGGCTCACAATTTGTAGGATCCCAAGAAAAAATGGATAAGAAACTCGTGCTAAGCGGCGAGAGCGCTACACTACTAAACCAAACCCTACCAAATAGCCTATACTTGAGGTTATTGAAGGATGGTGTCACAATAAAATTCTAAGGTCTGCTCATATTATTCAGGGCTTTTCGCGGGTCAGGTCAAACCTCACGGGTCGGGTCGGGTCGGGTTGGGTCGGGTCAGATGACCCGACCCGACCCGACCCGCGAAAAAAATTAGGTATGTTGACTTGACCCGACCCGACCCGACCCGCGAGATTTTGAAAGCCTCTTGATCCGACCCGACCCGACCCGTGAGATTTGAATATCTCTTGACCCGACCCCACCCGACCCGCGAGATTTCGAAACCTCCTGACCCGACCCGAACCGACACGCCACTTTCCGACTGACCCGTGAGACACGAGTTTCATGCGGGTCGGGTCACCTTGACCCGCGAGACCACTTATCTTGACCCGAAGGTTCGACCCGCGGATCTGGCCCGTAGGTGGGCACTTCAAAAACAATGTAATGTTCATTTTAGTGCCCCGAAGCGATGTATGACCTGGCTGTAGTGGGTATGAATGGATGCGGGCATGCGTATATGAATTTGGCGGTGTTTTAATGTCTGAATATGGTACCAAAGAGGTGTTATGGAGTATTGGTACGAGAGAAGCCTTTGCAAAGAGAGCGGGAAGTTATTCAAGTGTCGGGTCCCCAAGCCGAATGCGCGGGTCCGACCCGCGGGTCAGCAAAAAACAACTCGCGGGTCATGCTGGCCCGACCCACGAGTGACCCGCTTCTCGCGGGTCATGACCTGACCCGACCCGTAAGCTTTTCATCACCTCTTGACCCGACCCGACCCGACCCGTGAGATTTGAAAAACTTTTGACCCGACCTGACCCGACCCGCGAGCTTTGAAAAAATCTTGACCCGACCCGACCCGACCCGTGACATTTTCAACACTTCCTGACCCGACCCGACCCGACCCGACCCGTGACATTTTGAACATCAAGTGACCCGACCCGCGGGTCGGGTCATGACCCGCGAAAAGCCCTGATATTATTAGGCGTTTCTTCTTGGCGGGCCCATACGGTAATCAAGTGTAAGGAACCAGAAAGTGCCAGCCGCCAACTTGCGTGAGAATACATGTATGTCCATGCGTGTACCGACATTTAGGTTAGGCACCAGGACTGCAGTCGTAGCCAGGGGTCCGGACTGCGGCCAAATCGTGCCCTGCGTATGTCTGGACAAAGACTGTTACCGCCGTGGGTACACACAACAGCCATCTTGTATTTTCACGTGCTACTCGCTACCCGTACGGTAGTAATATACAGCTGTAGTGCTGTCAGTGCAATCGATACCCACACCAACGTGGGGTAGTCCTGCTACGAGTACTCAAGAGCAGAATAGCAAAACCATCTGAGTACGAGTATCCCTTCAGGGTGCCACCAGTACATACGAAGCTGTGACGGGTGACGGAGAGACGTTGTTGTGGATGGATGGTCGCACCTGGCCTGAAGGCATCGCGGCTGCCACCGCCTCCACCAGCTTAAGCTCCGCCGTCCCCGACAGGTTCACCAGGTAGGCTGACTTTGGCATGTCTTTCGCCATGGTCGTTCGAGCAGACGCTACCTATCGACTAATATCGATCGATGCTGTCTGTCGATGACGGCGGGAGGCGGTTGGTTGGATAGCTCTATCTCTTCCCCTGTCAGACGCCGCCTGCTGTGTTCCGCAGCGAAAGCATAGCCAGCCGGGATGGGGATGCAAAAATCGGTGGCAGGCCAGCCCGAGGCCAAACAGGACAGCAGCGGGGTGCAAAAGCAAACAGTTACGATACGTTGTGGGATTGGATGCCGGGCGGGCGAAAAATACGTTCTGGTACGGATTGGTCTAGTGGCTCGTGCTTGACCTCTCGCCTACTGTACGTACGGAGTACACCCGTCGCGCTACCAGACACCGTGTGAAATTGCGTCCTGCTGTACGAATACAATCAGCACAGGACAACGAGTAGCAGTGCCGTAAGAAAACGAGCGCTTAGAAAGCCAGGTTGAGATGTACAGGAAACTACATAAGAAAGACGGGAGTCGTACGTACCTGGTTTGTACTTCTATTATCCCTTTTGGAACCGCAGTCCCGTTTTGGGGACAAACTACTTGAAATTTGAGTGGTTTGTCCCCAAAACGGGACTGCGGTTCTAAAGGGGTTAAGAGAACCACGCACCGATTCGAATAAGAAATTCAGCCCAGGCGCAGCTTTCGTATTTCTTAGATACATCATACTGGTATGTACGGCATTATCAGATACCCTGGTACCATCCTATGGTATTAATAGTATGTTGTTTTGTGACGTTATGACCCTCAATTATATGCAGATGTACAAGTATACCGGAGTATACTCGTAGGCTACGACCCTCATTCCTATGCTGCTGTACATCGCACTCGCACCAGCAGTACGTGATGGCTGTGGTACCTGGTACCTTGTGTACCTGTGGGATAACACAATCGACGTACTGGTATATACGTAGATCGAGCGAACATAGAAATAATGAAAGCCTCACATGCAAAGGGCAAACACTGCGCGGTTAGAGGGCCCGACACTACCAAGCGCGTCGGGAAGACGCACAGCTGACATGGCAACGGCAACGAAATCGGGTGTTTCCTTGATGCCAAGCGTGCCCTCGGCCCGGCTTTGATCACCGCACGATGCGTTCGTGTGCAAAAAGATGACCGCATCGAAGTCAACCAAAGACCTGCACATTACGAGCGACTGCTTCATTTCCGATCGGACGGTACTGATGAACCAGTCAGTACACTGAAGCATCTTGTCGTACCTTGGAAGAAAGCCGAGCGGTGCACCACGAGCAGCTGATCTGTGCGAGAAGAGAAGAGGAATCAGGCGGTCGGAAGGACGTGGAGCCACAAACAATCGAGGTCAGAGGGTTTCGTTTGGTTCTGGATGCTTTATGTATGCGGTGGATCTTTTCGATTGACCCCTCGATCTTTGATTTTCGATTTTTCGTCGCTGCTGGTCCAGGCTCCAGGCTCCACAGCTTTGGTGCGCTTTCAGCCAACCTCGCAGTGACCTGTTGGTGCAGTGGTGCACCTTCTGGTGTGACGCGTGGGTATAAAACCGTGTTACAACCCATGCTTCACGTTCAGTCGCGCAGATCGTCTCCAGGCCGTGTTGCCCGTCAAATCCAAACCCCAGAGGTTTCAAAAATAAATGTGGTGAAAAAACAGTTTCAGATTACCAGGTACGTACGAAGATACTGGATGTGATGGTGATGTACATCAGGTAGTACCTGGTATGTTACATGTTACCTGGTACCTGGTACCGGTATTATTTTACGATGATGATGATGATGATGATGATGATGATGATGATGATGATGATGATGATGATGATGACAATGATGTCGTTCGGAATCTAGACAGCTCAGTCTGTTTTATAGTATAGATTTTTAGCACCGGCTGCTCCCGAGCGCCACACCCGAACGTCCGCGGCCGCGCGACCGTCCGGTGTGGAAGAATTCGACGCACCTACCTGTTGTGTAGCGGCTGTGGAACAAAATCAGAAGAATTTTTAGAAGATATCGGGCAGCACCGGCGGCAGTAGTAGTAGTACAGTATGGGGCCGCCAACAAGAAGCCCCTAAATCTGGGCATGCCTGAGATCTTATTGGGGCGCCACATCTTCAAACAGCCTTGAGCATGGGCTATTATATAGGATTTAGTGTAGGATTCACCATTGAGCGGGGTTTTTTTAACCGATTTTCTTATTACGGGGGACCATAGTAAATAGGACCTTACACCCAAAAAAGCCTACTTCGAAGTATATATTTACCTGTTTTTAATAGTAACAATACTTGGTCCTATTTACTACCAGGTATGATCCCCCGTAATACTGTACCTATACCTGGTATATAGCGTTCTCCAAATAGTGAGGAGTATATGTTCTTATTGGGCACTTTCTTATTGGCGGGCCTATACACTGTACTACTCTGTAGTACCCTGCTTGTAGCAAGTAAATACAACGTACCGTCAGGTGATACGTAGGTACCGTTGAAATAAAACTGCGAGAAAAGAAGGGCAGCCGAAGAATAAATACCTGCGATCAACGACAGGACGAAGGACCACAAAACAGAACACCCAACACCCCCGCCACCCCCCAGCGGGCCGAAACAAAATATTAAACCTCCGCCTTTTTTTTTCGACAGACTTTTCTGTTTACACTCGTTTTGACAAGCTTTGACATCTTGAACCTTTGATTATCATTATAATAATTATACATACAGTATTAATACGAGCCACCAGGTACATACTTACCACCTTTTGCCCACAACCAAAAGTTCTTCTTGTTGTGCTAAGCTTCTCTTGATGCAGCTATGTAGTAAGTAGGATGATATACGTTTGTTTGTCCTCATGAGGGATCGGCCATACCGCAGCCGCTGCACACACCGTATATAGATACCAGTCAGTATCCTATATACCGGTCGGTACGTTTTCGGGAAATCGAACCACTCGTCGCGCTGTATACGATGAGTATAGTAACAACAGTATTTTTATAGCAGTACTGTCATGACTGCTTCGGGGCTGGTCTGGGTAATCGGACCACTCATTTGTGGCACAGGACACCTTTCCAGAGTTGTGGGCTGATTTTAGGTGGCTCTTGGCGTATTCTGTGCTGTTCTTCTTCTCGTCCTACCGATTTCCCCCCGCTCGGGAGCAGGGGGCGATCAGGATAACAATATCATTATTATGCTTGCCTTCCGACAATATGTAGCGTAGATACCATTCCGATATCTCGTAAACCGAACATTGACAACACCTACTGGGGAACAGGACCGTCTTGATTTTTTGTGTTCACATTTCGCTTTTCCGTAGACGCTTATTTCTCGCCCCACCCACGTTGCGGGTGGCAAGGCGATGGCTCTGTCGTTGACGATTTAGTCCTGCCCTTTAAGGCTAGTCCTGCCCTTTAAGGCTAGTCCTGCCCTTTCTTTCTCTTTTTTGACGTCCCTTGCCGGTTTCGATACCTCGCCGTTCAGAGGTGTGGGAGTGGGTTTTGGGGAGCCGCATCTTCGAATCATGTTCTAGCTTGTGGAATCGGGATTTCCACGAATTCCCCATAATTCTGCATATACGGCTCATCAGAGTGGGCTAGTGTTATGGTATTGCTTTGAAAGAGGTTGAAATGCCTCGTGAGTACCTAGGTTCAGGCACTGGGGTCGTATTTGTAGTACTTGGGAGGCGTATCTTAGATGGAAAACTAGGGGTTTTTCACAGCACGAGCTTGGCTCCCAGTCTTCGCCTGCACGCGAAGGGAATGAAGCTGCTGGTGCGTTCTACGATAGAGGTATAACATTTCCGCTATTTTTTTTCTGAATGATGGGGCTCCTCAGCCCAAAATCGTCGGAAGGCCAACTTGTTTCGAAAAATGACACTTTTGTGTACTTGGGCCATGAAAATATTTATCGGGACGCAATTTGATTTTTGCTAAAGTGAGTTTTCGGATGAGGTATGGAGGAGGTCGTAAAGCGAGGCGCCTCAGAAAAACTAGGGTGAACCTCTATCGTAGAACGCCTCTGCTCTTCTTCCATCTCGAAGAAAACAACAAACGTGAGTACCAACGAGTACCGGCTTAATAGGCAAACCTGTCCAAGGATATAAAGTGTCCCGACCTCGACGCTGCTACAGCATGCTGTGTGCTGTATAGAGCTCATATTAATAGTTCTTTTTTCGCAGGTCGACTGTGTGTATAGGTAAAAGCAGAGGTGCACTCACGATGGCAGGAGAAGGAAAATGAGAGGATGCAACTACGTGCTAACCCGAAAGACAAAAATCTGCGACAAGCTTCGAAGATTGCCACTGAACAGCTCAAGCGTGCGAGGACGGACGAAGTGCAGAAGTTCTTCGGGGAATACGTCCGTCAACTCGAAAGGCGTATCCAACAAGGCGATCAGTTTGGGTTCTACAAGCACCTTAAGGGCATGGATGTGGAAGGGAAGAGGACTTTCAATTCGCAGTGCATCAGGGACGAGGAAGGTAGATTACTGCGAGACATGGGCCTCATCCGGGAACGATGGGTAAGGTGGTTCCATAAGCTGCTAAACACCAAGTCATCGACCCTCGACCCGACTATCGTCGATGAGCTCAAGGTCCGGCCCTCGTGCAGCCCGCTCGACGACGTCCCGTCTCGATACGAGGTGGAAGACGCGATCAGGGCGATGGCGAACCGCAAGGCGGTTGGGCCTGATGGTCTCCCAGCTGAACGTCTGAAGGTCCTGGCCGACGAAGGAGACTCGGACACATTGGGAAGCTTCTACTAGATTATCGTCGCTGTGTGGAGGGGAGGGGTCGTGCCGCAGCAATGGAAGGATGCAACGATTGAGGTGCTGTGCACAAGAGGAAAGACAGGACGGAGTGTGGTAACTATCGTGATATTTCCCTTGTCGCGCATGCCGGCAAAGTACTCCTCAAAGTCATCGCGCGCCGCCTCAGCCACTACTGCGAAGGGGAAGGCATCCTGCCAGAGGAGCAGTGTGGCTTTAGGCCCGAACGATCGACGGTCGACATGATGTTCGTGGTGCGACGCTTGCAGGAATTGGCAAGGAAGAAGGACACTCCGTTATTCATGTGCTTTGTCGACCTCACCAAAGCCTATGACTCCGTCGACCGAACCCTCCTGTGGGCTGTCTTGGCTCGCTTTGGCGTGCCACCTAGAACCCGTTATCCGCCAATTCCACGACGGCATGCGAGCATGCGAGCATGCGTGCGGCTGAATGACGGCGAGTGCTCAGATATGTTCGACGTGAAACAGGGCCTACGGCAAGGGTATGTGCTCGCGCCATTGTTGTTCAACATGTTTTTTACAGCGGTGCTGCGTGTGGCGGAGAAACGTTTCGCTGCCGATAAAGCCATCACGAACAGCTTGGTGCAACTCCAACGAAAGCACGAGAAGAAGAAAAAGAAGAGGGGGAAGGCACGGGCCGGGCACGCGGACGGACAGGGGAATGATAAAGAGGCCCAGACACTGTGGGCTATGCTCTATGCTGACGATGCGGGCATAGTATCGACATCACCTAACGGCCTGGAGAGGATGATGACGGTGGGCGTGTCTGCATGTGCCGCTTTCGGCCTGACGGTCTCGGAGGACAAGACGGAGATAATGTGTCTGCAAACGAAAGATGGGGGGAACGTGCCGTTCACCGTCACCGCAGCCGGCCAAGTGTACAAACAAACGACCGAGTTTGTGTATTTGAGCGGGGCTATCAGCGCAGATTGGACAGGCAGAAGTGCCGAGGTAACGTGTCGACTCCAGAGGGCATGGGCATGCTTCGGGCGGTATAAGATGGAAATCTATGACCGCCCGGGCATGCGCCTACGCCGAAGGTGCAAATGCTGAAAGCCGAGGTGATCGAAACGTTGCTCTACGGTTGCGTTACTTGGAGCCCGAGCAAGACTGATTACGGTAGGCTACGGGAGGTCCACCACAAGATGCTCCTCCGATGCATCGGCTGACGAAAACGAAAGCGCGAAGACCACATTCTATCCTATGCTAGCGCGCTTCTCAGGACAAAATCTGAAAGCGTTGAGACGACGGTACGCAGACGTAGGCTCTTGTGTGCGGGCTTTGTGACACGCATGGGAGACGAGCGTCTGCCGAAGAGGGCAATGTTTGGGGAGATGGTCGGGGGTAAGGGTTACTCCGAAGGACAGGAGTGGGACTGGATGAGGTACCTTGAGGAGGACCTCAAGGAGTTCGGCGTCAAGCTCGAAGGGTGGCTAAAAAAGAAAATAATAAATTATTATATATATAACTTATGCGAAAAAAACAATCCTAGTAATTTTAACTAAAGATGTTCAGAAATTAGGAAAACAAGGTCCTCTTATTAAAGTTAAGCCAGGGTATATTAGAAATTACCTAACCCCTTTAAAACTTGGCGCAAGGCAGCCCAGAAAGCCGGCAGATGGTTCCGACGGGTCGAGGAAGGGGCGGAGGCCTTCATGCGGAAATGGCATAAGGAAGAGAAGGAGGCATCGGCAGAACGGCATAGGATAACTGCAACTGCAACCACGACTACAACCGTTGACGCCAACGCGCGTGCGCAGAATGGCAGGGAAGAGGGGCGAAAGGGGGACGAGGGGGAATGGGGGTGGGGGGGAGGCGGCCTGCCCAACAGACTGAAGCCTGGTTATGGCCATCATCGCCATGATGCACTCCCTTCTTTGGGACCCAAGTAACTAGCATGGTGCCACCTGGGCAACTTTACGGGTCTGTATGCTCCAGTGCCTGCCTTTCGTACTTTCTTTCCCCCCCGCCCGTGTTTGTCCCTTTTTGTCCCTTCTTTTTTTTATATATATTTCTTTCTTTCCCGTGTGTACCTCCTTGTGTCTCTGTTTGTATGTCCCGTTTTGCTTTTTTGCGTTTTGCTACCTGCTTTTGTTTTTTCTTCGCTTCGTCTTCTTTTTTAGTGGTTTTGTCTGCTAGTCTCCTTTTTGCTTCCCTGGTGTCCCTAGTGGTGGAATGCGTGTGCTTATTTTTTTGTTTTTGCCTCTGTTTTACTACCGAGGTATTTCTTCCACTCCAGGGTTTTTGGAGCCTGTCCTGCGACCACGGACTGCATTGTATTGTGGCGATGAGTTATTGTGGCGAACAACAACAAACAACAACAATACTCGTACCAGTGTGCGCGTCAAGGTGTGGGCGGAAGAAGACTCTTCTCGCCGCGTTTTTGCGGTTTCAAAAAGAGGGAATGGCGCCCCTAAGGCGTCGAGCGCGCTCGGTCTCCAAATAAATGCCAAAACTATACGGATTTCGCGACTAATTTCCGTATTAAAAAACTGCAATCTTTCCCCATGCGCTGCGTATTGCGCGTATAGAGATTGCGAAATCCGGAAAACAAAAAAAAAGCTGCAAAGTTCAGAGTAGTTGTTGATGGCATTATTAGCATAGAGGGAAGTAGACAATAAACGTAGATAGACCTTGTGCAAAGGTTTCCTTTGTATCCGAGGATTTCTTCTTTCAGGAGTGGTTTGAGTGAATAACGTTGAATCTCATGCTGCACTATGACGGATGTGGCAAGCATAAAAATAATAACGTTTATTTCCACTCCGTAAAGTGCAGGAAAACAAGTGCTTGACTGTGGGAGTATCTTCGGAAGGCGACATGCATACCCTTACTTATAGCTGTCGTACGGTTTTCCGAATCCGAAGCCCGATCATTTACATGCGTACCCCAGGGCAACACACAAATAGAGAAGAGAAAAAGACGGAGCCACATTCTCGCTGACATGTCGGAAAAAATGAAATCAAGCTACGAGCGGGTTGGGATTTTCGTCAGGAACTAAATTATAAACCTGTTGGATTTTTCCCCTCCAGTGTTACTTTGTTTGCTTGGTTCTATTAATAATCTACTGAAGTATATAGCAGTATCTGTTGATTATACTCAAGAACACGAGCCATAAGATCCATCGGAGATTGAGGAGGCCCATGCTGGAAAGGGATTCTGGTAGTAGGGTATATTGGGATATCGGGGTAATGTGTACCCCACCAATGCCACTCGTTAGATGTAGCTCCATATATATGAGGCGAGTCGGCTCGACAGCTCGGATGTGATATAAGATGAGTTCCGTGTTATTGTCTGGAGTCAACCACGCTTTCCCGTTTCAGCTGCGTCTATACCTTTAGAGATCAATCAACAGTATCCCCCTGTCTGGGAGCCAAAAAAAAAAGTGGGGTGGGCGTCGATTTTATGTATTGCGTGCCCCGGTGTGTATGTACTAGTCGAGAGGTACAGCACAACACTATCATCCGCAACGGGGATAAAGAGACGCCTGCACGGAGTGGTACTTTTTTCTTTTCTTGTTTCCTCATCCCATTCATTATCTTCGCACATCTTCTTCTCTCTCTCCTTCCAACTCGTAACTCAGATCCGGGGTAACATAGCAGGCTCTTCTCCCCCCTTCCCGCTACGGTACGTGCCTTCATTATTATCGCGAGAAGATTTCAGCCTTTTTCTTCCCTCGTCGACTCGCATCGAATTGTGCCTACCCACGCTGCAAGGCGCTCTCAACAATTGAAACCTTTTTTTATTTTTATTTTTGCAAATAAAGTCAATTTCCGACCCACCTGGGGCTCGAACCCAGGACTCAAACAAGTAGAATTCGAGGTTAACCACTTGAACCACCGGGGCGGCCGGCTGGCCGAAATTAATTGGTAATCGAGCCTGCTGTAAGTATTGTCGCCTCGGCGACCCTGGTATTAATAACATCCAGGGGAGTCACACCGGCCAGTAGTCAATCGCGGGGGAAATAATGGAAAACGCGTGAACGGTTCACGCAGGTTGCAAAGTCGAAAATAGACCGATCGGTTGAACTCACGGCTGACGTGTTCTTTCTTTATTTATTATTAAACCCCCTACCGATCGCATACTACCATACTGCAGTATTAATAGTAGGAATACCACCAGGTATTTACTCTGAGGCAACAACGGCAAAATAAATAGGGGTATGGGTGAAAAGAATTGAGTAGTAGTAGTGACTTGAGCTATTAATACTACACGTAAAAGTGTGGATTAATTAGTTTTGTCGTTATATAGAGGGAAACGATACATCGTGCTGAATGCTGCAACCGCAGTTTCTTTTTCTTGCTAGCCCTGTCAGAATGTGACCAGCCGTTGTCATTCTCGCATTAACTCATGGCCGATAATCTAGTCCGTGATCACAGGACGGAGGCTCCGAAAAACTCTGGAGTGGAGTGGAAAAATACCTCTTGATGGAAAAAAAATGCACAGAATAAAAATACGATGCAGTCGATACACATATTATAGCCGTGCATATATATACAGTATAGTAGTAGTAGTAGTAGTAGTAGTAGTAGTAGTAGTAGTAGTAGTAGTAGTAGTAGTAGTAGTAGTAGTAGTAGTAGTAGTAGTAGTAGTAGTAGTAGTAGTAGTAGTAGTAGTAGTAGTAGTAGTAGTAGTAGTAGTGTCGAAGGGCGACAACTCTTGTCTATCAGTAAGTGTGAAAACAAACCGACACGGGTTGACGTGGATTTTCGATTCCTCGTCGTACATCCATTATGAACGAGTCACAATAGTGCAATGTGCAATAATACAGTTCATTCGCTGAAAAGGGGGCGTCTTCGTCGCCGGTTCAGTGTACGAATAGTAGATGTACAGGTACGCGAGAAAACCGCCTCCTCCGGGTTTATTCGGCATGCCCACTTCGCAAACCATGCGTCCCCATTTCGACACACACACAAAATCGACGCGAGTCGACGAGGCAAGGAAAATGGTTGAAGTCTTCTCGCGAATAGAAGGCAAGGCACCAACCATATAAGGGAGGAGGGGGGGGGGGGGGGGGGGAAGCCTGCTATGTGACCCCGAATAAGACTTACGACTATTAAGGAGGGGGAGAGAAAAGAAGGGCGAAAAAAACGAATGAAGGGAAAAAAAAGAAAAAGAAAAGTAGGAAGCCATGACAGCGGTGGACCGTCTATTGGCCCGAATTCGAAGCAGATATATCGAGAACATGTGTACAACAAACAGATGTACGGGTACGTATGTAGGTCATATCGATTTCGAGTCAGATAATATCAAGTATACCCGGCCGGTCACGAGAAACAAGCAGAAAAAAAAGAAAAAAAAAAGTGCTTTTACTCGAAAGATGAAACACACCTCCGGCAATTACACTCCCAGCAGAAAGCCTTCCTGCGAGCTTCCGCCCATGCACAGGCTGGTCGCCATTATGCCGGCGATCTCTCGCCTATATCGTGCACAGCAGTGTGTACTCTTCCATGGGGCATATCAAAATACCCCTTCCCGACCCTTGGTCCCTATGGTACGTAATGTCGACCACGTCAATGGCAACCACATACTGTCGACCAATCTCCACCCACCCATGTTGCCGGCCACAAAACACTACACCGCACCTACTAAACAGGAGCAACCACAAGATGCAGTTGACTTGGCGTCGACGGCTGATGCTCATGCTTCTTTTCACAAGAAGCAGCCAGCCGCGAGCGACGGGTGGACGGGGCAGCCTCCGGAAGCACCAAAAACAAAAGTGGGGCCAACTCAACATCAACGTCTGGTCAGCACAACCACAAAAAACGCCTGGTGCTTCTACGCAAACCGACGGCGGACAGGAAGGGCAGCTCACGCACTAACGACAACACAAACAGCGCCCCAAGTAGAGAATCCCGTCAGCATAGGAAAATCTCGTTATGTGTCTTAACCTCTCAACAACTGCACCTCCATCTTGGCGACAAAACTACCAGGAATTGAAGTAGCAACATTTCAGGCAGCAGCAAAGGGGGGGCTGAGCAAAACTGCTGCACCCGTCGACCGGACCAGCCGACTGAATCAAGCGAACGGGGAGCACTTAAAAAAAAAAAAACGAAAACACGTCGCGGAAACTTCCCAGAGTTTTCCCCGCGACTCTTTCTACGCCCCAAAAAAATGAAATGTGTAACTCCGAAGGGCGGGGGGGGCGGTGGTAACACGAGGGGGGGGGGGGGGGGGTGGAAAGAACCGTAGCTACAATACTTCAGCCCCAACTAACCCCTCCACGCCTCGCTACGTACCGATGGAGTCGTAAAAAAAGCATTCACTCTCCGAACAAGCCAACAAATTTAATCCCCGGACGGCTGCTGCAACGAAAAGATGCGGCTGATTCCACCTCCGGTCAACCAACAATTTCGTTTTAGTTATTCGCGGCTGCTGCTCTTCTGCCGCCGCTGCTGCCGCGACAAAAAGATGCCCCACTCTACTCCCGCTGGGAGATGATGCTCAGGAAGCAGTTGTAAAAGATCTGGATGGTGTTGATGTAGAGCAGCCGCTGGGAGGTGGGGATGAAGCGGAAGTTGACGGCGTGAGCCACGGGCCACACGGTCCAGGAACCCTTGACCTTCAGAATCGTAACCATCGCGTCACCACACGACCAACCCATTTCCGAGGGCGCAAGAGTGGGCAAGACGGAGGCGGGGGGCAGGGGGGGGGGGGGGGCGTTAGGTCGGAGCAAGCAGTCAGATCCGGCGTCATGACAGCGTCATGACAGTCGCAGTTGTTCTCATTTTATAGCTCCCCATTGCCCTTCTTGTGCCTCTCCCTCCTATCGTCGTAACCCAGATCCGGGGTTTCATAGCAGGCTCTTCTCTCACCCCCGCCTCTTACTAGGAATAGGAACGGTGCTCCGTCTCGAAAGGGATGTGTGGTCAATGGTCAAATGACTTAAGGCAAGCAACAAACTATCGAGTACACCCCCGCCCTCTGCCTGGAGACACGACTACGTACAGGTAGCGCCTTCCATGAAACCTGGTATATTGCAGCAGGCGTATATAAACCCATATGCCTACTTACCCCAAATTATGACCACTTTTGTCCGGAAATGTGAGGGCCGTTTTCGCCCAAAAAACACCCAAATGGACTTTACATTTCCGGACAGATTGGTACAGCAGTATACCACCTCCGAAGCGAAAAAAAAATGTAACCGTAAAAAAAGGCGGAGCCTTTTCCTGCAGAAGCCCCTCTCTCGTCAAGAACCGCCGTCTGCCAGCGAGCGGCCAATAGGCTCAGCCTCCGCCCGCTTTTGCCGAAAAGGCCGATTTTGGCGTCAACAAGACCGGATTTTTTTCTTCGAGCCGATTTTGGGGGGAGAGGGCCGATTTTGAATTAACGGGGCCGAACTCTGCTAAAAGTCTAATTTCACTCGTCCCCTGAACAAAAACGCCTCCTATTTGTTGTTTTTAATGAAGACAATTTATTTTTGTCAATGGAAGCTGCACTTCGGATTCCTGACGCCTGCTCACCCATGTGGGCAGCGCTCTGCCGATAAGGAACGCAGATCGAGCCTACGTCCAACAAAACTAAAGCCCATTTCCGTGTGAACGAGCCGATCTTCAAGACTTCGAGCCGATTTATGTATAATCAAGCCGAAAAACCGAAAAAAAAACACACACACACATATACACATACACAGAAGTGTTTTTCGGAGCCGCAATACTCGAAGAATGCGTTTCTGGTGTCTGCCGGGTCTTTTTTTCAAGCCCATTTTAGTTTTTTAAAGCCCGAACGAGCCGGAAGACGTTTTGGGGCATTTCGGCGAAAAATGAAAAAGCCGTTTTCTTTCTTTATTACAAGCCGAAAAACGCCAACCACGAAAAAAAAAAAAAAAAAACGCCGGAGGCTCAGCCTAGCGGCCGTGTAACAGAGGTTATACTAAAAATGTTCCAAATTCGGCGAGACGTGAGTTCGACCGATGTCATAGAGCACGATACTCGGCTTAGCAACCTCTGTGATACCAAAAAGGGTGTGATGAGCAGGGCATATACGACTATGGACGTACTCCGGTATCTAAGCAATATACGAGTACTCGGGAATGATCAACATAACCAAGTTTGGTACCCGGGGACCCCAGCGTGTATCCCCTACTCACACTGACCAAACCCAGCGTAGCGCAGGAAACTATTACAAAGGTTACGAAGACGTTAAACCAATTCATCTTAGCAAGCTTCCCCGATCAAACTTACACCATCTAACTCCCGCCTCACAAACGCCCACACCCGCGCTCGGCGCTTGAGGGACATGCGTGCTACAAAAAAAAAAAAACGCGCGCGGTCAACATACCAGGTATCACTTATTAACAGCTTGCAAAGCTGAGTATCGACCAATCAATCAGTCGAACTCACAGCTGACCTTTTGGTATTTACGTGTTTACCAGGTATTACATTGAACTATTACAAGTACGTCCACTGCTGTGGTTCGACCGATATATAATAATCAATTCACACTCGACGTTGCAAGCTAAGTGATACCAGGTATATCGGGCGCGCTAGTTCCTAAACATAAACTGTTGTACCTGGTTTTCCATGTATATTAAGGCATTTTTGCAGTCGACTTGGGATGTAGCAGTTGATATTCGGGTGCAAAAGCTGTCACACGTAGGTCGTTCGCTTACATCAACCCCTCGCGAAGGATATGTACACTTTTAAAAAACTTCCCATTTACTGTCTTCTACCAGGTACATCCATTAGTTCCTCGTGGAGGATACTCACATTTACATTTTTTCCTCTTGCCATTTATCATCTTCTCGCCCTTCTTTTTAGTCTCCCCCTCCTGGTCGTAATTCAGACCCAGCGTGACATACCAGACACTCTCCTCCTCCCTCCCCACTACGGCGGCTCTTGCCTTGGAAGGCATTTTCATCGCGACAAGACTTCATCCCCCTCTTTCCTCGTCGACCGACTCTCGGCCGAGAGCCTGAATCGGGGACTCCCCTCATTAATATTGTGTTTTAAAAAAAAACAGCTGGGGTTTCTTGCTCCGCGCTGTTCTCCGTTCCCATATCTCCTGTCGTGAAGTGAAAACAGGGACGCACAGCGGCAAAGCAGGCCACAAGATAGAAACAAAAAAAAAAAACTCACCGACGTCCAGAGGTTGTTCTTGATCTTCTCCGAGATGGCGCTGGGGCCCATGCCGTCCACCGCGCCCATGTAGCCGAAGAACATGCAGCCGAACACAGGGTTCCAGAGCACCTAAGGGGAAAGCGGAGATAGATAAGGAGGGATGTCGCTCACATCATCCTAAACTCGGGAAAAAGTGAGGCAGGTCAAGAGCAAAACCCCTCCGCACACCTTGGCCAGACCGTCGATTTCCTACTTTCATCGGTTTAGATATCTTGAAACAGACCGGACAACAACTATATTCCCGATTTCCTGCGTATATGATGCATAGCTCGTGCCGCCGGGTGGGGCCCATCCGTACAAATCTGTATGATCTACAGCAGTAAGCAGCACGTGTTTTTTGGGTTGGATCTGTACTATCAATACTGGCGTGTCGATATCTCCCGCATATGATCTCACAGCCGCAGTTGAGGAGCCAGATGCTGTACAATAGATAGATAGATAGATAGATAGATAGATAGATAGATAGATCATGATCTGTCTGATCTGTCCTAGGTGTGAAGCTTCGTCTACCGCCGGTTGGGCTTACACTGCTGTACAGCAGCAGCAGTCAAGTCACAAAACGGAACGGTTGGGCTGGGGCCGCAGCACCAAGCAGGCCACTGACATAAAGATAACCCCAAAGCAGGACCTCAGCCGTATAAAGTAGCACTACATACGATGAATACTGGATACTGGCACAGCAGTGGTCCCAATATAGTACCGGTATAATACGCGCCAGCCAACAATACCGGCACTATATATATATCGTCAACCGGCATTATATACTCCGCACACTACGCCACACTGACCAATCCCATCTGTGCCAAGCGATTTCACTGGCACTATATACATCGTCAACCGGCACTATATACTGCGCACACTACGCCACACTGACCAATCCCATCTGTGCCAAGCGATTTCACAGGCACTATATATATCGTCAACCGGCACTATATACTCCGCACACTACGCCACACTGACCAATCCCATCTGTGCCAAGCGATTTCACTGGCACTATATATCTCGTCAACCGGCACTATATACCCCGCACACTACGCCACACTGACCAATCCCATCTGTGCCAAACGATTTCACTGGCACTATATACATATCGTCAACCGGCACTATATACCCCGCACACTACGCCACACTGACCAATCCCATATATACCAAGCGAGTTCACTGGCACTATATATACAGGGCAGCCGGCACTATTCGACCGGCACTATTAACAGAGGGGGGCGACTACCGCGCCATAAACACTGGGCTGACCTGGTCGATGAAGACCTTCTTAGCGACCGTCAAGGCCGCCGTCCCGGGGATCTTCGAGTCGAGGAAGTTGTAGAAGAAGTGCCCCGTGGACCCGTGCACCAGGGCGCCGAAAGACGCCAGCTTCATCAGCCGGGTGAGGTCGATCTCCTCCTGCATTGCATCAGCACCGGGCATATACACGAGTGCAGATACGTGTTCATATAAATAGAATAAAACGGCGTGCGCTATTGTACGATCGGGGTACATTATATACATGTACGAGTAGCACTTCTTGTCTAAACCTACCCGTCCATTTTGGCGGGGTATCTCAACTGCTGTCAACTAATCGAAGACGCGTGGTTTCGATAGAGGCGGGTCGGAACTAACTAGGGGCAGCACTTTTTTGCCGTGAGGCAATATTTCTGAGTGATGGGGTTTCTCAACCGAGGAATCACCCAGTGCCACTGGGAATATCGTTCGTTTTGACGAGTACAGCAGCGATTTTCTGTGCGTATGTACACGTAAATAACCCCTACTGTAGAAGGTAGGAGTAGTCATCGGGCCTTTTCTTGAATCCAGATTTTGGGTGACTTACAAGTGGCTTACTGTTAGTTCGTATAGAGCTCAAGTGAAAAGCCTCCGAAAATATTATAGATACACCCCCCCCCTATCGTCGTACGCATGCCAATATAATTGAAACCCCATTCGTCTTGTGGTGTTACGACACAACCGTAACAATTTGGTGTATCCCTAGGGCGTAGGACTTTGTTCGATGGGACACAGGCTGGTTCTAACAAAAAAAAGAAAAAGAAAAATGTGTCCGCCACGAATGCCGCATGAAATTAACTGTAGCTACTCGAATATCACATACCCGGTATCCTACCGACCGCATGAACAGCGGGAGAGTGGCATACCCCTTGTTGTTTTTGTTTAGGGCCTAGGGCTGGCGCTAGCTGTGAAACTGTGTCTCGACAAACCACAGGCCGTCAAAATGGCAAACAACAGTACAAGGCGTTTCCATCGTAGGAAAAAAGCTTTGTTTTCGTCGAGAAAAAAAAAAACAGCAACAAAGTGGTTCCAGGTACTCCAAGGCACGTTGTGTCTGCAAAAAAAATGCACAAATACATACCCGACGAACTGAGTGCGCAGGTCAATATGAAATACATTTCACGCTAAAAGTCGATTTCCACATTGAAACTGAAAAAAAACGAAAACTGCGATGAAATACACGCTTTTCCCGCAAAAGCTCAGAAGTTCACGCCGTTTCTTCGAGTTAAGGCCTTGAAACTTCGCGCACACCTTCCGTCCCATTATGCCGAGGCATTGACGGACGGGGTGCAAGTTTTTTTTTTCCCCTCGCTAGATACGGAATGTATATCCTGCATGAGGCCTAGTATGCGCGATCGAAGTAAGTATCACACACAGCTTGCAAATATGTGTTTCGACGAAATCTTCGACATCACAGCTGTCGTTTACCAGGTAATACTTTTATAAACATTTGCGGTCCCAGAAAGGTCAATCCTGAATGCGCAGATAACTACAAGTAGCGAAAAAAAAAACTTGCACCCCCCTACAAAACATCCCTCGGCAAAAAGGGCACGGAAAGCCCGTGCAACCTTTTAGGGTCTTGACAAAAAAAAAACGGCAGGAATTCCTCAAGCCAGAAAATATTTCGGACCGTGTCCCTGAACCAGCTCGCAACTTAAGCCCACCGTTATTATCATCAGGTCGGATTTTTGGGTGAGGTTATGAAGAGCTCCTATAGGGAGGAGGGAGCCTTCTAAAAGCTGATTGTACCATTACACCCCCAAGGTCGAATGGGTCGAACGAAACCCCGCAAAAAAAGAGCAGCGGGGTAGAAGATCGCGCGGACAGGTTTGAGACGCACCAGGTACGTATATACCATAATGATGCGAGTCATCGCGCACCCCCCGACCACAGTGGACCGATTTTCGAACCTCGATCGTTCCACGACCCAAGACGCTTCGAAGCAACGTCTGAAGAAGGCTATCAACGAGATACTTTGCAGGACCAGCATCTTCTGTATTTGGCACCCTCCCGCTTGTAGTGCAATCGACCTTTCAAAATAGGTCTGGGGGGAAGTGCGATGGAGGACTCGCATCCTTGCGGTGTACCTGGTACATGTATACACACCACTACATACTGGGAGGGGTGCGTTGTCTGCCACAAGCGAGTGCTTCCAGAACGCGCACGGTGCCATGCGTGCCCAGACAGAAAGAAGTGCGCGTCTGGCGCTTGGCCGGTATTCCCCAACTCGGACAGAATCATCCAAGCGGCAGTTCCATTATCTAGACCGTTCAGGAGGGCAGATAGACCCCTGATATGTTATGATATATCCCTGATATGTATGCTCTGTATGAGCTAGCTCGTGTTGCGCGTGGGATCCGTGTAATCTGCATGATCTAGGACAGGTTTCCTGGGTTGGATATGTATTATTAATAAGAGTACGTGTACAGACCCTGCACGGCATATCATGGCGGCAGGTCACGATCTAGATGATCTGTAGATAGATAGATCATGATCTGTCCGGCGTGTGTGAGTAAGTATTCTAATCAGTTTGACCTCTGAAAACAGGAGTGCCTTTTCTAAAAGCGTTCACCTCTTGAGGACCGCAGTCCCGCGCTGGGTGCAAATTACTTGCAATTGGAGTAATAGATATACATGCGTAGTGTGTACAGCAGTGCAGTACGACTAAAAGTAAAAGGGTCGTAACGCTGTTGGAACTGCTTCCCCCACGAAATTGGGGGCATCAACCGGGAACAGAGCTGCATCACATACCGGTAACTTTTGCAGGAGTACCCATAATAGCGCGAGGGATAATATGCATGTATGTAGGTAGGTAGGTTGGTAGGTAGGTAGGTACCAATGCTGAGAGGTCAACTAAAACTGATCCTTCAACTATACCGACCGGTAATCGATTCTCAAGTTTGCAAACAGAGCTGAGAGGAAAGCCAGTCGCGGGAGTTCCACCACTCCTCGTGAAGAATCAAAGCGAGGGTCACTTTTCACCGGAACGAGGGACACAGGTACGCCGGTGATCGATCGGCGCAAGGTGGGGAAGAGCTCGGGGCATTCGAACGTTCAGCACACGTGCAGTCCCAACGGTCCATCACCCGTTACAAAGGCAGTAATATATACCAGGCACCAGGCACCCGCTACCCGGTACCTGATACCTGGTACCAGGTATAACGCATCCCCTTGAGACAGACTGCAAGCGGAAAAGACACGTACGTATCGGAAAAAAGTGACACCCAGGCTCAACGAAATCCAGCCAATCAGCAATCAGTCAGTGGGGTTGGGTTTCCACACCGTGTGGATCGGTATCGACCCGGGGGGGCTTTGGTTTCGTCCCCCGTAAGTTGGAGTTGTAGATATATGGAAGTATTTATGATCATGTGGGGTTGGGGATGGGAACAGGGATGGGTACGAAGAGGATGGGTAAGGATGGGTAGGGAGGGGGTGGGTAGGCAGCATCGATCGAAGCAAGCAGCCTGTCCATACGCAGGCTGCTGGGGGGGGGGGGGTGTAAACCACTCCGGCTACAGCTATACAAAGCAAGGACACCTCCCGAGACACATGCAGCACGATAACACTATGAGAACACTTACACTTATCACTAATGTGAAAAGTCGTACCGCTATGCTCGCCCGCCATGGAAGGTTGGTAACGGCCACCGCACCTAGCCTCGGACAGATCGTACTATCTATTTACAGATCAGATAGATCATCTACTAGATCCTAACCAGCGGTAATGTGATATTGTGAAGGAGCTGTGAAGTACAGATCCCAACCCCAGGGAAGCATGTCCTACGGCTGCTGCTGTAGATCATGCAGATTGCACGGCTCCCACCCGACAACATGAGCTAGATCATACAGATCATGCAGATCAGGAATATCTCTAATCTGGATCGTTTGTGTGGGAATCGGTGATCTGCCCGACGGATGCCGTGAGCATACATAGTTTGGTCGCTGTCTCCGAGTTCCAAAGCCCCCTAAAGAAGGGTTACATAAAACAACGGGCACCCAATCTTCGTACCTGGCATTAAAACGTCGTTCGTTCCAAAACAAGCAACAAAAGTTTGGACGAACACTACAAGTGAGCTCTTACCATCAACCCTGGTAGGTTCGAGATATTTACTGCACCAATCAATTTGCTGGGTACCAGGTACCAGGTACCTATCATACAGCTAAGCCGTGAGAAAACGCGTGACCGCAAAACTTTAATTCCAAACAGTGCATCCTCAAAAACGGAGATGAAGTTATTAACCCCTTTAGAACCGCAGTTCCGTTTTGGGGACAAACTACTTGAAATTTGAGTGGTTTGTCCCCAAAACGGGACTGCGGTTCTAAAGGGTGACTGATATTCTCAGGAAAATACTGTCATTATTAGGGGGGACCATAGTTAATACCAGGTAGGATCTACGGCACACACACAAAACCTATCTATTTCCCTATGTTTACTACCAGGTATATAACAATGTTTGGTCCTATTTACTACGGTCCCCTGTAATATTAATAAGTAATCCCGGGAGCCGTTGCACTGAAATTAGGGCGCCCTTCCCCAAGTAAGAAATCGATCAATCCAGACTGGGCCAGCATTTCGGTTTCTTGATACTGCTGTCGGTGTCCTGTATTGCTGTAGCAGAATACTATTAATATTAACATTAACAAGTTGGGTGCATGTTGTCACTATGAAGCTAGGAGCAAAAAATATAGCAGCAGTCTGCCGCTGAACCGATGTGTCAATCGAATCACCGCATGAACTGGACATACAATTTGGGGGCAGACAACTCCCAGCAGTTGCTGCCAGTACCCGGAACCTGGGAGTGACGTCTAAAGTGTTTTCCAGAAAACAATCTGCAGGTACGTACATACTTCGTGTACGAGGTACTCGCAGTACTTCCGAGTTTCGTACAGCAGTACGGGTGCTGCGAGCACTGGGAGCATCTGTGACCTGTTGTTGTTGTTGTTGTTGTTGTCACGGTACTCCGAGTTCGTACGGTGTATATACTCGGGAGTATGAAGTATACTGGGAGCATCTGTCAAGTAGTGCTGTTGCAGACTTGGTGGGCACAGCAGTACCAGGTACGTATGGATCGATCAATCGTCTGCCGATTGTATCAATAGCTCAACAGAAGCATGACATGCACGTACCAGGTACCAGGTATATGATACTCCTGTATAGGCAGCAGCAGCAGCAGCAGCAGCAGGAGAAGCAGCAGGAGTGGTGAGTGAGACCGCACCTTCTTCTCGAGGAACTTCTGCGCGAGCAGGTCTCCCAGGGCGAAGCCGGTCATGGACGTGAGCGACTTGGTGAGGATCGGTTGCGTGTCGAGCAGGCTGATGTAGGCCGCCCAGAGGATGCCCAGGCCCTTCGCCGGCTTCTTCTCGCCGTCATCGCTCGCAGACGAAGATGCCCCCAGCGGTGGCACCTTGTTGTTTCCGCCACCGCCAACGCCGCCCGCTCCGCCGGCACCGTTCGAGCTGCCAATGACCGACACCACCACCACCACAACCCAGTGAGAGAAAACCAGCAGTAAAGATGAGAGACGGGAGAAATGAGCGTTTCAGCCGGCAGCCGCCGCACAGCGGACGGACATTGAGCAAAGGAGCGGGGGTCATCCCCCAGAGACGTCCTGAGGGGGTGCTGATTTGTACGTACGAGTGTGATACACAATGTAGAGGACGCCTGAACCCCAACAAAAGGTATGCCCTGGGGCGCCTGCTTTCAGTGTACAAGGTATCCTTGAATATTAGACGTAAGATGTGTTTGACACCATGACCATGTGTTGGTGATAAGCGCAAGATGTGTCTGACCGCATGTGTGGGCCGGCTTTGTGAACTTGTTCTTTTTGTCGAATATACGGCGGCTCATGTTATTCGGTCTCCTGATACTGGGTTGTGCTCCGATTACACGACCCGAACGACCCGACCTGTCACCCAGGCAGGTCGGCATACCAGAACGTGCAACACAAAAAGCAGCATGACATGTTTGATTTATGTGTGTAGGGCAGCAAAAAAGCAAAACACCTCAAGGCAAGCGGTCTGGGTTACCGAATGATGAGCCTCCTCTTCCTCCCGGGGGACAGACGAAGGAAGCGAGCCCACTGCTCCTGCAGGTCGGTCGTGCCAGGTGCTAGTTGGCGGCGCGGACAATCAGAAGCAAGCTGAGCTTCAAACCAAACAGGGCACGCGCTACGTACGTACATCTGATCTACAGCAGCAGTACCTCGTGGTACCTGGAATTACCACTGCTCTGTAGTGTTGGAGTCGTTCGTCGTCCCATCATATCATACACCAAAATACGCCCAAAAAATAGAAAAAAAAGTGGTTGATGATGCGAGATTGAAGTCAGCAACGGTCTAGGATTTCTCGCTCACCCCCTGCCCTTATTGCCTCGGAAGACGCTAGAGATCTTAGACGAAAGACTCCTGGGGATTCCACCCTTCTTGGACCCTCCACCGCCCAGGCTCATCACGGCATCGCCCACGCGCGCAGCAGGCGCTGAGGTCGAGGAAGAGGCAAAGACCGAGTTTCGCGAAACTCCGAAGGTTCCTGTGACCGGAGCCACGGCCACGAACGCATCCGTTCCCGCGCAGAGTGCGCCCGCCCCAACGACAGCGGCAGTGAACTTCATGGCTCCTTCTTGCTTCGGTCTTCGTGCCCTGGATGCTCCTTGTGTCTAGCAGATAATGGAAGCGAAAGATGGGCGATTGCTGCGAGGCAGAGAGTACCGTACTTTCGAAGATGAGATATGGAGGCTTTCTGTTTAAAGCATGATCAGGGAAGCGGGGTTGTGTGCGGCCCACAGGTACAAAATTTTATTTTTCTGCGTTTCTTTGTTTCTTCTTCATGCCCCTTTTATTTTCTCTCCTTCCGCCTTCCTATGAGTATATCTACAGCCATTAATAGTCGTGTAGAGGGGTAGTATTAATAGTCGTAACTCGGACGGATCGAGGGTGGCAAAGTAGGTTTTTCTCAAGTGTACACAAAAAACATCATGCGCATACACCACAAAGCGAAAACAATGAACAACAGAACACACACAGCAAGTAAAAAATATAACGTAAATAAAAATTTGCTAACAAAGAACGTCAACAACCACGTGCGAACAGATTTTGAATTCCAGGTAGACCATATTTCATACCTGGTAATGTTCAGGTGTGCCTTGTGGAGGAGGACTCCACAGGTATACGAGTATGTCGATGCTGGCGAGGACACGCTTCTTCTTGGTAAAGTTAATCCTGTTTCTTATATCATGGGGAGCTCGAAGATAGAGTGCGAGATCAGAGTGATACACAAACAATATGAATGGTCACAGTCAATCAAGTAGACTATCCCCTGAATGTGATAATCATTCAAGTTTCATACCACAGCCGAGCAGTGTATCAGTACGTACAGATATTACAAGCGCGATCTAGGAGTACGGACAAGATGTTTCCGTTACTATGCTATAGCACGCCCTCACGTGGTCTCATAGTCGTCATATTAATAGTACGTATCTGCATGTATGTCTCGTCATAATAGTATTATCTACGGAGGAGGCGTTTTTCCGTTACTAACTGTATACCTGGTACACAGTAGTAGTATGTAGCACGACACGCAGTCCCTTATTGTTACTGGTGCGCATTGCACTGCCTTACGTGAGCTATACTGGTACGTGATACCATCACAGTAGCCCACCCTGGATATCGTAGATGCATATCACACGACGATCGCGCCTATTCGGAACAAAATAAATGAAGCTATACAAATCTATACCCCACACCTCTCATGGTGAGGACAACCCCGCCATACCAGAAGAAGACAGGGCTTCGTACGATATGCCTACGACAAGCGGGCTACGACGGAGATGAAAGCCAAGTAAGCGAACCGGGGCGCGAAGGTGCCTAAAAAAAGAATTCCTAAAGACGCAAGCGGAAAGTAACAGACAAAAGATAAAACAGTAGTGCATGTTGCGACGCAAAAAGTAAGGTCCTGAACTTGGACTTAGAGAGGTTACGTAACGTGGGGCCATTGTTTGGGCCAAAGGAGAAAAACAGATAGATACGGCTGGCAAAAGGCGCAAGGGCGCGAGTAGAAACCCGAAAGCTGAAGGCGGTAGGAAAGCAAGAAATGCGCTGCAAAACTTGTCAAGATAAGGGGGGTCGATCACGAAGGACATATGGGCCGACACCGACGTGGGGCCAATGGTCTGTTAACGTGTAACGCGGAAAAGCTATTAGTAGGTGGTAAACACACTACATCGCAAGCCGAAACGAGCGAGATTGTTCGTCCGAAAGCAAGCAGGCCAAGAAAATCGACGTCTAAAGCGAACGCCTCGTATGCCACCAAATTAAGATTTTATAACATGCGCACGTGACCTAAAGTATACTCCAGGGACTGAAGCTATGCGTAAGCCGTATAGGAAAGGCTGCTCGTGGGAGGGACGGGTACGTCGAGGACAGGTGGATCAAAAAGAAACGCCTGGCACACTGCAGCAAAAGCAGAAAGTACGTAATCCGTGTCGAAATAGACACACAAGGCATGGAATTGCAGGATGCGAATATGGGAGCCCAAGTAAAACACGATAGCACAACGATTCGCCGGCTTTCACGAAGAGGGGGCAGGCGGAAACGGCGGGGGAAGTTGAAAAATATAAACAACCAAAGATAATCAACGAACCATGCCCGAATGAACGCTATCACTGAAATTCGGCGGCCTTCGAGAGAGAAGGCGAACCGGCAGTGAAAGACTGGAGGAACATTTTAACGACAGTTCTGCGGTCCTCGCGAGAAAAGGCAGGCGGAACCCGTATTGGTAGATTGATAAACAAAAACAAACACGAATTCGTCGTAACGAACGGAATACACGAATTGCTACGTCAAAAAGAGGCACCATGAGGGCAACAAAAAAGTATAAGTAATCGTGGTGGGCAGGAGAGGCAGTCGGGGCACCACGAGACGCGTCCGAAATGGGTAGTACCCAGGAGCTAGACTCCCAGGTGTATGGCGTTGCAAACACCGCGATGCATAGTTGGCGACACTTGGGGTTGTGTAGCTCGCCGGCCAGATATCGATCTTGATTGGTCTAGAGTCGTCGAGGAATCGAGTGATGTACGTGTCGTCCGAAGAGGGGTCCGGAGGGTTTCCGAAGGGGGGTCCGAGGGGGCGGAACGGACGACCTTGCCCAGCCACCACAGGCGATCGCGAGCCTTGTACCAAAGGTAACGGGGTGCCGCTGGCGGAAGGACGGTGGAGCCAGAGGTCGCTGGGGACAAGGATGTATCCGGGGGCGAGGGTAAATCTAACCTTGCGATCGGGATAGCTCCCGCTGCGCGGCACCGATGCGCGATTGTCAGGAGAGACGGTTTTCCTGTCGGTGTTGGGTTGGGGTGCCGGACCAGTAGAGTCGGATGTGGCGCCTGGAATAGTGAAGGTCGAATTCCCGCTTTCGGGAAGGGCTGAGCAGTTCGACCCAATGGGTCCGGTGTAGGACCGCGATACTCCCGCCACGACTGCGAAGGAGTTGGTGACCCGTGATCTGTTCGATCTCGAGGCGTTCCCGCGGTGGTGAGACGTCGTCGAGGATGATGTGGAAGGGGGGGGGCTTGATGGAGAAGGAGTTGAGCACGTACTGGGTGAGGTCGGATGGCAGGTACTTCGGCATGTCGGAGGTGTCGTCGGGGTTCCGGCAGGGCTTACAGCGCTCGACGGAGACGCGGCGTTTGAAGTCCCGTCCCGGTAGGGCGGAAGGTAAGTCGAGTAGAGGGGTTTGTCGTGGAGGGGTCGGTTGTCGAGGACATCGGAGACCGGGGCTGTGCCCACGGCGGGAATCCTAAACGGCCCGATCCAGTTAAGGGAGAGCTTCGTCTTGAGGACGACGGCGTCCGTACCTTTCTTGGCGCCTTCGTTGATGGTGGTCGCGGAGTTGTAGGCCCATACCCAGTCGCCAAAGGCGGAAAGGGGGGGTAAACGGAGGGCGTCCAGGATGGGGCTGCTACGGCCGGCCAAACGCGAAACGGTGACGCCGTGGACTCCGCGGACGGCGCGGTAGGCGCGTTGTTGGCGCTCGGTGGCGAGGTCGCAGTAGTCCAGGTGGTCACGGTCGAAGCTCTGGTGGCTGTCGATGTTCGGGGGACTGAAGATCGAAATACGGGGACGTGGAAGGCGACCCAAGTGTACTTTGTTTGGGGCGAGCCCGGTAGAAGCGTTGACGGAGTTGTTCTCGGGGGGCTTGACGTGCGCCAGGAGTGCATGCCAGTTCTCCTGCTGTTCATTGCATCTCATGGGATCAGAGCCGTGGTGTGGTTGGCACGCGCTACGCCGCCATTGGTGCAGGGGTGGTACGGGTTGATGTTGACATTGTTGATGCCAAGGCGTTCGTACAGGGCGTAAGAGAGCTTGGAGGTGAGGTGCAGGCCGTCGTCGGAGATAAGTTATCATTGTTGCTGATCTCATGGGGAACTCGACGATAGAGTGCGAGATCAGAGTCAAACAAAAAAAAGGGGTCAGTCAAGTACTATTAATATACTGTCTCCTGAACCATGTTTCCCACATAATGCATGTACGATATATAGAGACGGTTCCATTACTAGAATAGCGCGTCACGTGATATCATACTCGTAGTACGTATTTGCCTATTTCCTCATACGTGTTCAGTCTACGAAGACGTTTCCGTTACTAGCGCGCCACGTGATCCCATACTGGTACGTACTCATTGCACCGCTCCTGGTACGTGATACCATCACAACTATACCAAAGGACAAAAAAGCGGGGGGCTGAGGGGGGCGTACTCAATATCATGCATGGCCGTAGTCGTATGACCATAGACCCTCGCATCCCTACGATGCCGGGACGGAGCATATCGGGTTTTCACCGAACAGGCAGACATTGCTTGCACCAAGCGCGAAGCGAAACGTGAGGTGTCTGGCGAGTCGCATGAAGGGTGAGCTGCATCCTACTAAGAGCCGCCTGTGAGGCGGACTTGCACGTGGATGACAGAATCAATGAGTCAAACGATATTCCGGTGTGGCCACTTCCACAGGGGGCACTGTGAGGGGCGGGGGGGGGGGGGGGTGTACTCGATAGGAGAGATGTAGTCGATCTCATGCATGGCCGTAGTCGTATGACCATAGACCCTCGCATCCCTACAATGCCGGGACGGAGCATGTCGGGTTTTCACCGACCAGGCAGACATTGCTTGCACCAAGCGCGAAGCGCCGTGAGGTGTCTGGTTAGTCGCATGAAGGGTGAGCTGCATCCTACTAAGAACCGCTTTTGAGGCGGACTTGCATATGGACGACAGCTTCAATCAGTTGATTTAATTTCCGGTGTAGGCATTTCCAGAGACAGCAATGGGAGTACTATGTAACTGCCTCTTGGGTGCCTTACCTTGAACGCTACGTGATACGATCAATTCCCTTGTGCGGAGTAAAGGTTCTTTACCTCGCACAAATGATCTAACTCGACAACCAGCTGTGGGCGACCGCCAAAAAAAAAACGGTACCCTGGTTGTCTAGCTCACGTAGTGAGCGGCATGTTTTACAGTGTCGTTGCCAATCGACACCAACCCAACCTATATAAAATAGGGGGGGGGGGGGCTATATTGGTTGAAGGGAAAAAAGTCCAAAATAGGTACATCTATGCCTTTTGAGCCATTTACAAGTACACGGCGTATAGCACTCTGGGAAAGAATTCCTGGTCCCCTCTGTGTTCGACCAACGCTCCGTCGTACCTGCAAAAATAGCCTTAAACCTCTCGCCGGCTATTAAAAATGGGATTCACCTGCTTCTCTGTCTCAAAGCGCGCATGTAAATGGCTCGACCGATCCCTTTTCTGGCAGCCGAAATACGGGCGGTCGCCCACACAAAAAGACGGGACTGTCAAGACGCTGAACCTACCTGCCAACAAAAAAACGCCTAAATATACTACCAAACACTACGAGCGCAGCTTGTGCTGGAGACAGCACAGGTCCTTTACCGTTAGAGGTTAGACGAGTGGCCCGTTATGAATGTCTCAAGTGGAAAATAAAGGTGTGCAACACTAACTCCAGTAGAACGGGTTCCATATTAACTACTGTGCATGTAGATAATCCTAATTTCTCATTTTCTCCCTGAAGCTTGTTATGATGGCCACGTTTTGAGCAGTGGCTGGCGGGTGCTGCTACTACTATGGTATCGCCCCACATTGACTGACACTTTGTGCTGCCGTCGCTGCGCGCCATGCCCCTCCCTGATTGTTTTGGACATCCTATGCCCACCCCTAGTATCCTCGAGGGTTTCCACGCCGCGGAAGGCGTGGTGCCTTATTTTCATAGACTTCTTTTCTGCCACGAGAAGCTCAATATCTCACCCGAAACGGGACTTCGAGGAAGTTTGCTCGCGCAACAACCCGGCCAACGTTTCTACTCTATATAGTCCTAAAATACATACCAGGTATGTATGCTGGTATGTTATATATTGCCCTAAAAATAAATACCAGGTATGTATATACTATACTCGTACGAATGTACTATGCTCGTACCAGGTGCGAAGTAAAAATATCACACCAACAGGTAGTTGCTCACTCGAGGACCTCAAACGGTCAGAAACTATTGAGCCAAGAAACGGTGTACCCCTTGCCGTGTGGTGGCGTATGGAACCCCTCGGCTGAAGAGCCTCCGAATATACCAGGTGCATCTCCATCGTACTATGCAATCGGATGTCGTCACGCACATGTTTCCGCACTTTCAACTGTTAACCCTTTCTACAAGAGATCCGAAAAGTGAAGGAAGTCCCTTGGCCGCAGAACGAGGGGTGGGCCCGGTCTAGTAACGCCATGTTCTCTTAACGCAGCCTGTTTGTGGTGGTCGCATTTTCGATCTACTTTTTTCAGGTTTAAGAGGCATTACACAGGCGTCATCATCCCCCCCCCCCCCCCCCCCCTCTTTCAAATACACTACATGCAGGAGATCTATTAGCAGCAAGACGCGGGAATGCTGGATCAGGCCGGATTCCTTTGTTGGCAAAGGATGCTTTGTACACTAACTTCAGTGTAACGACTCCGGAATTCGTTATTTTTTTCTACAGTACATCTCGGCCTGCCCTTTCTTTGTGCTCGTTTTCTTGGTGTACAGGTTAGGTTATAGATGCCCTGTACTGAATGATAACAATGATGGTGGGGCATGTTTATGAGTGATCAACGTTGAAGCTCGTGCTGCACATTGTCGGATGGCAAGCGCCGCAGCCACAACGATAAGGATGATGGCGATCATGGTCGTGACGATGGTCATGGATGATGACCGTCATCATCATGAGGATCGTGTTTTCAGATTATACTCACAGTAGCTCATTTCCCTGGTGCCTAGGCCGCGGTCACAAAACAGGCCTTGAAGAAAAGCGTCCTGCGGTGGAAGAAAAAAGTGAAAACCCTCCCGTTCTACAGTGCGTACGCGTGCATGATGATGACGGTCACCTTTTCAAAGACGAAGGTCGTTTTTTCCCCCCTGAAATCTACCGCAGTCAAGCGGTCACACAACACAGGCTAACCAAGCGAAAAAAGCGTCGCGATGGGGGGAAAAAAACAGGAACAAGACTATACGAACTTGCACCGAAGTAGTACCAGTCTACGCAAGGGGACGATAAAACGGGTAGAAGTATGTGTATTGCCAGATATAACACGCGGTTTGCCTCCGTCTTTCCTATGTAAGCTTCGTGCATACCATTCGGCACGCCTACCAAGGACCCAGGAAGCCGCATGCTACAATGATGAGGGTGCACACGTAATTTTCTGAGGCTCCCGATTCGGGGCCAGCTTCTTCTTTTTTCTACATCCCACCTAAAAAGCTGGCTTTTGAGAAGAAATGACAGTGTGACCCGCTGAACAATCTCATATGATGTGGTAAATATCCACTCGTCGGGCAGACCAGATAGATCGTCTACAAATAGATCATCTACAGATAGATCATCTACAGATAGATCAAATACAGATATGTCATCCACAGATCATCTAGGTCCTAGCCTGCCATTGTGAATTGTTGTTCAGGATCTGCACATAGACAGTGCCACATCCACCCCGCAGGGAACCTGTCCTATGGAAAACCATGCAGATTACGCAGCTCCTTACGCGGCAACATGAGCACGATCACACAGATCAGGAATCTATCTGTCTTGAACGATCTACATCGTGCAGTGGAGATCGGTGACCTGGCCGACATGCGAAAACACCGAAGCGATGTTGTGAACTACAGAAAAAAAAGTTATTTCGACTAGTATTGGATATCGGATATCGATGTCGGAATCGAGTTCGATACAATGCCGATGGACAAAAGAAAAATAACCGATATAAACGATCTCAATATATGATAGGTTGAAGCTTTCGTTCCGTGTCAGCACGAAAAACACGGGGATAATGCCACGGGATGGAGGGCAAAACACAAAACACGCTCGATACGATATTTTCGATACGATATCCAACACCAATTTCGACGATATCGGGGAGGGGTTCCTCAGCTGAGGAACCCGCCTGTCAGAATTACGGTGACCAGAAAAGGCTGCCCCTGTATACCTCATGGCATGGTGTTTGTTACTCAACCATCTAAAGACGAAACACAGAAGGCTCAAACAGGGACGAACCTAGGTCACACGCAAACCGTGATCCAACCGGGACCTCATGTAGGCAAATGAGGTTCCCTGTTCTGCCATCTGTACCTCTCCTTCCAGAAGTGTGACCCTACTTCTTCTGGGAATCCTCAGCACGCATGCATGCGTTCCCAATATGCTTGCGTATGGAATTCATCACACATACACATTCTAGCACGTGTCTATACGGGGCTTCGCGAAATGCACCCACCGCGTGTGCGTAGGCCACATCCATATAATACATAGAGTGCTGGGGGGTATGCGCAATGAATGCTGCTACGCGTTGTGCGTGTCGAAGACAAAACGCCCGTTTCTCGGTGGCGCAGATAGGTGGGGTGCAAATTCTTGCCCCAGTAACCCCTCTTGAGACTCGGCAGGTTTAAAAATGGCGGTAAAAATGATGGATGATTACGGGCCAGTTCGTTAGCGGGGGGGGGGGGGGTGATAATGATTGTTTTCCGAATTACAATGGTTGAAAGAAGTCGTGCGGCACGGGCACGGGCGCAACGCGATCCTCTCCGCACCGCGGGGGTGCTCGCACTACTCGTAGACGGCTCCATGGTTGAAAACACCAAAATTACCAACCATTGTTATTGGTCGCTATCTTCCCAACACCCAAAGGGGCTATTAATAGCAGGCACCGTCAACCATTGGCTCAAGCAGCAAATACGATTGCCGTTCAACGAACAGCGGCCTTGCTTCGCTGGGTTTGCATCACCCAGCGTGCGCCCTCTCAGCTCGCGCTCGTGCCCATGAGGGACTGAATGCTCGGGTCGCCTTCCACGAACTCCATCACGGTGTCCGCGAACTCCGATTCGGTGATGAAGTCCTGTTTCGGGAAATAAACGAAGAGCAGTTACGACTGCAGAATATTCGAATGTCATATTTTTTCTCACCTGCATTTCGAATGTCATATTTTTTCTTCTATTTTTGTCGAGTGGGTGAATACGCAGGGTTGTAGAAAGTGGTAAAAAAACAGTAGTAACAACCGTTACGTCAACACTCGAAGTATGATTTTCGTCACTACCAGGTACCTGGTACGTAATTATGATCACGGCGTCTGCATTCCGACAATGTACGGCATAAGCCTTAACGGTTATCACTCAGAAATATCTACCCTAATTCAAGAAAACCAACGGAAATCGAAGGAAAAAGGAAATCTATTCGGCTACGGCAGGATATTGGACTACCGTATGTTCAACGTTGATCACTCATAAACATTCACCAAATTAAGGAAACCAAAGGGAAACCTTGACAAAAATGAAAGCTATGCACGAAAGTCTACTGGAACTCCCTATCTATACTTCAGTTGAACTCCCTATCTATACTTCAGTTGCTGCCCTCGCGGCTTCCTTCTCATCACATGCTCCCCTACCTTCTGCTCTTGAACCCTAAGCCGCGTCCAGGCTCTATACCCCCATGCCATCGGCGCTATTGTTTTTTTTATCGTAGAAAATATTATCAAGACGCGACTACAGGCAAAACATACAAAGCATTAGTGGGGGGGGGGGGGGGGGGGGAAGAACCCAATACACGAACGAAAACCATAGCGTATCACGCCTGGGGGGCTCTATCGACAAAGCCTCATCCACCATCGGTCTTGCTGGTCAAAATGAAAACAACTGACCGCGGCGGCTTGCTACTACAGCACGTAAAATCGGCTGCCTCGATCTTAACACATTTGGTACTAATATTACGGTCCAAGTGTGTACTATATTCCGGGCCAACGTGTCAAGAACACAGCAGAAAAGAAGGCCATACGAACATAGGTTGGACCAACATACCGTTGTATGACAGGAAGCAAACAGGATGCGTCAAGTTGGACGGGGCTGGGATATGGGGGGGAAGACCCATGGGGGGGAAGACGATACTACAATGGCCTTCTTCGCGGGAGATAACTTTGACCCTCTTGGGGGTTCGGAGGGGAGAGACGCCCCCCAAAGGTAACGATTACAGCAACGGTCAATGCGTGATTGGGGTATGTATATGGTACAGAATGCTGCACGACTCACGATGGTTGAATGCAAGGAGTCGTACGGCACGGGCGAGACATTATCCTATTACGGAGGACCATGGTAAATAGGACCTACGGTACACACAAAAACCTGGTGTATATTTACCTGTTTTTTCTGAAAATATTCGGTCCTACTTGCTATGACCCCCCGTAATACCCGTGCTTTCGTACCCTCACGCCGGTCGTAGAGTGCTGATAGCGTTAAATGCGGCATTGCCTTGGTCGCTATCTTCAACACCCGAAGGGGTTAACCGTTCGCCCGGTTGGACCCTTACCTGCGCAGATCCTGCGCTAAATTTCATAACGGCAGAGTACTAAGATCTAGATGATCTCGATGATATATCTGTAGATGATCTCTATCTGTAGAGGATCTATCTGTAGATGATCTAGGTTATCTATGTATGGATGATCTATCTGTTGATGATCTGTCTGTCCGACGTGTGAAACGTTCCATGACGATGTTTCTAGCTGTCATCCGCAAACCCATTCGCTGACTTGAACAAACTAACTGACCTCCTCCGTCCTCCCAGCCCGCAAAAACATCGGTGTGATGTCCTCCTTGGTCAAGCCCGTGATCTCCGCCATGGCGCGGGACAGCTCTCCCAGCGTGATCTCGCCGTTTCCTTCCGTATCGTAGCTGTTATACACAAAACATATCCCAGGGGGCACGACCGGAGGTGGGAACCTGGTGTTCACCCCTACCCTGTGATTAATCATGAATATAACCTTAACCCCTTCGGAACCGCAGTCCCGTTTTGGGGACAAACTACTTGAAGTTTGACTGGTTTGTCCCCACATATATATGGGACTGCGGTTCTAAAACGGTTAACGTTTCGGAGATCTGGTGCTGTTTGTTTTGTCGTTCCCAAAAATCGAAGTTCAGTAACTATTGCCCCAAGCCCTCCGTTTCTCGGGCCACCCCCCCCCCCCTCACCCAACACTTGAAGAAAGTATTAGATAATTACCTGGTCAATAATTAACTACATTTTGTACATGACACTGTACATACATATGTTGCTGGCGATCGGGGGGCTGAAAACCCTCGAGGTTACTTGACGCTACGTCGCCGGCTGTCGTCAAGCTTTTTTTTTAACATCTTGTTTTCGTTCTTACATTCGGAAAAGCGCCGCAAACTCTATGCGCTCGGCCATCGCCAGTTCCCGGCTGGCCGTCTTCCCCGGCCCTTGTCGCGTGGGCTCGCTTATCCACTCCAACATCTTCGCCAAGTCGCCGTCGCAGGCGCGTGGGTGCACCTCACACAGGACTTCCACTATGGATATCTCGCCCTCTCGTTGCTGCCGGCGGTGGGAGTTGCGATATTTAGAAGGCGTGCGTTATTCAAATGTCACACTGCCGTCGTTGCTGGCGATGGTGGGACTTGCGCGATACTGAGCAGGGGGCGTTTTCTAAGTGTCGCGCTTCATGTTGCTGCTGGGGGTGGTGGTGGTGGGAGTTGCGTGGTGACTAAAGGCGTGTTTTTAAGGCGCAACGCTACTCGGTGCTGCCGACGGCGGGAATTACACAATAAATTGCAGGCGCTAAGTTTCACGCTTCGCTGAAGAGCTTTGACGACGATAGATCACCCTGCCGTTGCTGTCGACGGTGGGGGTTGCACGACATCAGAAGGCATGTTTACTAATGTGTCCTGTTGATATGACGATGGGTCGAACAAATCAATGAAAAAGGTTGGGTATGAGGCGTGCCCCGATATATAGAGGTACCGTATCTTTTTTTGGCGTAATAAATATGACAGGCGGGGCGGCTCCTTAAGGACTCTGAGGCATTCCCCAATAAGGCATGCCTTATCGTTGGAATCCCATTCATGTTTTAGAGCATGATTCGTTGTAGACCTTAAGTCAGGGGGGTGTTGACCGGAGTAAGCTTGAAAATGTAATCGAAGGTCGATTTTCGGGTGAGCTGAATGGCTCTCTGAATGAGGAGCCTTCGAAAATTAAGGCATTGCCCTCACCACAGCTTGCGTCTACTATTAATACTGAAAATGACAGAATTGCTATTACGGGGGACCATAGTTAGTAGGACCTGTGGTTACATAAAAACCTATACGTTTAACCATTTCTACTACCAATATTTGGTCCTATTAACTATGGTCCCCCGTAATACGTACTTACTATTAATATGAATGCTACAGTTCTTTAAAAATGGTTGGTACTGCTGCTGCTGCTGCTGTAGTAGTGCATAATGTTGGCGCTCGTAGTAACTGTCGCCCGCTTGTCATCGTCGACGTATGTGCCAGGTATGCAATGTTGGCGGGGCCGAAAACACGGCGGTGGCGATGCTTTTACTGGAGGGTCAGCATATTGCCATTTTGCTTCGCCGCCGACGCCCTCAATTCAACGCAGCGCCCTGGTCGTTGTGTGCCGGTCGTCAACAATTTAAATCGGGGCGACGCTTAGCGTTCAGCGTTCGGACTCTGTCGCTTTCCTATCCAGTCATCGCTATCAAATGTGGCTGCGGGTCGAGAATTATCGTTCCCCACTCGCTCAGCCATCACTATCGAATGTGGCTGTGGTTCAAACACCGCCGCTTCCCCAATCAGTTATCGATGGGGTTGTGGCCGACAAAGGCATAGACAAACTTGACAAACGCCAACATACGGAGCGACGCACCCTTTGCGTTCTAGTAAGAGGTGAAACGTCACAAAAGCGGCCCGACCAAGCAAGTAAGTGCTACAGATAGCAAACATTAGTATCAAAACATCAACATCGGTGACGAGGTCGACCGGTGCTACCCACAGTGCTGTAAGAGGACCGTGTCGCCTGAGTGGTGTAATCTACCCCTTCTAGAAATGAGGGCGGTAGTGTCAACACTCAGCATCCAACGACGTATAGATATGAATAGTGAAAGGACGGTGCCAAAACTTAGCGAGACGTAAACTTGCCCGTTCTGGCAAGAGAGTAGTGCCGCATCCCTGGTATGCGATACGTAACCCACCCACGTTGTGGAAGGTAAGAGGGCAGTGATACCTAGGCGGCGTGATCTACCCGCGCCACCGATAGTAAGAGGACGGTGTCTAAAATCAACAGAGGCGAGACGTAGATCGACCAAGGGGACAACGCCAAACATGAAAATGGGCGATGTAGCCTAACGGTGCTAGTAACAGTACGAAGACAAGGTCGAGCATTAACGCAAGCGTTACCTACTGTACGTTAGTTACCCGTTCTAGTAATAAAAGAGTGTCACACGAGCGACGCAACCTATCCGGTTCGGGTACGAAGACAGTGTCGCACACCCGTCGTAGCCTACCGGGGCTGTTGATAGTGAGAGGGCGGTACCAAGCATCCAACATGAGCGAGGCTACCTACCTGTGCTGTTCACAGTGCTGTGAGAGGAACAAGTCACATAAGCAACGCAACCTGCTACCCCTTCTGGTAATGAGGACAGCAGTAGTACCACGCAAGCGACGGAACCTACCCGATCCACGTAGCAAGAGGATAGTATCAAGCATCAGCATAACCGACGCGACCTTCCAGTGCTGTTCACAGTGCTGCGAGGAGACTGTGTCGCATACCACTCTGTCCGAAAATAAAAGGAAGAGCTTTAGGATTATATATATATATATATATATACCGTCCTTGATTTTCGGGACAGGCTATTACGGGGGACCATAGTTAATAGGACCTATGGGATAAATAAAAACCTATATATTTACCCATTTTTACTAACAATATTTGGTCCTATTAACTATGGTCCCCCGTAATAGTACGCAACGCAAACTACCCCTTATAGTAATGAGGGCGGCAATAGTGTCACACAAGCGATGTAGCCACCCGTTCTACGCAACGAGAGGACATTATCAAACAGCACTAGTGTCACACAAGCGATGTACGTAGCTACCCGTTCTACGCAGCGAGATAACAATATCAAACAGCTCTTTCGCGGGGAACCATATTAAGTAGGACCTACGGTACACACTAAAACCCATATATTTCGCTATTTTTACCAACAAATATTTGGTCCTATTTACTATGGTCCCCCGTAATAGCGTCACACAAGCGATGTACCTGCCCGTCCTACGTAGCGAGAAGACAGTATCAATGACCAACGTTAACGCGAGGCCTCACGCACCCGTTCCAGCAAGAGGACAGTGTCGTCGGAGGCGGCGAGCGCCGTGTCTCGCGTCAGCCTTCGCCACTCCCGCTCCTCCACGTAGCCGCTGCCGTCTTTGTCGATGCTGTCGAACAACTTTTTTTCATCAAAATACGGCAGAGAAGCCGCCATATATAGCGAACGAGAACAGGATATGCACGGGGCGAGAGCAACATGTGTACGATGAAGGACACCAATGAATAGCAAGAACACTATTATTACGGGGGAACATAGCAAATAGGACCAAATATTGCAGGTAAAAATAGGTAAATACGCAGGTTTTTGTGTGTGCCGTAGGCCCTATTAACTATGGTCCCCCGTAATAGTATTAATAGGATTTTTGGGCCAGCCTGGATTCCTTATTCTGGAAATGGGTGCTTTCTGCGCTGACTTCAGCATAACGGCTTCCGAATATGTTTGTCTTCCCGTAAAACTCATGAATTTCAGCCTGCTTTTCTTAGTGCTCGTGATCAGTAGATTTTCTGTGCTGTAGTTGGAAAAAAAACACGGATGGTTGGCTTCATCGCCAGTGGTTGGATGTGGGTATTTCTTCTACTACCACGTGTTGGAACAATTTTGGGCGCTTTGCAGCAATAATACCTATTACGGGGGAACATAGTTAATAGGACCAAATAATTGCTAGTAAAAATGATTAAATATATAGGTTTTTATGTATAGCATAGGTCCTATTAACCATGCGCAAAGTGGCGAGGATAAACTTATCATTATAGGTTGTAGCCACACGCACAGCTGTGCATATCACGATCATACTGCGTACGTGCTTCTTATGCACATTGGCTACAGTACAATATCACCGATCAAAGGTTGTAAGGGTGTGTGTGATAGAGTTTGGGTTACCCGGGTTGAGAACCTATTACGGGGGACCATAGTTAACAGGACCTACGGTATACATAAAAACCTATATGTTTAACAATTTTTACTAACAATATTTGGTCCTGTTAACTATGGTCCCCCGTAATAGTTGTGTTGGTCATACCCGGGTATCTACCTGGGTAAGTCCAGAGCATATACAGTATCCTAGTAAACACACCCTTGCGAAAGTATCCCACGATGAGATACCCGGGTACAGAACCTACTGCGGTTGTGTTGGTCATACCCGGGTGTCTGCCCTGGTAAATCCAGCGTATGCACAGACTCCTACTAAACACACCCTTGCCAAAGCACCTCACAACGGGTTGCCCGGGTACAGAACCTAGTTGTGTTGCTTATACCCGGGTAGATACCCGGACAAATCCAGGACATACACAGTATCATACTAAACACACCCTTGCGAAAGTACCCCACAACGGGTTGCCCGGGTACACAACTTATTTTTGTGCGCCATGCCCGAGTAGATGCCCGGGTAAATCCAGAGTGCGAAAACACCCTACAACGTGCGGCATCCGTCTTGGCCTTTACCCCCCACATAATCGTACTACTACCGTATACATACAGTATCTTATCTGCACGTTGGCATCGGCGGTACGATTCTGACCTCTTTGATCTTCAAGATGCTCGATCGCGAGAATTTGCTCTTGCCCTCTCTCGCTGCCGCCGACTTCGCCTGCTCTCTAGATGTCGTCGTCCGCTCCTGAGGCTTTCTGGCAACCACCACCCGTTGCGGCTCTACCTCCGGAAATTCTTCTCCCATCACCAAAACAGGAAGTATTGCTCTGGTAGAGGAGCGAGTGTGAGTTCATGCACGGCTGGTTGATGAGGGGCGAGCGGTTAGTCGTGCATGCGACCGTTTCGTTTCGTTTCGTTTCGTTTGTCTTACACCGCGGCCTTGTCTTAACCCCTCTCAGGGGCTTCAGAGAGAAAACGCAAAAAAAAAAAAACGCTCGAATAGAAACGAAGATTGCTATACACTAGTGCCTTACACGAAGCAGGCCTACGGGCCCAAAGTTACTGTACCGCAATCAATGCAAGGGGTTTTGCTACTCGCGAGAGGCATACGGCTACTCGCACTACCGCGCGCGCTCACTCGTACTATAGATGACTGATCAGACCGCCATTCGTTGTCATTTTTGTGTTCATAATATGTACCGGTACCTATTTGTAGATCCCAAACTGGTTAAAGCGGGAAGTTGAACTCGCGCTGGGAATGCGCCGTCCTACTCGTGCGTTTTTTATCCTCTCGTCGACGGTACGTATACGTATTTATTCCGGTAGTGTTCACGTAGGTAGCCCCTTGGTGGCTTGCTGTTTTTTTCTCGACGGAAAAGATGGGCGAATCTGTTGCTCACCCACTGGACGTATTCGTAGTGGTTTGTGCTCCCTACTCGGTATATAAGGGCCCATCTTAACGGGGAACGCTATTTGGGAATAAAATTTTAATTTCGATGAATTTTAATTTGATTTCGAAAAAAAAACGTGTTTGTGTCCTATCGGGGAACAGCGTACTAGTTGTCAATCAAAAAATATTTCTGGAATAACGCGCCGCGTCACACAACGCCCAGCAGACAAACAGCGACGAGCGTAGACGAGAGCGAAGGTTTGCGCTCCCGCGTGCGCGCCGCCGCCAGTCTCTTTCTCAATTTTGGTCGCGCAGGATAGGAAGCTATCAATCTCAGGGTGTCTTGGGTGGGCGGAGGAAGCCCTCAAGCGCCACGTGCGGAACAGCAGCGGTGATGCAGCTATCGAGGTCCCGAGCGTATCCTCCGTTTTTTTGCTCATTTGCTCGATTTTCACGATTGTTGGCCGATCGAGCAGCCGAAAAATTGGGATTGCGGCCGCCATGATTACTTTTGAGGCGCCACCGCCGGGGCACGATGTGCTATGGTGTGTGGGCGTGGGCGCGGCTATTGCTCCGGTCACCTCTCGTTGAGGTTCGCGTTTTATCGCCTCGATCGTGGTCACCGAAGCGGCCTAGAATCGCCCCAGACTCCACCGAGGGTGTTGACCCACCATGAACATGCTACATCAAGTCCGAGGGACTCCCAAATTCCAAATTGGAATTCGAAAAATCACACGAAAAAAATCCCAAAAGACTTTTCGCTCAAATTCAATTTTTCTAATTTACCTGCTTGGTCGTTCACTCTTCGGCCAATCAGGTGCACATTAAACTAGAAAAAAAAACAAAAAAAAACAAATTGAAAAAAATAAAAATCCCCGTTAAGATGGGCCCTAACACGCAAGAAGACCAGAGAGAGAGAGTGGTTGGGACAACTGTCGCGGTATTCGCATACCTTATTGGCTACACGAATGTCCGATAGACCAACAATGTTTATCACCACGACCTCGCGTTTTGCGTACACCTTGCTCTCCGGGTACCTTTTAAAGAACTTTGGGGAATTTGATTCATTGGCTCGTTGTGGCATGACTGTTCCGGGGAAGTGCTAGGTGCGTGCCTACGACATATCGACGCACCGCGCGGTTTGTACAGTAGTTCAACGTCTTCGAGTCATCAAATTTGTCGGCACGTTTCGACCTGCCGCTGTGGTGCCACCAGCCTCTCTCTTGGCGTGTCTTCTAACTTATCGTGAAAATTGCGAGTTGTACGTAGCGCGATCGAGTCGTACGCCACCAGCACCCCTGCAAAAACTCGCACCTTGTGCCTGATATCAAGGACTTCCGGCAGACGCCTTTGTTGAAGTCCAAGGCTTTCCCTAAGGCGTGCACCTCTTTCGTCTTCGCGCAGAACGACACCCATTGAGCATACGGCAACTGTGCACATTGAACGCGCAGCGGCGAGGAACGGGCAAGCAACACAAAGCACGGCGTGTCTATTCTATTGAGGCGTGCCATACACGGTAGGTGGGCGGGAAAAATGTATAGAATTTTTTGCGTGCCCCATTGCGCAGGGGGGGGGGAGGGGTCCCGCCCGACCAGCTGTGTATCAAGAAGGATGAAGCAACACAATTTCGAGCGCCACCCCTACTCCCCTCAGTGCTCAGTGACGCGAGTTTGCGACAGACCCTATCTTATCTGGGCGAGCGGCAGGAACTCGCCAGTGAAAGGTTCTACCGGTTGGACAGACCACTCACTATTGATATTACGGGGGGCCATAGTTAACAGGACCTATGGTATACATCAAAACCTATATATTTAACCATTTTTACCAACAATATTTGGTCCTGTTAACTATGGCTCCCCGTAATAGTTCATTTATATAATAACCTGCCTTTTATGATATGGTGCGCGGGATCTGTTCAGTACACCTCTCTAGCCCAGGAAACCACGCCCCCAAATCATGTACCTGTTGCATTGCGCGGCTCTCACCCGGAGACATGAACTAGACCATACCTCGTGCGCATCAAAAATATATCTGCCCCGAAATATCTAGATCATGAGGTCGAAAAATAAATAATGTGTTCGATGCGTGAAAGGTTCTGCGGTACCAAGACAATATGGCCCGACTTAAAAGTCAAGCACGCCCCCATCTATTCCGCCTATCCAAGCCAGACACTCGGTTTTCGGGGTCGTGACCGGATACGTATATCGTGGAAATATTTCATACACGCGCTAAAAAAACTAGGAACACCGTTCGAGCTGACTGAAGCCGATTTCACCACTGTCAGCGGAACGAAAAAAAAACAGGACCGGTCGACATGTTTTGATCGACCGACCACACAACGGAACAATACCGACGCACACAAGTTGATAAGTTGATGACAGTTACAAACGTTTTGCTGATCGATTTCCCATCGACAGTTGTACAATCTTCCTCGGGCCTGGGTCTGCATCTATTGCAAAGACGTATCATACACATTCGCCAAAGAGGCAACCCGTCCATCCCCAAGGTGTTCAGACTCACGCGTTCATCGTCGTCCGTGAACCCTGATTGCACAATGTGATCCCAAATAGCCTCGACGTCGGCGGTGGTTGGCAAGACGCCACCCGTCGATTTCGCCACGGCCCACAAAAACGACCTGTTGGGGGTAAGGTGACACTATACGGTTTGATATGCGTCGCATGCAGAGTAGACGGAAGATCACTGGAATGATCCCTCTCCTGAGAGATGGTGGTCTTACCTATCAAGGCGTGGCACACAACCCTCCCTACCTCGGACAGACAATCGGTTCCCACGCGACGATCTACTGTAAATCTTTCAGGGAATATGTATTCCTTCTCTGCTGATCTCGTTCATGTTGCCGCGTGGGGGCCGTATAATCTTCATGAACTAGGATGTGCTTCCTGTGTTGGATCTGTACTGTACAGTTAGGCACAGCATATCTCATAACGGCAGGATAGAGATCTAGACGATTTGTATATATATCGTTATCGGTGAGTCCGAAGTGTGCCACACTTCGACTTCGAAACGAAAACGTGAGTAACGCCATGCAGAAGCCGAAACGGTATCAACACGCGCTTTTTTTTTTAATGAACCCGTTCCACACAGCACCCCCAGCGGGGTGCGGCGACGACGGCGCATGCTGACTGTTCTGCTCGGCTGCATTACGAGCATGGTGGGTTTGGGCGTCAGTGCAGCGAACGAGATCGATTCGTGGCTCTATTTCCTCACCTGAGCAGCATCACGGTCTCCGCGGAGTTAAGCTTGCCGTCGAGGTCCTCGTCGAAAAGGTCGAAAAGGTTCCGAACTTTCGATCGCGCGGGAATTTTCCCGCACATAGTCATCACCGCAAGCATCTGTAGAAAACGGTTGAATGCAAGTCAAAGGGTTCTAGTGAAAGTCGTATACGCGCGATCGGGATATCACACGCAACTTGCAAAGGCTATGCACCTCGAACAGCTAGCTCATTGTCTATCCACAGATAGATCATCTAGTTCATCACCTGCCGTTGTAAGGGGTTATGCAGGATCTGCATCGTACAGATACAACGCGGGAAACATGTCAACTACATCATGCAGATTATATGGGTCCCACGTGGCAGCATGAGCTGCTGTAGATCATGCAAGGTCGAAAATAGATCTAGATCATGAACGGTGAAATCGATTATCTGTCCTACAGTAGATGTGAAGTGTTGTTTTCGACGAGATTGTCGATCTCACGACTATTATAGTATTTTTTTCAATTAAAAGAGGTGGTATGTGTGGACCACTTTCTTCACAAAATGCCAGAAATGGCGTGGTACTGCGAGCATAGGTAAAGCATGCCGTTGTCCCACAGCCGGCTTAAACACCAGATACCACGGACCATGCGTGCAGAGTAACGAACACTCGTGGCTGATACCGGCTTAAACGTCAGATACCACGGATCATGCGTACAGAGTAACGAACGCTCGTGGCTGATGCCGAAGACAATTCCCGCACTAATGCATCCTCTGTGCTGACCGAAAAGTGTGTTCGTGCATATTATGCATTGGATTGTGATCCAAACTTCAGAAGTACAAGATACAAGATACTTGTACGTGCGAAGACAAGCATCACCATATTTCAGTCCCGTGACTTGTGGAGAAGCCGAAAACCCGAGCGAGCGTTGCCCACATTTTAACTGAGCCTGTACTGCTGTGCAATTACGTGCTTGGACTGCAAGTTACACTACGGACATCTGCATCCTAGATGCTACAGGAGATAGGATTAGGTGAGGTTCAGGCTCTTGACCGGACAATTAAAACATATTTCGACATACGCGAGGCAGTACACGCGAGGTACAGGCACTGCTGTAGCATACTTTTAACTGTCGACAACAACTGCTGTGTGCGCTGGTAGAGCATATATAGGGGGGAGGGAGAGGTTTGGTCCAGGCACTTGGTCGGACAAACTGAAGACGTTTGCGAGCACGAAAAGTACTGACAGCAACTTCAACGTAGTCGCGAACAGCGCAGCAATCCAGAACGTCGCCGACCTCGTAAAAGTCGATCCGCCCGACCCCTTTCGTCTCCATTTGGGCCACCACGAGGTCGGCGTGGCACCCGCGCCCATCTCCGAGCACATGGGCTACCTGTGATGAATCCAGCCCAGGAGAAGCACCTATCCCCTTGATTTTGGCGGCCACCCCCTGCTCAAGTAAGGGGGAAGAAAGAAACCAAGTGTGCTACATTTTTAGAACCGCAGTCCCGTTTTGGGGACAAAGTACTTGGAATTTGAATAGTTTGCCCCCAAAACGGGACTGCGGTTCTAAAGGGGTTAACAACGACGAGCCAGGAATGCACTCTCACGAAGAGAATTGCATATACCACGTGTGAGACCGTGCGCACGCATACTAACGTACGCAGGTGGACTTCGGCGCGTATCTTGATTTATTTTTTACAAAAAAAATGGAAATACACAACACTTGTGATGTCGTAGTTTCGTCGTCGCTCTCATCTCAGATCTTCGCAACCTGCGTGTCATGCGTCTTTCTCGCGCGCTACGCTCCTGGCTCGTACTCCTACGGAGTGTGGGACCTTGTGATGAATATGTATATACGTCGGTTGAGTGACACATACATGCCGTTCGACATGATAAAGGGCTTCGATTTTTGTGTGACGGAATTGATCCCATACCTCGATGACTTGCTGCGTTGCTCCCGCGAGCGACTTCACCACCGGTGCGGCCACTTCTGGTCCTAGGCATTGCTGTGCTATGGCGAAGCTGCTGGCGTTACCCATGTCAGGATGCCGCCAAGAGAGGACAGGCCTTGCTCGAGGTTCCCCGATGCGGCGGAATTAAAAAACGGTTTTTGTCGGGTTTTCAAGAACATGTGGAAGCGAAAGTGGTCGGGAACTTTGACGTAGTATCCCCCGCACACCTTGCCAGAATACCTTGCGCGGCACCACTACTGTCTTCGCTGTACATCAGCGGTAAGCTCGTCACCATGGCCGATGAAGACTTTGATCTTGATGCAATGCTTGACTCTGCCCTTGATGAGGAGTTTGACGCACCGGCCACGGCTGCAGAGGCAGACGGTGAGAGCGATGGCGAGCTGGACTTGGACGCTATGCTAGACGAGGCCATGGTTTCAACCGCAGTAGTCGGCGAGTCTGCCTCGGAGCAAAAGCAGGGCGTCAATGTTGCTTCCGAGAAGACGTCAGCGGCAAGGTAAGGCCTTGTAGCCCATGCTGGCTATAAACGACGTAGATTGCAATGGTTCAGTTCTCGGGTCGCGAATATGTCGGCCTTGTCGTGCTTCGTGCGTTTCGTCCAAGGTGTCTGATGTGTGATGTATAATGCTCTCCGTAATGCTGTTTGTGCGAGTATGTATGTACGCAGCACGCGTTCCCCACGATGCAGCAGCAGTCCAGCAGTACTCGTACGTCTGGTATGTTATGAGTACTGCTGTACGCTGTCGTAGGCCAGGCCGCACGAAGCAGGGTTCGGCATTCTTTGCACACGGCATCTGCCGGAGGAGCGCAAAGTGCGTATGATTGTGTGCGGTGCAAGGCGGTGGCTGCCAGAACAGCTATTAATAGTGAAGGAGAGGAGAGAGCACCACACAGGCATAACGGAAATCGTGCCGCGGGCACCACCCCTCGCCAAGGCACGACCGCAAGATCGCTCTGGATCTGCTGCGGCTGGAAGTGCGCGGAGGGATAGCTCGCCTCCTGCTGCGCCAGTTCCAGCGCCAGCACCAGCGCCAGCACCAGCACAAGCACCGGCGGCAGCCGACGGTCAGCCTGGCAGGTCCCAGGCTGAACTGACTTTCGTCGCGGGGCCGGGCACGCCGACCAGTTGGACACTCGACAAGAGCAGCGGGCTGCCGTCGGCTGCCGCCGGTGCTGGTGCTAGCGCTGCAGCAGCTGCAGCCGCAGCAGGAGGCGAACTATCCCGACGTGCACCTCCCGACCGCAGAAGATCCAGAGCGATGGTACGCAGGATCGCCACTTCCTGGTAGCGCTACGCCCCCCTGTTGACTAGACATCACGCCGTTCCGAAGGTAGTACATGAGTGGAAGGTGAAACGTGGTATCTTCGTGTCGGCAAGACCTGGCCCCTGGCGAGCTGGCGAGCTGGCGTGCTGGCGTGTGTCTCTCCCATATAGCACGCCTGTCAAGTATCTGGTAGATTGTAGCCCCCGCTGACCCCCATTGTGGGAGTTGCAGTCTAACGCCTTTTTTTTGTTTACGCGATAATCTCCAGAAATGTCCCTGAAAGACCTCGTGCGTCGTCAGGCAAACTAGTCTTACCCCTATTAATATCAATAGTAAGGCTGACAAGGCTGGAAACAGCTCTTAGGGTAGATAGACCCTTCTCAGGAAAAATCGTTGAGGCATTTTTTAACCCTTATGTGGGGACAAAGTACTCAAATTATAAGTAGTTTGCCCCCAAACGGGACTGGGGTCCTCAGAGGGTTAAGGCACTCCTTGAAGGCTACGGTAGGACCTAGCCGAATGTCCTCGCTGATTCTTCCTTACGTGTAGAGATACACGAGTGAAAGCTCTTCGAGTCACGAAAGTACGACACGAGGAAACCTCCAGGCTTTGTTGGGAAGGCCTCTCGCCGAGATCTTGCCGTATACATGGACCCGTCGCTCGACGTATTCGGTACGCTCTCCCCCGCTGTGGAGGAAACCTGCTTTGAGATTCGTCAAAAGGGGGTGTTTCACCTTGCGTGCGGTACGGTTTGGTTTCGCTCCCACCTTCAAGCGATATGTGTAACTCGGGTGGTAAGATAACACCCCCGCCTATTTTACGGGGGACCATAGTAAATAGGACCAAATATTGTTGATAAAAATAGGGAAATGTATAGGTTTTTGGAGTAGGTTTAGCAGGTTGGGAGAAGGGATTTTTAGGGATGTTTTTTACTTGAAAAATGTGTAGCGTGGTCTGCACTTAGGAATCGTCGTCCGCAACTGAGAAATTTCCTGGTTCGATGCAAACGCAGCGCAGCCGCGTTTATGGCGAGTTTTGGCCCGTTTTGGCTGCGGTTTGGGGTCAGGGTTAGGGTTAGGGTTAGGGTTAGAGTCAGGGGTGGGGTTGGGTCTTCGCCCGTATCCTGATCCCAACAGGAACCAAAACACCCGAACAGCCTACCAACCTAAAGATCCCTTCTCCCAGATTGTTAAAGGTCCTCGGTTTTTGTGTGTACCGCAGGTCCTATTTAATATGGTCCCACGTAATACGACGTAGGACGTTAGCACACATCCTAATTTGGGGTGAATTTCCGAGACGAGTTCCTCGAAAAACTACTTTAGAGCGGCGCTCGGCACGATGAATGCCGGTGGTTTTGGAAGTATCCTGTCGAACGCATCGCTCGGCGTTTGCAGCACCCACCCTCCCCGTTGTGTCGAGATGGAAATCACCGCTGGTAGTCGGAGGGTGTGTGTGCTGTCTTGTCGCGGGGCGTGTCTGTGTGTTTATCTTGCTATCTTGCGTGCTGTACGGTTCACCGATATATACACCCCGTCTCCACAACACACCCTTGCGTAACGCGAGCTACGGTCAAGCTACCCAACCAATGCAGTACCTTCCTGTGGATTGGTTTCTCTATTTTATTGCCTGACGGTGTACGATGTGCTTCAGTTATGATGTTTATGTACTGTATTTGCGTTTTTTTTTTGTTTTTTCAACTGTTTTCCCATTTTTTTCTCGAGGCATTTTTCCAATTGAAAGGTTTCTTTTGGACCGTGCCTATCCTGTGACCACGGACTGGTTATAGTTTTTTGGCGGTGAGTCAATGTGAGAACAACAACATAGAAGCATCAGCCGGATTAAATCGACTCGAACGTTTGCGCCCCCCCCGCTCCCGTTGTCAGGGCTAGCAGCGACTTCGGCCCCTCGCAGCAGTGGCTGCAGCGCAAGCAGGGGGGGGGAGGGGCTGCACGGGGGGCGGGGGGGGCGGGAAGAGGAGGGAAGGCTCCGGAGGCGTTTTCGTTTTTGAGGGCGGGGCGGAGAGAAGCCTGGAAGGCGGCGCTTGTGGAGGACGGTCTGCGACAGGTATGCACCATGTACCGCCTGCTGTCCGTTAGCAGGTGCTATTGCCGGGGAACGTAGCGCACCTGGGACAGATAGATCATGATCTACAGCAGTAGATTATCTAGTTCCTCACCTGCCGTTGTGTGAGCGGTTGTGCGGGATCTGTACGTGCTACAGATCCAACGCGGGAAACATGTACCAACTCATGCAGATTATACGAGTCCCACCCGACTACCCGAGCTAGATCATACAAGACCTGGAATATATATAATATATTATCTGCCTTGAATGATCTAGACCATTGCAAATGGCAATCGATTTTCTGTCCGAGGTGTGGAGCATAGTATTCAGAACCAAATGTGGTGTGTAAACATAAGGGGATGCGTGGCATGTTGGGTCCGTCGTGGGTTCTTATTACCGTAGCCCCCCCCGGTGATACCATGTTGGGCTGCTCAACCAGTCTGGTAACCCTTCATCTCCACATGAAGAGGCGTGCTGCGATAGGGGCACGTATCGTTTATTGGCCAAAATGTTTCAGACCTAGGAGTTACGTAGCTAATACCCAATGGCGCTCGAAAGTGTAATTTGGTTTCTTACACTACATTTTCCTGTGTTTTTCTATCTTGGCCAGGGGGCCATGGATGTCACGGTTCATTGAGGTTGTATACATGATAAGTTGGCTTTTTCATCAAAGGTCAGCTACGGCGGGGTGTTGAAGTAATGAGGTGTAGCGTTCCTCAAGCGAGGGAAGCTTTAAAGAAAATAGATAGGTGCATCCCTTTACACCGTCGCATGCATCTACATATAGCGTAAAAAGGGTTGCTTAGTACGAGTCTCGAGCTCCCCATAATATTGGGTTCGTTCGAAGGAACCGCCTGTTGGAGACGCCTTTTACTGCTCTTTGTTAGGCGCACACATCATACTGGTATGTGTATATATATATTATATATATAATACCAGATAAAGTACCAAATGTGTCGAGATTTTTTGCATGTTTTATGGGCTTGTAGATGTATTCTATTTTTAAACGCATCGCGAGAAGGTGTCGACCCAACCCAACCCTAACCCTAGTCCAGGCTAAGGCTAAGGCTAAGGCTAAAGCTAAAGCTCCACCCGAGCGTGGCTTCGCCGCGCGTTTTGGCAAGTCCTGAAAAATGTGCGGACCACCGCAAAAGTCGTAATGGTTCTGGTACTTTTATCTGGTATGTTTTGTGTCTCGAGGATCTGGTAAAGGCTACTATTAATAGTCTTTGTCGGGCTGCTCCGGGCACGTCACTACGCAGGCCAGTGGGGCATCTCATCACACTATTACGGAGGGCCATAGTGAATAGAACCAAATGTTGTTAGTAAAAATAAGTATATTTATTGGCTTTTGGAGTGTCCCGTAGGTCCTATTTACTATGGTGCCTTAATATCACACTAGGGTGATAACATAAGACCGTATCACACTAGGGGGATAAGATAACACCGTACCACACTAGGGTGATAAGATAACGCCGTATCACACTAGGGTGATAAGATAATACCGTATCACACTACATACAGTAGGGTGATAAGATAGCACCTCACCACACTAGGGTGATAGGATAACACACCCTCTCTGACGAATTTCGTTTTTTTTTTTTTCCCCCCGACAGCGGGGAGAAAGAGAGTCAAACGCCGAGCGACGCAACCGCGTCCTCTATGAAAACGTCTCGACGAGACCTTCCCATGAACCGCCAGATTCGACGTGTGTGCGTGCCCTGCCTGTCCCCCGTGTTTCTAAAATTCGTAATTCGTCCCTGGGGGGGGGTTATCTATCACCCTAGTGTGATATGCGGTAGCGCTATCTATCCAACACCAGTTTTGTTGACGTGAAAGGGGGCAGGTGACTGTCCGATGGCCAGACCAGGCCGCTTCGATCGGTGGTTTGTCTGGGGTTATTTGACACAGACTTGCAAGTACCAACCTCCCATGAGCTTTTGTTTTTGCTCTCCGTTGTAGACGGGGTGTCTGTATTTTCATGGGCTTTGAATGCCGTTTTATAGATAGTTTTTTTCCCTGCTGCGTTGGTGTGATCCTATTGGTGTGCTTCTGTTTTGCGGGAGGTGTGGTGCGTGGTATCATAAAAAGGCCCTGTGTAAATTCATGATACGTACCCACTTTTTTTTATTTTTTAGTGGGGTCGGGGTCGGGGGGGGGGGAGGGGCTACCTTGCGTGAGTGCTTGGAATTGCAGTTATTTGTTTTGAGTTGGTGGAAGCGTTGGGTGCTTGGTTTCCGACTGGCGAACCACCGTGGTTCCCACGTCTGCGTAACTCGAATATTATTATTGCGGGTCGCGCCTCTTGATCGCGCCGTTTTAACTTGAGGAATGCCATCGAACGAGCACAGCAGCATGTGGATGTGGATGTGGATAGATAACACACCTGGGCTTGTGAACCCGCCGCCTTGTTGTGTGGAGGTGCGGTGAAGGAGCCGCTTTGGCTTTTCCGCTAGAGACACCATTTTTTTTAATATGTCTCCCCTTCCTTGCCCTTTTCAACCACTGCACAGGGTACCAGAACGCGGCAACCGACCATCGCGATGATATGACCCCCCCCCCCGTACTCCCTCTCCTCCCTCCCCCTCCCTACCCCCCCCTCCCTCCGCCCCTCCGTCCAGGCATTGTAGGGATGCAAGGGTCTATGGTCGTACGATCACGGCCATGCACGGCATGGCTACACCCCCCCCCCATTCCCCCTCCTTGCCCCCCTCATTCTCCTGCCCTGGCCTGCTTGCTCGTACATACGTTATGCAGGCGGACGCGGACAAGCAGCGTCCCCTAAGCAGGGCGTACCGCTCCTTCTACTCCGCCGGGAAGGAGGACGGAGGGATCGTCGTACACCTGGGCTCGGGTGCGGCCGCCCCAGCGGCGGCTGCAGCGGCGGCGGCTGGGTCCAGCTCTCCCGGGGGGGGTTCCACGGACGGAGCGGGGAAGGCGGGAGAAGCGGGGACAGGGGGCGATGCTGAGGAAGGGGGTGCGGGGGCGGCTAACATGTTTGAAGGTACGTATTACACGGGCAGTTTGTATTAACTGTTCGCAGTATGGGCGATGTTGGGGTGTACGTAGGTCCATTCCGGGGGGGGCATATTAAATAGGACCTACGGTACACACAAAAACCTATACATGTCGCTATTTTGACCAACAATAGTTGGTCCTATTTACTATGGTCCCCCGTAATAGCAAGATGGTAAGTGATTTTGTTTTTGTTTTTGTGTTTTTTTCTTGTTTTTGTTCGACAGCTGCTCGATGCCGATGCCGTGGCGGCGCGAGTACCCATCTGGTTGCGCTGTGTCGGTCCGTTTTTCTGGATGGCTGTTACGGGTAGTGTACTCTTGGTTGCATCGCCCGGAAAATGTGGCGGCTTGTGTGCGAGCGCGCAAAATGTGTGTGTGTGCTTGTACAGCACTCGTATACTCTAATCAAGACAACGCCCCCCTGGGTCGGATTTTCGAGCCAATTTTCTCGAAAGCAAGAAAGCAAGAAAGCAAGAAAGCAAGAGGGGCGCAGGCACAAACAACGATAATGGGGGCTTCGCAAAGGCCTGGACGAGAAGCATCCATAGACGCATCGTTGCGAGGCATTTGCATCTTCCCCATTGTCGAATCAAACGCATTGGGCTTTTTTTTTCCCGTCCCAAGGGGATCGTGTTATCGCCCCGTGTTACTCGTTACGCGTGTGCATGCGTTTACAGTACATAGGGCTCCGCCTTATAGTGCCGGTATACATGCGCCAGCCAACAATACAGGCACTATATATATCGTCAACCGGCACTATATACTCCGCAAACTGCCACACTGGTTGATCCCAAATGTACGAAGCGGTACCACGGGCATTATAACGGGCGATCGACACTGTTGAGGGACCACTCCTGTATGGGTGTGTGCGCTTCTTCGCCCGTGCTTGTGCCCGTACCCTGTTTTTCGGTGTCGGACCTCTCTGCGCAGACGTGTTGGGGAAGGCGGTGGCGAAGTCGGGCACGAAGGAGCCACCCTTGGTAGGGGAGGCGGACTACCAGGCCTTGGATCGACTGAAGGTAATGATCAACCGGCTCGCTGCACAACGTCGACAGGGCGCATAAGCTCGGGCCGAGTACGGGCGGCCGATCATTCGGTGGTTTTGGCGTACTTCCGTGAAACACTCGACCATCGCACCGGTTCGACGAGTGCAGTGGGATACCCGAGTTAGACCCCCTCGGCGCAGGCCAGTTTTACCGCTCTTATCTCAGGTTGTGTATCATATAGGTTTTAGTATAAGCGTCATAATCATACACCAGGTATGTTTTAGTATAGGCGTCACATGTCGTGGCAAGCTGATCGGAACGCCCTTTACTCCGTATTCTCTTCACCTGGACGCTTTCAAATAAGGTACCCCCCTGTATTGGTGCCGCAAGCGGCGAATATTTTTTTTTGGGAAAACTGGCGAATCGAGCTTCCCTGCTGAAAGTTGTCTCCTCGTATAGCATGCGTTGCTCTTGCCGAGTAGGGCGCTCTCGCGTTGTGCGCGCGGGCGGCTTGTGCCGCTACGCACGCAACACACGCCCACGGCGGAACGTCAGCAAGCGGGACGAGAGCAAAAGCACCGCTTGAAAATAGTCTTCACGATCCTTCGCAGACCTTCCGTACAGCACGTGGGATAGCTGAGCCTGAGTAGAATGTGATCGAATGCGATACGAACAATTCCATGTCCTAGGTATTCGATAGTCCGATACGATGCGACACAGATGCACGAACTTTGTGAATGATAGCTACCTGGTAAAGTGTAACGTGTGCTTGCAAGTGATGAGCCACCACCACCCGCATCCCCACTCTCCTCGAGTGCACCCGTTCGCCGGTCTTTACGCGTTGTTCGAGTGCCCTTTTTGCATCGCATGCGCACACCTGTATCCAGGCCTTTGCGTCTGACTCCAGCGTGCTGCGACGGGCGGTCCGAAACTACCACCTCAGCGCGATTGCCATCAACCCGCAGTAGCTCACGAACACTCAGGAGGCATGTCTCTGTGCCTTGAACGTTACATGGCATTATGTTTCCGGTCCGTTCGCTAGCTCGTGCTGGCGTAGCGAGTGTCGGTGCTGCTAGCCGCACTCCCGTGTGCCCAACGCTTCCTCGCCCTCGCCGCCATAATTCGGATGTGCCTCCTTCTCGTTGCGCGTTGACCGGTGGGATAGAATCGCGCTCGACTTCCAGGTGGAAATCGCTTAGTCGGCCATAGAACGCACACACGGTGTTCAAAGAGGTGGCACGCAGAACATGCATATATACAGACGCGAGGCGCGTGGCGCATACCGTCCTGGCGACCCATTCAGGTCTCTCCGCCCTCCGACCCCGCCCGCCGCTCCCCCCTCTCGCCTGCGCTCGCCTTGCTGTCGGATGGCAGGCGTCGTACCTGCGTCTCGTGGCGAAGGATGTCCGAGCAAGGGTGAGCAAAGATCCAGACGCGTCGGTGGATAGATTCCCGGGCATTGCTTCGAAGATCCTCGCCTAGTGGCAGGGAGGGGCAAACGTCAGAGCTGCAGGCTCGCCACTTTGTGGGGTGGGGTTGCGTTGCGGCGCTTAGCCCTCCCGCTCGATCCTCGCGCTGACGTTCTTGCGGCTAAGCTCGATCCTCGCGCCTTGACGTTCTTGCGGCAAAGCTCGCTCGCGGAGGTTTTCGTTCCAAGCGCCACCAGCCTGTCCCCAGTCGATCCGTGTTGTTTTCGGGTGGCGAAGTGCGTTTTTTGTTCGTCCAACTATCTTTCGTCAACGCAAGAGGTATAGTTTAGGCGAGCGACGCGCTTTGCTCGCTTTTTGGCTTGAAGTCGTTTCGGGGTCGTGTTTACTTGTGCTGTCGACGGCGTTCAGTTGTAGGTTGTGCTGGAATAGAATGGGAGTGTGCCTTTTTGGGATAGGCGGTGGACTTTTGCGGTGGGCGGCCGCGTTATCTGGTCACACTCGCGGGCCGGACTTCGCAGAAAAGTGTTCTGCTGTATTCGCGGTGGAACGCAGGATGTTGACTCGTTACGCTGGTTTGCCAGCGTCGCGTCGACGGAGGCTCGTGTAATTTTGTCCCAGATATGGTATGCGGGGGCCTAAGGTTAGGCCACGTCGAACGCTGTGCTTCACGCCACTCATAGAAAAAAAAATGCCGGTTCTCCAAGCGTGTAGTTTATCGGCGGATGGCATTGCACGACCTCTGCGGAACACCACTAATACGTAGAAAAATTGGCCAGCTTGTCATGTTCATGTGCGGATCGCATCGCAAGACCTTGCTTCGACCGGATTGCCAGATGGCTGCTTTAACTGCTTTTCGTTTTGTTGTTGCCAGTCCTGGGTGGCCATTGTGGCGCATCAGTCGATAATCTTGATAGCTTCCAGCATTTTTTTTTGTGTATGTAGTGGGATCTTGTGGGGCTCTCTGTATCCGTGAGAGCGAGCGAAGAGACCCCCCCCGCCGCGATGTGCTACCTCCGTAAATAATATCAAACCGTTACACAATCGATCGCCGAATAACGCATGTTTTGTACACAATCCATCGCCAAAACAACTCAAAATATTTCCGGGGTATGTCTTGAATTGAATTAAGCCTGGAGGCGCTCCTTTGACAACTATCGTCAAGCGCACATATGCCCATCCGCCGCACCGTAGCTTTTTTTGTTAACTGCGAACTGGGGTTCGATGCTGCTTCCGCTGTGATGACGCCACGCGCGTGTGGAAAAGTAAGATGAAGTGTGGTGACTATCCAAGCCAGTGCTACGCGGAGGGCCTGTTTGCATGGGTAGAAATCAAGCTGTTAGAAACCCCCTCTCGCTACATTGGGGATACCGAGGGTCTGTCCCCGACTGAGGATGTGCCATCACGTGCTGTAGGAAACTAGACTTCGAGAAAACAAGCAGTACCTGTTACTTTTCAGTGCCACCCAAGGAACGAAGAAACAAGGTCAAACGAGCTGTGCTGACCATTCCATCTACCTGTCATGGGCCACACGCCATGCTTCAATACCGTCCACGAACGCGTGTGAGGTCTCGTTAATCAACCGCTTTGCCCGTTTCAACACCCTAATCTCCGGACACCTGGAAGATTCCGAGGATCCGACGAGCTGACTTTGGAAGGTTCTCAGTACGAAACGAAATCCAACAGCAAGTAAAAACAGTCTTTGGAGTGACGATCTGGGTCTGCTCCGTGGTCTGAGGGCTGGACCTCGCTTCAACATGGTGAATCTAGGGATACTGTGTAGCTGACGCATTTCAGACCACCCCGCGGCCGGTCCGGCCGTATAATGAGCATGTGCTTTGGGGAGGATTATTCCGCAAAGTGGTACATTTGCATTGTGGTCTCTAGAACGGATTCAGAAAAAGTGTCTTGTCTGTTCGCATGAGGGTCACTCCAAGGTCACCTACGGACATACTTCTTTCGAAGCGGCTACACCCATGCCGCACGCATCAGGTCGAAGCCCTCGCGGAAGCGATCGTCATGGTCCATCCTAACCACACCTCATCGGGTGCCCTGTGTATGAAGTTATCAGAGTTGACTTCCAGCATCCCAAAGGGGGTGACGGGACGAGCAGCAGCAATCGCTCGCCCGAGGCCAGTGGAAACATTGTTTGTCAACTCTACTTTCGAGTGGAATAGGTTGGATGAAGCTCCTGTATGTACTGTGCTACGAGCGATCAGCGGCACAGCAGTGGCAAAGGCTTTCCTCTATCCCTCCCTCCTTCCCGCTTCTCTCCGTCCCTCTCTCCCTCCCTCGCCCTCTCCCCCCCTCCCTCCCTACCTGCCCCCCCATCCTTGCTTCCTTGTGCATCGCTCCCTCGGGTACCTGGAACCTCTCACGCACGCTGACCTACAGTAAAACGATAGTCCGGTCCTGAAGGGGTAAACAAAAAAAGCCCACCTCTGAAACTTTCGTAATTTTTGTTCACCTGCTGAATACGTAGCTTGGATGAAATTCATTTTCGTACTGTGCCATGTTGACCTGTCGACGACTCCAATGTCGTGATGACTCCTATAGTATGCATGCATGGTCCCGCCTTGTGACGAGGTTGTATCGAGTAATCCTTGCCCCCCTCCATCTCGAAAGGGATGCGGGGTCAAAGGTCAAATGACTAGGGCAAGCAACAAATGAGTTCGCTCCCCTTCCCCCCCCTCTCCTCCCCCGAACTGGCCACACCAGGAATTAAATCAGTTTATTGACGTTGTCATCCGTTTCCAAGAAAATCCACCTCAAAAGGGGTTCTAAGTAAGATGAAGCTCACCCTTCATGCGGCTCGCCCAACACCTCACGGCGCCTCGCGCTTGGTGCAAGCAATGTCCGCCTGGTCGGTGAAAACCCGACATGCTCCGTCCCGGCATTGCAGGGATGCGAAGGGTCTATGGTCATGCGACTAAGGCCATGCATGATAATGAGCACCCCCCCCCTCCTCCCCCCGAAGCAACTCGTTTCTCCCCCCCGCCAACTACCGACACAGCGGTCTTCTTGGTTTATGTGGCAACTTGTACAGCGTACCGCATTATATACCTGATACGTATGTGGGCGGACCCCACTTGAGGCGTTCTACGATAAAGGTTTACCCTATATTTTCTGAGGCTCCTCATTTGAGGGGTTCCATACCTCACCCGAAAACTGACTTCAGCAAGGATCAAATTGCCTCCCGGTGAATAATCCCATGGCCGAAGTATAACAAAACGTCATTTTTAGAAACCAAGATTGGCATTGCGACGATTTTGGGTTAAGGAGCCCCATCAGTTCAGAAATCGTTTGAGCGGAAATGTGCTACCTCTATCGTAGAACACATCCCTTCTTATTTTTGTATAAGGTGTAGATGCGCATCAGTTATCATGCGTATTATTCTTCTACTCCAGAGTTTTCGGAGCCTGTCCTGCCACCACGGACTGCATTGTATTGTGGCGATGAGTTAATCTGAGAACAAAAAACAGCTAAAGCGTGGGCAAAGAAAACTTTCAGTTTCTTTTGTGCAATATATATCCCGATTTTTGTTTATTTTGTGCATTCGTAAGGAGGTGTTTCTTTCAGTTCATGCGCCGGCGGCATGGGTTCTTCTGAACCGGCAGTCCCATGCTGGACACTTTGTGGTTCTTAGGGCCCATCTTCACGAGGGATTTGTTTTTTATGATACTTCTCTGCCACTCTTTTTTTCGTTTGATTTGAGTTGCGTCTGATTGGTCGAAAAGTGAACCACCAAGCAGGCATTTTGGCATTTGATTCGAATTAAACGAAAAAAACAAATTCGATGGGGCTTTTATTTTGCTCTTCGTGCTATTCGATTTGGGGAGTTTGCCCAACTCGACGTGGCGTGTTCCTGAAACCGAAGCAAACTTGAGCCGTGTTGTCGACTGCTTTACAGGTGAGATCCTTCCCGAGAGACAGGGCCACCGCAGCTGCCGCAGCGCGAGGTCCGACGGCCCGTAGCACAGAGTAGACCATCGGCGGTGCCTAAAAAGATTACAAGGTCGTCGCAAACCCAGTTTTGCACCCCTCTTTGCCCAGCAAACCACACGAACGAGCACCGACCAGGTCACGACTTTTTTCAGAGGTTTGATCGCTGTATCCCCGTCGCTGCTGCCTGCGTGGGGCTTTGGGGCTGCGCCAGCCACCCAAGACGTCCCAAGAGCGATAGCCTTATCGGAGGTGCCGGCAGTATTAATCGGCCGCTGACCGCGGCGCCCCGGGGAGGACGCGGGCCGTCGCTCGCCTCGTTGGTTGCCCTCTGGTGTGTGTTGACCCTTGTGCGGTATTCGTTTTTTTTCCTTAATACCCTGTTCCTCGATAGGACCCAAAGGCAAATTTTCCACGAAATAATATTCAAATCGAGTCAAATTCATTTTTTCCTATTCGATTATCACAAAAAAAAAATGTATCGTTAAGACGGGCCCTTACGGCCGCACACTCCTCCCCCCGACATAACACCACAACCACCAACCGCTCCTATGAATTCCTGTGCCTATTCTTCTTCCATCTGCTTCGTGTTCTTTTCACCACCACAGTAAGCTCCGCGAGTGGGTGTAGAACAGAGACCACAAGGAATGCGGTATTCGTAATCGCTCATACAAACCCGACCAACCACAACAAATGGTTACGGGTACACATTCTGGAATTAGCACGCCAACCTCGTTCCTTGGCCGTGCAATGACAATACTTAAATAACGAGCAATGAGTGTGGTTAGGAAACCGCTGGAGCGACCGACAATATCTGGCGTGCCTCTATCGATTATCAGTAGTGATGCGGGGGGGTGGGGTTCATTGCCGAAGAGGGAGAGGCGGAGAGGCACTTGTGTCAACAGGGTATATAGGAGTGCATCTTTACCAGGGGCCCGCCGAGCGCCCCCCATAGTGACGGAACGGTTGAATTATTGGGGGGGGGGTGGCTTCACTAGGCGTTGGAGCTTGCAGGCAGCGTGATAGCAGCAGAGCGTCTTATCTGCTTCCTCTGTGACGGGGCGGCGAGGTGGGAGGAGTGCATCACGTCGACTGGTCGGATTCCACTCTTTGGGGGAAGTACAACGGCCAGGACCACCGCCGTCTTTGACGTCGGCCACGGTCGGCACCGTCGGGGGGGGGGCGAAACTACGGAGACGTGCCCGGTTGGCGGAAAGCGTGTTCGGTGCAGATGCTCATAGGGATCGAGCTGGGTAAATTTTATAGCGCCGGGGCGCCGCGAAAAAGCATCAGTTGTACGGAAGGCGCGCGAAGTTACCGACCTCTCCACCGTAGTGCTCCTTTGCACTGACGATAGTCATGCGTCCTGACGCGTACTACGACCGAGGTAGCACATATGCACTGAAATGCTTTCTGAACGACGGGGCTCCTCAACCCCAAATCGTCGGAATGCCAATCTTGTTTCGAAAAATGACGTTTCTGTATGCTTGGGCCATGGGATTATTCATCGGGATGCAACTTCTTTTTTTCTTGAAACCAGTGTTCGGGTGAGGTATGGAGCTCCTTGAGTGAGAAGCCTCACAAAAATTAGGGTGAGCCTCTACCGTAGAACGGCTCTCCTGCAGGAGAAGGGTTGCAGCGCCGGGGCGTCAGGACTTTGTACGATGAAGTGTGGTGACTGTTCAAGCCGGTGCTACGCGGAAGGCCTGTTTGTATGGGCAAGAATTAAGCCGTCGGAAACTCCCAGTGGCAACATCAGGGGCGAGGAGAATCCATCCCCAGCTGGGGACGACGTCATATGCTGTAGGAACAGGAATGGGCGAAAAAACCAAAGCGACACCTGGTACTTTTTTCCGCGCCACCCAAGGAACATAGAAACAAAGTCAAACGATCTGTGCGAACCGTCCCATCCATCTGTCACGTGTCACACGCGTGTGCATTCATACCGTCTTGAACGTGTTTGGTGTCGTTGTGCAACTGCGTTGCTCGCTTCAACAACCAAAACACTGGAAATCTAAAGGTTCCGAATATCCTACGAGCTAACTCTTGGAAAGTACCCCGTACAAACTCTAACAGCATGTAAGTCAGTTTCGAGGGTGGCCATCTTCGTATATTTGTGGCCTGTGGGCTGGACCTCGCCGCAGCACACTGAACCCAAGGAGATTGGGTAGCGGACGCGTTTCACACCACCCCACGGCCGGTCCTACCGAACAATGAGCATGTGTTTTGTGGATTACTGTACGGAATTGGCTGGCAAGGAGCTTGGCTAGGAAACCGCTGGAGCCACTGCCAGCGTCTGGAATGCCTCTATCGGTCAGTAGTGATGCGGGGGGGGGGGGAAGTTTATTGCCGAGGGGGTAGAGTCACTTGCGTGATAGAGTAGGAGCGTAACTTTGGCATGAGCCCGTCGATCACCCCCCGCAGTCAAGGAGCGGTTGCAAGCATGGAGGAGGTGTCTTTATGATGTGCTGGTGAAGGTCTGCAAGTCGGGAGCGACATGATAGGAGCAGGGCGTCCTCTCCACTTCCTTCATGCCTGGGGTGGCTCAGTGGGAGGAGTGCGGCTTGTTGGCTACTCAGAGCCCACTCTTTGGGGAACGTGCAAGGGCCAGGACTGCCACCCTCGTCAACATCGGTGAAGGTCAGAACCGTCAGAGGGGGAGCGAAACTACGGAGACGTGTCCGGTTGGCGGAATGCCTGTTCGGTGTAGACGCTCACAGGGGTGGGGTAAGGGAGGGGTTTACAGCGCCGGGGCGCTGGGAAAGGGCGGAGGGCCTGCTATACGGAAGGCGCGCGCTGTTACCAGGATTGGTCATGATGCTCGTTTGCACCAACTATAGTTATTCGTTCGGCAGGGGGGTATTGCAGCACGGGGGCACCAGGAGTTAGTGCGATAAAGCGTAGTGACTGTGCTACACCGACGGCCTACTTGTATGGGCAGGGATGAAGCTGTTGGAAGTTCCCTGCCGCAACACTAAGGGCAAGGAGGATCTGTCCCCGGCTGGAGACGCCGTCGTATCCTGTGGAGAATCAGATGTGGTTTGAAAAATATAAAATCATTACCTGGTACGTATTCAGTGCCACCGAAGGAACGGAGAAACAAAATCAAGCATTCCGTGCCAACCGTCCCATCCACCTGTCACATATCACCCGTCACACGTCATGCATCCATATTGTTGGCGATCCCGTTTGATGACTCGTTGATCAACCACATTGCCCGAATATGTAGCCCTTCTAGTCAGCTCCTCCACGCTTTGGCCCCGCCTTTTTAGTACCAAGAGCCAGCTACCGCAGAAGAATGACTTGCCTTGCAGCGATAATAGGGCTCAGATGTCCGGCCTCCAACCCGCTATGGAGATTCACCCAGGTAGTAGTCTATGCCTGAACTCAATAAGCTTTTGGCGGGATGATAATGGAGAGAAGCCCTAAAAGTGCAGTACATCGCAGTGCTGCACGTCGGGAATCAGAATTTCATACAAGCGTTTCATAAGAGGACATTATAATACTGCACCTGCTTGGCAAAGGGTGAGCTCTATATCATGCATGATGCGCGCGTAGACGAATTTTGTAACATGGTGTCCAATCCGAGAGTCGAACTCGGTTTCCATCGCATGTACTTGTAGCGCTCGTTCCACGACAGAACATTGTCTAATTATGGTCTATCGATAAGATGCCTACCAGGCACTGGGTACTGATTACCTACCTGACGGTCCCGAAACTCCGATAATGTGTTGGGAATTTCCTTCCGTAGTACAGACACCGTAGCTTATAGGTGACACACCTTCGTCCAGGTTAAAGAAACAGTATGCGGACCCTGGGCGCGCTGGAGATGTCTGGGATGAGTACCAGGTACTTTTGGGAAAAAATGGCTTCTTGCGAAAGGCAGCACATATCACCACACAATGGAACAATTGGCCTGGATGTTTCGTCATTAGTACCTGGTACACTTTATGAAGTCCGTGCAATATGTAAGACTGAGCGTAGGGGGATAGAGACCGCCCAGTATTACTAAGTGAAATTAATATTCGGTGTGGTAAGTCCACACCGACACTTGGGTGAATACGGCGAGGTTCCGAGGCCGGGGATACCGAGCAATCGGGAGATTGTTGTACCTCTGTAGCCGCTGTACACTTTATGACGAAGCGCGTATACTATGCATGCCCCCTTTTACGATTTTAATATCAGCAACAAAAGTTGATTCATCCGGCACTCTGGGGTCGTTGTAACGATACCCACTCGCTGTGTGGAATACAAGGAACTCCATACCCCCCAACAACACAAAAAAACTGCACCCAGGAGAACAGCACTCGAACGAAGATCATTGTATGTAATACAAATAGTCTTACAGAAGCTATATGCTTACAAATCTCGTTCATCACCGTCATTTACCGCCTGTTTAAATGGCAGTAGTGGTGAACGTTTCGACACACACCAAGCGCACACACCCCTGTTCTTCTCTATGGAACGACGTACAGGCAGTGCGTGACACCGTGTTTAGGTCGCCGTTGCCGCTGTTGCTGCTGCGGGGATGTTTGTTAACGTCAGCCTCAAGTCCGCCAATTCGTGCTGCAATGAGAGAACGGTGTCTTCGAGTGCCTGCCAAACGTTTGGTGCCAGCGGGGACACGGGGGAAAAAAAGACAACGATTGTAGTCAATTAGGCTTCAGTCTCGACCTTGTTTTTATGGTGATACAACGGGCCCGAGAGTTTTCGAGAAAATCACACGGCGAAAGGGTCCCAGGAGGCAATGCGAATCAAACCCTGAGAGATCCGCCTTCCTGTAAATAAATGGGTAGCTAGCGATGTGGGGGCCCCGGCCACACTCCCTCCTTTCGGCTAGATCGCTCAATCTTCGTGGCGATCCCTCAAGCAACAAGAGCGCCGACAAAGATAGAGCTAGAAGATGGCTTAGGCGTACGTCACTCAGGCTGCGTGGGACTGCTGTGGGAACGCAAGTCGCAGTTTTAGCATGAGCTCGACAAACTTCGACGTGTCTAGGTAGCGGTTGGGTTCTTGCGTGCCGCACAACGTGTGGGGCTTGCGAGTAATGCCCGGAAACTACTAAATGCGAGTATGGTATTTCATCAAATAATACTGGTACGCCAGCTGAGAATTCGACCGGGAGCTAATACATGGTGTTGAAGCATGATCACATCTTGGCAGGCCGATAAGGCAGGAGTTTCCTCTCCGTCATGATACAGACGCCAACCTGAGGAGGGAGTTGTCACTATCATGAACGATGCACGCGCAGCTTGACTCTGTAACATGGTGTCCAATCCGAGAATCGAGGCTTGGCTCTGCTGTAACACACACCATCGGCCACACGTAGCAACCTGTCGATGCTGGGTCAGGGGATGATACCTTTAGCGTCAGAACTACACTGCAAGGAGACGTAAACCATCGTCGCAGGATGACCCTGTATGCCCGTGCTGTAGATTACTCACCCTAAACCGTAGGCGAGACCACGCTTCTCTTTTGGTTGTTATGGTATATACCGGGGCCCCGAAAGGATTATGCAAGATGTGCCAAACAAAGAACTCCTCTATCTGACAGCTGAGGAGGTGCTTTATTACGGGTGACCATAGTTAATACCTGGTAGGACCTACGGTACACACAAAACCTATATCTTTACCCATTTTAACTAACAATATACAATGGTCCTATTTACTATGTTCTCCCGTAATAGTTGGTTTTTATATGTATCATCAGCCGCCGTGTAAAATTAATTAAGTAGCACCATTCCTACATGTCAGAAATTTAGGGATCGTCTGGTCATTAATAAGAATACTAAAACAGCCCATACATTTCCGTACAGAGTGGTAGCTGAAGGTGTATTTAGCCGCTTGCCCGCAATATAATAGGTATACCGGATAGGTGGCTATTGTTATGAGGACAGAATGCTAAGCTATACGCACCGGCGCACAGGTGGCCGAGACTCTCTCCTTGAACACTGTAGGCGTAAAACAATCCTTGTGGGGGCATCGAATAATCTATAACAACACACCCTTAGGCGTGCCGAATTGAGAGGCTGTCGACACCTTGTGGGGTTAGTTATATTGTTCAATGTGTCCGCAACAATGTAGCAAACTAAAAAGTGTCGACAACCTCTCGATTTCGTACGCATAATGGTGCGTAGACTACGTCGTCCAATGTCTCCACAAGGAGTTTTTAGGCCCACACTGTGCAAGTGTGGGGGGGGGGGTGTACTCGATAGGAGTTATGTACTCGATCTCATGCATGGCCGTAGTCGTATGACCATAGACCCTCGCATCCCTACAATGCCGGGACGGAGCATGTCGGGTTTTCACTAACCAGGCAGACATTGCTTGCACCAAGCGCGAAGCGCCGTGAGGTGTCTGGCGAGTGGCATGAAGGGTGAGCTGCATCCTACTAAGAACCGCTTTAGAGGCGGACTTGCATATGGACGACAGCTTCAATGAGTTGATTTAATTTCCGGTGTAGGCATTTCCAGAGACAGCAATGGGAAAAGTGCAAGTGGGGGGGGGGCGTCCAGTTGTGTGACAAACACCTCCCGACTCGCCTCCTGATTGCTCTTATTGCGGCATTGAGTGGTCCGACGACACTCCGAGCATTGCATACGTCTATTATTAATAGTAGCATGTATAATCCAATGCGGACTATTCACATAATAGTGACCGTGCAAGCTTTTATTCGGAGCTATCGTGGCTTTGACGGTCCGAATAGGTTCTTCATTGTTGTGTCTAGAGGTTGTAGAGTTGGATCAGACTATTTCACACTCGTTGTGGCGTACCAATCGCTCGTTTTCTGCTCACTGATGTGTTCGTCTGGCCTTAGAATGCCAGCACCGTTATGGTCTCGCCATTTACCCACCTGTTTACATCGACATGCATAAAAGTACAACATAAACCTGGCAAAGCGCTAACACGTTACATGCGTCTAGTCTGGTAAACCTCGGGATTGAAACTTGCAAAGCTCTACCGCAGGAACCAAGACACGCCTCGGTGCATAGTGCTGTAAATTTCGCTGTAGCAAAGGAGCGAGTATGACTCACCTGCAGTCTAGCTTCCGCTTCTCGCTGGTGACTAGACACTATGCTATCGAGCTCCTTCAGTCCTTCTACCAACAAAGGAGCAAAGCCAGCGTAGCTCACGGCGAGGAATGGCCCCGATTTTCCATCCGCACTGCAACAGCAGCAATAGCAACAGGACACCAGGAGGAAGCCCGTGGTTCTAGTAAATGACGTACCAATACAACAGCATAGTATGTTACGATATTTCACCCTGCCGTAGAGCTCCAAGAATGAAATGCTCGTGTATACCTATCTACGTGAAGCAAGAGCAGGGCATGTTTGCAACAACCGGGTACGAACAAACGTTGGTTTCGATGTGAAAACCAATTAGTATGGTCTATACTGGTACAAAGTGCGATATACAATAGAGTCCTCAGTACGACCATAGTCTGTACTAGTACAAAGTACGATATACAGTAGAGTCCTTAGTACGACCAAAAGTTTCTTCGAAGAGCTAAAGATGAATGTGGTCGATACAGAAAAGCAAAAGCCGCTACCTTTGGTTGGCGGTTTTGGGGCTAGACCAAGGACAACTTTCGACTCTCGAATGGGAGGGCTCGTTATTGATGTGAGGCTGCAAAAGTCCACTTCGTGCCGTCTTTTTGTTCTGTTTGTATTTAACCAGGTGTTCCATTTTTCGTTGATGTCCAGCTCAACGATCGACCCCTCGTACCCAGTAGGAAGAAAAAATACCAAAACAAATGAAACGAGAAAAATACTCGTGCATGTACGTCAACGTGGTACTCGATTATCTTGATCGCTATACCCCACAACTCTCTATGATCATTCGACTACGGCCGTGCATGACACGAGTACACCTCCCCCCCCCCCCCCCCCCATTAAGCCAAAACACTAGCCCCGTGGTGCCTGCGAACAAGCATGCATGCAAACGAACTCGTTAAAACATTGCCGCGAGGCCCTTCACAATTCGGGTCAGCTACTAACTACCAAACTAATGCAGTACGAACCGAGACGGAGAGATGCGAAACGATTCAAACGGCTTCGTATTGGTTTTATTTCGCTCACCCATAGAGAGGACGCTGTGGGGACGTGGGGGTGTACTCGATAGGAGATATGTACTCGATCTCATGCATGGCCGTAGTCGTATGACCATAGACCCTCGCATCCCTACAATGCCGGGACGGAGCGTGTCGGGTTTTCACCGACCAGGCAGACATTGCTTGCACCAAGCGCGAAGCGCCGTGAGGTGTCTGGCGAGTGGCATGAAGGGTGAGCTGCATCCTACTAAGAACCGTTTGTGAGGCAGACTTGCATATGGATGACAGCTTCAATGAGCTAATTTAATTTCCGGTGTAGGCACTACCAGAGACAGCAATGGAAGTACTATGTAACTGCCTCGTGGGTACCTTACCTTGAACTCTACGTAATGCGATCAATTCCCTAGTGCGGAGTAAAGGTCCCTTACCTCGCACAAATGATCTAACTCGACAACCAGCTTTGGACGACCGCCAAAGAAGAAAAAACAAAACGGGGCCCTGGTTGTCTAGCTCACGTAGTGAGCGGCATGTTTTACAGTGTCGTTGCCAACCGACGCCAACCCAACCTATATTAAAGGAGCGGGGGGGGGCGTGTGGGGGGGAAATCGCTCAGTCATGCGGCAATGTACCACCGGAAAAACGCCGCAATATCCATCAATGCGCAGTTAATTCTCGGAAGCGTTTTCGGTCGTTCGCCCGAGATGAATAAAGCCACCAGAAGGGGAATACGTCACCTCCATCGAGGGGCCGTAAAAAGGAAGTAAAAGCCACTTTGCTACGTAGCAGTAGCCAGCAGCCTACCGAGTCCCTGGCCGGTGACATAGTCGCCTGTAGCGCGTAGGCTACAGCAGCACAACGTGATACGGCATTACAACCAGGGCGGTATATCGACTGTTGATTCGGTAGATATACGGCACAATAAAAAAACGGCTTTGTGGATGATATTATAAAACCTCGGGAACTCCAAATAATCGTGCCGACAAATGACGGTCATGAATTGTCGGGTGTTCTACATGTAGTAGGAGAGTCTCCGTGTCTTATCCTGTTTTTCTCGAGCTGAGACAAGAATGCTTCTTGCACACACTTCTCTGCTTCTCCTTATCTTCCTGGACACCACTGATATTCAACATGACTGGACTTGGAGCGCTTCTCTTCTCATAAAAAATCCGCGCTAAAGCTCACGCAGCAATCCGTCAGCTGACTCCGACTGACGCTGCTTCCTGCAGGCTTTCTGGCGCAACACAGCAGCCGTGCATCACATGCATCATGCAGAGGTCCGGCCAAACTTGGTAAGCTAAGCAAGGATGCATTTCTTGCAGGATTAACATGTAAAAAGTCCGGGGTTCCACCGAGCCACACTGCTTTGCAATTCTGCTGGCGTTCTATGCATACCCTGTGGTCGATATAATCGTATTGTGGGCTAATTGTCAGGGTAACAGGGACACCGAGATGCGACTCAGCTTTAGGATGCTGCACACGATTTTAACCATGGTGGTCGGTGTCGATTCTGAAGAGGGGTATGGTGGAAACATCTAGCACCAATAGGCCGCCCGAGGCTGAACACATGGCCGACGGTAGATACAGCTATTCCCGGTGCTGCTATTGTTAGTTGCTAACCAAGTCCAGATACCGCAAAACGTCGGCAAAACCACATACAGAAAGCCAATTTACAACGGCATGTTGCAAGCGCGAGGGGCGTACCTGTGCACAAGCTCGGGCACGACGTCTTGAACTTCTTGCGCGATGAAACCAATGTTGCGTTCAGTGTCCCCGTCGCCCCTAGGTATCGCGCGTTTCAAGACGTCTTCTTTCCATTTGAAGGTGACCTGTAAGAAACGGGCCATACCGGCAGCGCAATGTCTTGCTGAACAAGATGTATCGGTGGAGTAACGCGTTTGGACCAAAAAAACATTACCCAAATTATGAACCAGCAAGGCGCCCGCCCCGACGGTGGACGTGGGTGTCCCCGAGCCCTTCAACGGTACAGGGCCCTGGTTTGAGTCCCACTCGGGTTTGTTTTCTTGTGGACACTGCCGAGCGAAAATTATACAGCCCCTCGATGAAAACGTCAGCAAGCAAAATCCGAGGTGAGTCGACGAACCATAGAACACTTGATGGCCTCATCGTGCGATGAGCATCAAGGTGCGTGCTTCAAAGTGCTTGAGTGGAAGGGTGAAGGGAGCCCCGCCTTGAGACGCCAGGACACATGTTCCAACAAGTAAAGGGCAAGGATCGAGCCTATGAGCTAAACTACTGAACATAAGTAAAACCGGAGTCTATATCCTCGAAACATCAAGAATGTGGAAGCCAAGCCTGAGCAAGGACCGTTTATTGCAACGCCACCGCGGTGGAACGTTTAGCAAGAACGTGCAATCGAAAGCTTGAAAGTCCCTCAAGCAACTAGATAATGAACGCGTACTGTATCAGGCCAACGGATGATTCTCGCGAAAAATGCGTAGCTCAACTTTGTGTGGATGTTTGCATCATGCACTCACCCCTCTGACAAGCGAAAGTCGATAGAGAGTGCCGCCAAGAGGAGAAATATCTCTCTTAAACCGGCGGTCGGAAGTCACGGCGTGGCTAGCGGCCCACGCCGTTCCAGTCACAAAAAGATCGCCGGTGATCGAACCATCCCCACCAGCACTGATGCCGCCCGCAGTCACGTCGAGGTTTCCTGCAGACACCGTGAGGTTGCCTGCTGTGACTTTGATATTCCCGGTGTCGACATCCAAGTCGCCCGAGGTCAACGTGATGGACGCCGAGCTGGTGATGCCTGTCGCAGTGATCAATGCCGAGCTGGAGACACCCGCCGCCGACACGAACCCACCGGCGGTGATTGTGCCAGCCGTCACGCCGAGATCACCTGCCGTGACGGTGAGGCCACCTTGCGTGACTTTGATATTCCCGGTGTCGACATCCAAGTCGCCCGATGTCAAGGTGATGGACACCGAGCTGGTGATGCCTGTCGCAGTGATCAATGCCGAGCTGGAGACACCCGCCGCCGATACGAACCCACCGGCGGTGATTGTGCCAGCCGTCACGCCGAGATTACCTGCCGTGACGGTGAGGCCACCTTGCGTGACTTTGATATTCCCGGTGTCGACATCCAAGTCGCCCGAGGTCAAGGTGATGGACGCCGAGCTGGTGATGCCTGTCGCAGTGATCAATGCCGAGCTGGAGACACCCGCCGCCGACACGAACCCACCGGCGGTGATTGTGCCATCCGTCACGCCGAGATTACCTGCCGTGACGGTGAGGCCACCTTGCGTGACTTTGATATTCCCGGTGTCGACATCCAAGTCGCCCGAGGTCAAGGTGATGGACGCGGTGCTAGTGATGCCTGTCGCAGTGATCAATGCCGAGCTGGAGACACCCGCCGCCGACACGAACCCACCGGCGGTGATTGTGCCATCCGTCACACCGAGATTACCTGCCGTGACGGTGATGCCACCTTGCGTGACTTTGATATTCCCGGTGTCGACATCCAAGTCGCCCGAGGTCAACGTGATGGACGCGGTGCTGGTGATGCCTGTCGCAGTGATCAATGCCGAGCTGGAGACACCCGCCGCCGACACGAACCCACCGGCGGTGATTGTGCCATCCGTCACACCGAGGTTACCTGCCGTGACGGTGAGGCCACCTTGCGTGACTTTGATATTCCCGGTGTCGACATCCAAGTCGCCCGAGGTCAAGGTGATGGACGCCGAGCTGGTGATGCCTGTCGCAGTGATCAATGCCGAGCTGGAGACACCCGCCGCCGACACGAACCCACCGGCGGTGATTGTGCCAGCGGTCACGCCGAGATTACCTGCCGTGACGGTGATGCCACCTTGCGTGACTTTGATATTCCCGGTGTCGACATCCAAGTCGCCCGAGGTCAAGGTGATGGACGCGGTGCTAGTGATGCCTGTCGTAGTGATCAATGCCGAGCTGGAGACACCCGCCGCCGACACGAACCCACCGGCGGTGATTGTGCCAGCCGTCACGCCGAGATCACCTGCCGTGACGGTGATGCCACCTTGCGTGACTTTGATATTCCCGGCGTCGACATCCAAGTCGCCCGAGGTCAAGGTGATGGACGCGGTGCTAGTGATGCCTGTCGCAGTGATCAATGCCGAGCTGTTGACACCCGCCGCCGACACGAACCCACCGGCGGTGATTGTGCCAGCCGTCACGCCGAGATTACCTGCCGTGACGGTGATGCCACCTTGCGTGACTTCGATATTCCCGGCGTCGACATCCAAGTCGCCCGAGGTCAACGTGATGGACGCGGTGCTGGTGATGCCTGTCGCAGTGATCAATGCCGAGCTGGAGACACCCGCCGCCGACACGAACCCACCGGCGGTGATTGTGCCAGCGGTCACACCGAGATTACCTGCCGTGACGGTGATGCCACCTTGCGTGACTTTGATATTCCCGGTGTCGACATCCAAGTCGCCCGAGGTCAAGGTGATGGACACCGAGCTGGTGATGCCTGTCGCAGTGATCAATGCCGAGCTGGAGACACCCGCCGCCGATACGAACCCACCGGCGGTGATTGTGCCAGCCGTCACGCCGAGATTACCTGCCGTGACGGTGATGCCACCTTGCGTGACTTTGATATTCCCGGTGTCGACATCCAAGTCGCCCGATGTCAAGGTGATGGACGCGGTGCTAGTGATGCCTGTCGCAGTGATCAATGCCGAGCTGGAGACACCCGCCGCCGACACGAACCCACCGGCGGTGATTGTGCCATCCGTCACACCGAGATTACCTGCCGTGACGGTGATGCCACCTTGCGTGACTTTGATATTCCCGGTGTCGACATCCAAGTCGCCCGAGGTCAAGGTGATGGACGCGGTGCTGGTGATGCCTGTCGCAGTGATCAATGCCGAGCTGGAGACACCCGCCGCCGACACGAACCCACCGGCGGTGATTGTGCCATCCGTCACACCGAGGTTACCCTCCGTGACGGTGAGGCCACCTTGCGTGACTTTGATATTCCCGGTGTCGACATCCAAGTCGCCCGAGGTCAAGGTGATGGACACCGAGCTGGTGATGCCTGTCGCAGTGATCAATGCCGAGCTGGAGACACCCGCCGCCGACACGAACCCACCGGCGGTGATTGTGCCAGCGGTCACGCCGAGATTACCTGCCGTGACGGTGATGCCACCTTGCGTGACTTTGATATTCCCGGTGTCGACATCCAAGTCGCCCGAGGTCAAGGTGATGGACGCGGTGCTAGTGATGCCTGTCGTAGTGATCAATGCCGAGCTGGAGACACCCGCCGCCGACACGAACCCACCGGCGGTGATTGTGCCAGCCGTCACGCCGAGATCACCTGCCGTGACGGTGATGCCACCTTGCGTGACTTTGATATTCCCGGCGTCGACATCCAAGTCGCCCGAGGTCAAGGTGATGGACGCGGTGCTAGTGATGCCTGTCGCAGTGATCAATGCCGAGCTGTTGACACCCGCCGCCGACACGAACCCACCGGCGGTGATTGTGCCAGCCGTCACGCCGAGATTACCTGCCGTGACGGTGATGCCACCTTGCGTGACTTTGATATTCCCGGTGTCGACATCCAAGTCGCCCGAGGTCAAGGTGATGGACACCGAGCTGGTGATGCCTGTCGCAGTGATCAATGCCGAGCTGGAGACACCCGCCGCCGACACGAACCCACCGGCGGTGATTGTGCCAGCCGTCACGCCGAGATCACCTGCCGTGACGGTGAGGCCACCTTGCGTGACTTTGATATTCCCGGCGTCGACATCCAAGTCGCCCGAGGTCAAGGTGATGGACGCGGTGCTAGTGATGCCTGTCGCAGTGATCAATGCCGAGCTGTTGACACCCGCCGCCGACACGAACCCACCGGCGGTGATTGTGCCAGCCGTCACGCCGAGATTACCTGCCGTGACGGTGATGCCACCTTGCGTGACTTCGATATTCCCGGTGTCGACATCCAAGTCGCCCGAGGTCAACGTGATGGACGCGGTGCTGGTGATGCCTGTCGCAGTGATCAATGCCGAGCTGGAGACACCCGCCGCCGACACGAACCCACCGGCGGTGATTGTGCCAGCGGTCACGCCGAGATTACCTGCCGTGACGGTGATGCCACCTTGCGTGACTTTGATATTCCCGGTGTCGACATCCAAGTCGCCCGATGTCAAGGTGATGGACACCGAGCTGGTGATGCCTGTCGCAGTGATCAATGCCGAGCTGGAGACACCCGCCGCCGATACGAACCCACCGGCGGTGATTGTGCCAGCCGTCACGCCGAGATTACCTGCCGTGACGGTGATGCCACCTTGCGTGACTTTGATATTCCCGGTGTCGACATCCAAGTCGCCCGATGTCAAGGTGATGGACGCGGTGCTAGTGATGCCTGTCGCAGTGATCAATGCCGAGCTGGAGACACCCGCCGCCGACACGAACCCACCGGCGGTGATTGTGCCATCCGTCACGCCGAGATTACCTGCCGTGACGGTGATGCCACCTTGCGTGACTTTGATATTCCCGGTGTCGACATCCAAGTCGCCCGAGGTCAACGTGATGGACGCGGTGCTGGTGATGCCTGTCGCAGTGATCAATGCCGAGCTGGAGACACCCGCCGCCGACACGAACCCACCGGCAGTGATTGTGCCAGCCGTCACGCCGAGATCACCTGCCGTGACGGTGATGCCACCTTGCGTGACTTTGATATTCCCGGCGTCGACATCCAAGTCGCCCGAGGTCAAGGTGATGGACGCGGTGCTAGTGATGCCTGTCGCAGTGATCAATGCCGAGCTGTTGACACCCGCCGCCGACACGAACCCACCGGCGGTGATTGTGCCAGCCGTCACGCCGAGATTACCTGCCGTGACGGTGATGCCACCTTGCGTGACTTCGATATTCCCGGCGTCGACATCCAAGTCGCCCGAGGTCAACGTGATGGACGCGGTGCTGGTGATGCCTGTCGCAGTGATCAATGCCGAGCTGGAGACACCCGCCGCCGACACGAACCCACCGGCGGTGATTGTGCCAGCGGTCACGCCGAGATTACCTGCCGTGACGGTGATGCCACCTTGCGTGACTTTGATATTCCCGGTGTCGACATCCAAGTCGCCCGATGTCAAGGTGATGGACACCGAGCTGGTGATGCCTGTCGCAGTGATCAATGCCGAGCTGGAGACACCCGCCGCCGATACGAACCCACCGGCGGTGATTGTGCCAGCCGTCACGCCGAGATTACCTGCCGTGACGGTGATGCCACCTTGCGTGACTTTGATATTCCCGGTGTCGACATCCAAGTCGCCCGATGTCAAGGTGATGGACGCGGTGCTAGTGATGCCTGTCGCAGTGATCAATGCCGAGCTGGAGACACCCGCCGCCGACACGAACCCACCGGCGGTGATTGTGCCATCCGTCACGCCGAGATTACCTGCCGTGACGGTGATGCCACCTTGCGTGACTTTGATATTCCCGGTGTCGACATCCAAGTCGCCCGAGGTCAACGTGATGGACGCGGTGCTGGTGATGCCTGTCGCAGTGATCAATGCCGAGCTGGAGACACCCGCCGCCGACACGAACCCACCGGCGGTGATTGTGCCATCCGTCACACCGAGGTTACCCTCCGTGACGGTGATGCCACCTTGCGTGACTTTGATATTCCCGGTGTCGACATCCAAGTCGCCCGAGGTCAAGGTGATGGACGCCGAGCTGGTGATGCCTGTCGCAGTGATCAATGCCGAGCTGGAGACACCCGCCGCCGACACGAACCCACCGGCGGTGATTGTGCCAGCCGTCACGCCGAGATTACCTGCCGTGACGGTGAGGCCACCTTGCGTGACTTTGATATTCCCGGTGTCGACATCCAAGTCGCCCGAGGTCAAGGTGATGGACGCGGTGCTAGTGATGCCTGTCGCAGTGATCAATGCCGAGCTGGAGACACCCGCCGCCGACACGAACCCACCGGCGGTGATTGTGCCAGCCGTCACACCGAGATTACCTGCCGTGACGGTGATGCCACCTTGCGTGACTTTGATATTCCCGGTGTCGACATCCAAGTCACCCGAGGTCAACGTGATGGACACCGAGCTGGTGATGCCTGTCGCAGTGATCAATGCCGAGCTGGAGACACCCGCCGCCGATACGAACCCACCGGCGGTGATTGTGCCATCCGTCACGCCGAGATTACCTGCCGTGACGGTGATGCCACCTTGCGTGACTTCGATATTCCCGGTGTCGACATCCAAGTCGCCCGATGTCAAGGTGACGGATGCCGAGCTGATGACACCCGCTGCCTCCATCTTTCCTCCGGCTATTATGTCCCCACCGACTGCATTTATGGCCCCCGTCGCGACGCTTATGTCTCCCGAGTCTATGGTCAGCCCTCCCGCTGTTATCGTTAGTCCGCCAGCCGTTATTGTAGCCCCCCCCGATACTACAGTTAGACCTCCTGTGATTTCGGCTCCTCCTGAATCAATGGTTACCGAGTCGGAGCTTGTGATCCCTTGTATTGTAAGCACGCCTGTTGCCGCGGTGACGTCCCCCGAGCAGATGATATTCCCGTCTACTGTTACGCTGCCCGTAGCAGTGATGCTGGCGATGGTCAGATCGCCGTTGTCAGCCGCAATGGAACCGTTAGCTACAGTGAGGCTCCCCTGTGAAATGGTTTCCCCCCCCTCCGAAATTAGCAAGCCACCCATACCTATTGTAGTCTGGAGGGGGAGAGCAGAGGGTTTGACCCGGGAGGGATGCCTGTGAAAAACATGGGTACGCTCGGCACGAATGCTCAGTCATTGCAGAGGCAAGCACGCCCGCTGACGTACTGAATGTTATGGAGTGTCGTAACAAGTCTGACAGCGAGTCCTTTTATAGTGCCCTGAGACGATACATACTACCCGTTTATCACGCTTCCCTCAAATAACAAGCAACGTGCCAACGTGTTGAAGCGACGCAGATTCGGAGGAACCCATCCAATCGCAACCACGGATACGCGCCTGCTCGAGCGCATACCATTTTTCGCACGTACCAGGTATCTGAATAAATGTGTTTGTACTGTAGCTACTTAACGGTGAGCCGCTTGGGTGCAGAGGACACCAGGCTATGATACCAGAGACACGTTTATCGCAGGAAAACTGGCTTCCCCCCCCCTATATATTATATATAGGTTGGGTTGGCGTCGATTGACAACGTCACTGTAAAAATATGTCGCTCACTGCGTGAGCTAGACAGCCAGGGTACCGCTTCTTGTTTCGTATTGTTTTGTTTGGCGGTCGGTCACAGCTGGTGGTCAAGTTGGATCACCTATGCGGGGTGGAAAACCTTCACTCAGCACAAGGGGGATAATCGGACCACGTAGTGTTTATGGTAAGGCACCCAAGAGGCAGACACATAGTTTTCCTTGTTGTTTCCGGAAATTACACTAACTCATTGAAGCTGTCATCTATATGTGAGTCCGCCTCACAAGTGGTTCATAGTAGGATGCTGTTCACCTTTCATGCAACTCGCCCAACAGCTCACGACGCCTCGCGCTTCGTGCAAGCAATGTATGCCTGGTCGATGAAAACCCGACGTGCTCCGCCCCGGCATTGTAGGGATGCAAGGGTCTATGGTCATGCGACTACGGCCATGCATACTATCGAGTACACCGTAACGCGTGGTGTGTATATGGTAAGGCACCCACGAGGCAATTACATAGTACTCCCATTGCTGTCTCTGGAAGTGGCTACACCGGAAATTAAATTAGCTCATTGAAGCTGTCATCCATATGCATGTCCGCCTCACAAGCGGTTCTTAGTAGGATGCAGCCCCCCCTTCATGCGACATGCCTGGTACCTCACGGCGGTCCGCGCTTGGTGCAAGCAACGTCTACCTGGTCGGTGAAAACCCGACACGCTCCGTCCCGACGTTGTAGGGATGCGAGAGTCTATGGTCATACGACTACGGTCATGCGTGTAATAGGTAACCCCCTTCCTCCCTCCCCGTCCCTCCACCCTCCGTCCTCGCAGTCGTCCCACCCAAGAGATATTCCTACGCTAAACATCCGGGTAGAAGATACTCGCAAGGTGTGCGTGCGCTATACTACACCACGTTCATTTAGAACGACTCACCTGGCCATCTCCTCGAACAGCAAACACGACTGTCGAATCGTCTTGTGCTTCGAAATGGTTGTAGGAGGTCGACGACACCGTAGATGCCGAAGTAGAAATCACGTTTCCGACAAAGCTAGGGCCTAAAACCATTCACCCGCCGGGTACGCGTGCGCATGAATGTGCGGCAGCGAGCGATGAAGCAATGGTGAGCTGCCGGGGCTGGCGTGGCGTGATATTTCATCAGGCGGTGCCCATTACGTTCAGCGGTATTCCAGCAGGCAGAACCCGTTTACGTTCAATGTCGCGAATCGCTGACGCAAACACCTCTCCTGCAAAGGCGACAGGTGTTGATACCCGTCAAAAGCGTGTCGATGTATGCTGCTTGCAGATTTGATTTACACTGCTGTTATCTTGCGTTCGAGTGCTCCTACAGGAGGGCCGTCATGAGCGCTAGGGCCGTGTTACGGAGGCAGGTATTGGGGTCGCACTTGTGATTCCCACCGTTTCTCACTGACGGGGGCGTTCTTCAACCATTGCAACTCCCACACTACCCAATACCGTTGGATCCTATGTGCAGATGGTTGAGCACGTCACAGTATTTTTCTTTGGATCCTTAGCTCGTGGGGGACTACGTATCGGGGTTCAGCTCTCATGTTTTCCTCAGACTCGGTTGCTGGGCGATACAGAGCTCCACGAGCACGGGATATTCTTGAAAAATTGGGCGCTACCCCTACCCTACCCAGCGGCAGCATGCGTCGCTCTCCCAATAGATATATTACGACTTACCGCGAAAGAGCGTTGGGCTCGTACAGTGGTGGGTGCGATCGTTTTCCAATGCTCAATTTTTCCAGAGCGGGAAGGTTAAGGTTGCCAATGTCGAACAGCAACAAGGGTGCTTTCGGAACTATCTGGTCGTAAGCCTTCCGAAAATATAATGTCCGACCTTAGCGCCATCACCGTTGTCGAATAAAACGAGCAGCGCTTGAAAAACGATCGCACCGCTGTGCGAACTCAACGTTACTCAAGGTACCATTGCGGAACGAGAGAGCCGCTCCGAATGCGCTCCACCGATCAGCACGTATTGCGTCGGGTAGACCGTCAAGTGCAAACCTCCGCTTGCTTTCAATATTTCACTGTCATTCCATTGCCACTGGCATTAAGCAACATCCCTGCTTAGGACTCACTGGTGGCCGACACCGCGAGCGGGTCTGCACTTGTTGACGACGTGGATATGTTTCCGCCATCTTCAGTCACCAGCAATCCACCGCTTTGGACCTCGAGTCCGCCGGCCTCGATTACCAGTCCCCTGCAGACGGTAGGGAAAACACGGAAGGGTGCGGTGGTGTCCGGTACCATGGTAGCTCTGTAGATCCGATTCGTTGCTATTTGCTGATAGCAACTGGTTTCACCCAAGAGGGCACCAGGAGGTCGCATAAACGAAGTGCGCATGCCCTCTGTATGCCAGGGATTGCGGTTGGTCAATGCAATACTAACGAGATCTGTTTCCTCCGAAGTTTCTAGAGGAAACTATTTGGTGCGGCGCTCACCCTGACGTGAGTACCAGCTCCGCGATCTCGATGTATCCATCTCCGCGCACCTGGAAGACCACAGTGTTTTCCGCTGTACACTCTATGAAGTTGAAGTCGGCTGCGGCCTGCGAAAGAGACGAAGTTGGGTTTAACAGGGTACATAGGAGGTAGAGGAAAGCCTTGCACGCCGTAAATCTGACATATCACACCAGGAAGCGCTGCCTCCACCTTGGTTTGTCGCTTGGAGGACTGCAGTGCACCCGAAGCGATCCGGACACATACCTCGACCCCCCGTCGTAGCTTTAGCTTTCCTACCCCTTCTCCTCCTCAGGTGCCGGAAATGAGTCTCGCCTTCAACCAATACCTCCCCCTCCTGTAGTTCCCGCTTGGGCAGGCTCTCCCCTATTTAGTGTCACGTCCCGTATCTACGTCTCAGTTGTATGCAGCTCAACAGTCCACTATATGACGCGCGCATGTCACCGGTTGATGGTGCTTGTGCACACGCACCGCACCGCACCGCACCGCATCACATCGCGCCGAATCGTGCCGTGCCGCACCGCTCGAACTGGCACATCAACCACAGAAACGATCGCCACCTATACTCACTCTTTTTTCGCTTATGGCCTCGACAACGTTGCCTGTGTAGTCCAGTCCCGACGCGAGCAAACTGATACCGGGCAGCGCGTTGCTTGCGCTGTAGACGTAGCTTTCAGTGCTGCACGCTGCCCCCGTCCACCCGTCTAGACATTTGCACAGCCCGGTCTCGAAGTCGCACAGCCCACGCCGAGCACAAAACTCGTATTCTGATCGTATTTTCCGGCGAGAAAGGTACAGGACGGCAGGGGCAGAAGACGCCGCGCTTCACAGACCGTCATTTAGGGTTAGGGTTCACTAGCGACACTCTAGGTGGGGCGTCTTCGTCCTGGCGGGACATGTTCCCCGTCGAACAAGTGTGTTCGGAGGCTTGCCCTCGGTGTACCTTGGTAAAATAGGTCATGGACACCGGACTTCCGTTTATTAATAGTTGTACGCGCGGTCAGCGTTCCCAAACGTCTCAAATCAACTATTTCGTGCGCCAACAGCGGAGCGCACTACCCAGCAGCCAAGCAGGCTCCATCGGTAGTGGAGATCTGGACACTGATGGGTGGCCTTTTCTGCGAGTGTGTATCACGGACTACCTAAGCACGCTGTGAGTCATGGGGGCAAAGCCGGCCGCAGGTGCAAGAGACACAAATGACGGACTACTGTACTTCGGGCTTGGCGCGCATACACCGAGCAGGTGGGCGCGTAAGCAGACAAGCGGTGAACAGGACCCCGCAAGCTCACACGCCCTATCATCTGGCAGTTCGCGCTTGCGCCTTATAGGTCTTACCCTTGATGTTGCTGTTCGTTATGTCCGTGATGTTGCAATCCACGAGCCCCGAGGGAAAGGCGGCGCTCACGTCGCAGGTAAACGCCGACAGATCCGGGTTACCGGTGTGGTAAAATACGTTATTTTCCATTGGAACAACCGGGAAACTCGCGAAGGACACATTCATTTGCAATCCGCCTGTTTTTTTTTGGGGGGGACAACGTCGGAACAACAGTAGTGGCGGGGGGTTATGACAAGACCGAAGCCCACAGGAGGGTTAACATCGTTGAGTTGGGCGCGTTTGTTCATCTGACTGGGTTTTTCATTGGCTGTCGAGGCATGCTAGGACCTTTTGAGGCCCCTCGCGTGAAGGTGTGTCCAAACAGAATCGAAAAGCGCAGTCGTAAATCGAATTCATTTCGATTTCGATAAAAATTAGCCGAGGTGTCCGAACAGAATCGAAAAGTGAAAAATATAAACCCAGGCGGAAAGCAACGGAGAGCACAACCTACTTGGGGCCGTTCGCAACTGTGCACACATGCCGGCAATCTAGCGCTCGGTAACACAGATCCACCACAGAAGCAGGCAAACGCGACGACATTTCGATTCCGCGTTGGGCCTCCCATGGAGGTGGTGACGCGTCCAACGTTGACGCCCCGAGATCAAACCTGAAATTGTACTGAGAACGAACTTCCGACCTCGTTCTCGGGTGTATCATCCCGAAATTTCCTTAAACTATGTTCGCTTAGGCTCGAACGCCGGGAAACAAAGGCCCGAGAACGTCGGGGCTGGTGTTGGGGTTCGCCTGCTGGCTGTATACAGGGGGTCTGTGCGGCTGTGCTGCTGTGCTCGCTGTGGGTTGGATGCTGTGTACGGCGGCCCTGATGTGATATTTTGACATGGCTGCGCAGACCAGTAGGACGCTCTGAATTGTTGCTGTTCGTGTTTTCGATTTCCTTTTCGATTTCCAGCCGTCGACTCTTTGATTTTTTCATTGAGTTGTAAATCATTCATTTTCTCGGAACCTAAAAAAGCGAACGGGAAAAAGTTTCGAGCAGGGACCAATCAGCGCCTTGCCTATTATCATTTCGATTTTCGCTTTTCGATTTCGATTCTGTTCGGACACGCCCTGAGGAGCTCTATGCATACCTCGCCCCGAAACAGACTTTCAGGGGAAATTAAAAGTGCGACTCGACGAACGGTGTACCGGTACGTATCGCATGGCCTTTATTTTTGAACGCAAAAAAATGGCAATTTAAAACGATATTGGGTAGCTCCGGATTTTTCGACCCCCGCAACTCAGAACTGGTTCCGCCACAACGCGCTGCCAGCCCTATCGTATACCGCGTCTGCTGCCCTGGTTCCGGAGTGTGTAAGGCGAAGGTACGGCAGGTTCCGCAGAGCTTGCTGCGACTGGATGACAGTGTTCACTTCGGACAAAAACGTTTGCCACCATAATTAGGGGCCCGGGCGCGGTTGAGCGATAACTGCTACCATATTCGCACCGGGTGACAAGTTAGTGTACGAAGCGGGGAAGGCACCGACCACCGCCCACAGAGCGCACCCACACAGCTAGGGAAAAACATAAAAAAAAACATGCGGAGCTGGTGGAAGATTAACCCTTGCGTCGCCCTACATTATATATATATACACACACCCTCTCTGGTTACCGCCACGCATTCGTTGCCGGTCTCACCGTTAGCTATCGGAGTTGTCGCACACGAGACATCCTCCACGTTGTCGAGCCTCTCGAACGCCTCCTCGCAGAGCGTGTCGGCGACGGAACTGTTGAAAATGCTCGTGCTGAGACGTGCAGAATGCCTGCTTGCAGGTGGTTTCAAATGTATGTATTTGTTCATTGGACGACGATTCGACAATGTTATGGAGCGCTACTATATGGGTTGAGCGAAAATGGTCGTATCTGTCGATAGACGAAGCAAATATTATTATGATGCGTACCGTACGAGTAGTAGGGCTCTCCCCTGTGCATATAACAGTCTACTAGAACAGCCATTTCTTGGCTTTAGCAAGAACGGAGGGGGACCCGGAACACGGGGGGTCGCCCTCGTCATGGGGTCTACAACATCTGCGACCCTCACAATAACGAAAACCGCGGCAACAAGATGACACCGCTAAAATAATTTGGTTGGAGCCAATTTGGTTGGGTTTCTTGTGGTCTCTTCCCTCAAAACAAAATTGCCCCAGCCCACGAAACCTTCCTAAGAGTTAACCCCACCCGACAATAATTAGGTGAAGAAGTGGTGTTCTGACAACTCTTTTGCCACAACCTTAGGAACACCCAGAGGTTTTTTTAATGGTGGGGGATAGTTGTACAGAGGAAACACGCCACGAGACCCCCAACCCAATTGGTTTCGTCAATTGTTCGCAAACCCAATAGTAAACACAGCCCACAACCAACGCAGCCAAAGTGGTTTCAACTGAATTCTTCGCACACACCAGAAAGTTGGGTTCCTCTATGTCAGACGAAGGGCATGTGCATAGACGTGACGACTGAAAACCCCACGAAAACCGTCACTGAAACCACGGGGTAGTACATCACTATCGAAATCGTGGGCTGGGACGAAACAGGGTTTTAGTTCTGCAGTGCAGGCGTGCTGAAATATTGGTATACTACACAATATACCACAGTATGTCCGTTCCTCGCGTGGCGGAGGGAGGGGATTAAAGTCGGCCATTCAAACGCGCTCTTTTTGCAACGGCATAGGGTCATGAAGGCTGTAGCCCGTACCTTCGCCAGGCTCTACAGGATTCGAAGTTCACAGCGTGCGCGCCGCTCGACCCCCAAACGATGTATACGGCCCGGGTGACCGAAACCCTGCGTAGACTTCTCGTGTTGGTCTGCACAGCAAAGGCTAGTGCACTTACCCATTGAACGTGAACGTGAGCGTTCCGTTGATGGAGTCGGCGGAGTCCGTGCCCACCCTGAGCGAGATCGTGCGCTCGTCCTGGTTGACCGTCACGGGATCGTCGTCCTTCGGGCACATTCCTGTCAGCAAATTGTGTCAGCAAAAGGTGGCGTGGTGTGGCGTGGTGTGGAGTGGTAGGGTCAAGCCGTTGGAACGGAACGAGACTAGCTGCGGGGCTGAAGCCAAGCACGGGCCACAGGCCGCAAAAACGTTCAGGCTATTAAACATGCAAGCCCGTCAAAGCTATCGTGTTCCCTGCTACCGATCTGATCGAAAAATACAAGGTACGTTTTGGACATTTTGTTATGGTTATCTAACCGTGGCTAATACTTACGATCAGGCCGGTATTCAGGTTGGAGAAAAATAGGTGAATAGTTGATGAGATGGGGGTCGGGACCGCTGACAACCGATGTAGCAGTCGAGCCGAGCGCTGAAAGTTGTCCGGTAAGCGAGTTACTGACCTCGAAACGTGCTAGAAAACACTACCAGGTATATATGTACTATTTCACTTTTAACAACAGTAAGCGCTTTCAAGTCATGAAAACGTGTTCGCTACAGGGCTCAAACGAGTCTGTCAGCCTCATGGGCAGCCACATCGTGAGTGTCCGGCTAAATCGCACTTATAATCAGATGGCGGAACACTGCCCAAAAATTGGGAGATGGGTGTCGTGTATATGTCCACAGCACTGTTAATGCTACAGCGGTGGATACCTTGTACCAGGTATCCCTTTTCTGTTCACATTGCGATGAGACACGAGATTTGACATGTAGGTCGTGTTTTTCACTCTATGTAGAACTCGGCCACGGCGACCCAGTCCGTCCGTCCGCCCGGTCACTCACGACTCGAGCAGTCGGCACCAAAGTGTCCCGGGTCGCAAAAGCACGCCGTCGTGGAGTACGCGTCCCAGTTACCGTACGCCGGCCCGACGCCGTCTCCCCCCGTTCCGGGGTGAGAGTAGTCGGGGCCGTAGAAGCGCGACATGTCCGCGATTGTCATGCACGTGCCGTGGCCGGAGCAGTCTCCAGGGCACCGCACTGTTGATCGTTTATGTACGTGTCCGTGATGGGGAGGGTAGAGCAAGGGTAGGACAAGGGTAGGGTAAGGGTAGGGTAAGGGTAGGGTAAGGGCAGGGTAAGGGTAGGGTATGGGTAGGGTAAGGGGTAAGGTAAGGGTAGGCCCAAGGTAGAGTATAGGTAGGGTGAGGGTAGGGCAAGGGTAAGCCGAAGGTAGAGTATAGGTAGGGTAAGGGTAGGGTAAGGGTAGGTCAAAGGTAGGGTAAGGGTAGGCCAAAGGTAGGGTAGAAGTAGAGCACCGAGGAGGCTGCGACAGGCGCACGAAACTAACTATCTGCACGACTTCCCCGGAGACCGGAGACCGTTTACCGCACGCTTTGGCATAATGTATCGGTTTGGCGTCCAATAATGTACCACGGTGGGTAGCTGATGGTTTGTTGAAGGTATTTAAAGGTGTTGCCTACGGTAGTGGGCAAGGATCGCGTCGGAGTTTCATGTATGAGCGGTCCATCAACGACGACCCCCAACACTACTGTCTGCTTGTTGCTCAGGTTTATACAAATAGTTTGGAGGAGATGTGGGGCGAGACGACGTCGTGAGGCAAACAAACGCTTTGGGTAGTCGCTCGTGCTTCTCATCGTACCATCGTCCGTTGTACGAAACACAAAACGCTACTTTAGGTTAAACTCTTCGTTCGTTCGCGTTGTTGGTATATACAAACACACTGCATATACCCGGCATTTAGGTCTGATTGGATATTTTTGAGGGGTTCTACATACTAATATATTTTGGTTTTCCTCCATTATCTTCTTTCGGAAATGTTTACGAGTGATCAACTCTTTATGGTCATGCTGAACATTGTCGGATGCCGTAAACCGCAACAACAAATGCCGTACCGAACGCAAAGCAGGCCTGCCACACACAACAATTAAAAAAAGCAAATGCACGGACAGTAGGATGCTGAGTGCTTGAGTGAGCGGGAGAGCGTGACCCACCTCGTTGGCATGCTGCTCCGGTAAAGGGCGTAAAGCACGAGCACACGCCGGCTGTTCTGTCGCAGACCCCTGCGTTGGAACACTCGACCTCGCTGTGGGCGCTGTCCGTTGCGTGAGCCTTGTCCGCCCACGCGTAGCCCTTAGAGCACGTGCCTGCGACGCGAGAATGTGATGCGAGACACCGACTGAAAAAGTTTACGCAGTGCCCAGTCGTGGCATGTAAGGCGTAGTCATGGTCGTAGTAGTAGTAGTAGTAGTAGTAGTAGTAGTAGTAGTAGTAGTAGTAGTAGTAGTATGCGACTTTGTTTTGTTTTTGTTTGCTCGACGTTTGCACGAAACACAAGATATTTTCATTATGTAACACAGAAATTACATACTGATATATAGTAGTTTCGTGGTAGGAATTAATATTAAAATAGGACACTGCCTGACCCAAAACTACGATAAGCCATACCCGTGCGTGGTGACGATGATGAGGATGATTATACCGTTTCGGATCTTCTAAATTAAGTAAATATTTAGTATGCCCCGCGGAAGGTCGACTCTCCCGAGCGCCACTCGGCCACCCGCAGCCGCGCGACTATGCCACCCCCGCCGCCCACAGCAGCCCTCTCGGTGCCCCCCGCAAAAGAAGGTGGACCGCCGCCGTCAAGCGAGCGGGGGGGCTTGGAAGGTGGACCCCCGGGGATGACAATATAACCACTATCCTTATTTTGAGTCAGACTCTGAGTGAGGTCGAGCGCTCAACTCTGTCGGTCAAAACACTGGTGCGAATCCTTCACGTACGCAGCGCTGATTTACCTTAAAAAAAAAAACGTGTTTGCCTTGTTTGTTTGTTGGTGTTGGTTTTTTTCTTCTTTGTTATAAAAGTATGTCGTCCACCACCCCAACCGGAACGATAGATTTGTCGAGGGGTGCAACTGAGAGGGGGGATTATCTGGGGAGATTGGCGTGGCACGGCCCGTCAGCAAGTTACAGACCGTAACAGGTTCTCTTTCGCAGGTTGGCTCGCTCATACGGAGTGTGCTGTGGAGAACGTACAGGGGGCCTCCGGCAGGGGAGACGATCGGTTCGGGGTAGCCATCCCAGAAGGGAATGGGTCGCTCCGTCGGGGAGCGTTCCGTATCACCCAAATACTGCCGAGGCTACAGCTACGTTATGACGGCGCTACAGTGACGGGCGCCCATAGAAGGAGACAACTGGAAAGATCGTGGCGGTCAGCGATTTCGCAGGATGAGGACGTCGCGAACCCAGCTCAAACCCAACAGGCAGAAGGGAGGGAGAGAGAGGAGGAAGATGCAGAGTGCATGTACTGCGGACAGGCTCTGGAAGACTCGGCAGGGGCGTCGAGGGGCATGCACATGCAAGTACCTGTCCAGTGCTCCCACGGGGGGCTTGTGCACGCCAGTTGCATGCTGGAACGAGCAGACCGCCTCGCGAGAGGGCATACAGACCCGAGGTCCTGCGTCGCATGCCACCACGAGGGGGGCGGGGGAAGACGACCCCCCCACCCGGCGGAGCTTGCTAGTGGCTTACCAATGGAGGAGTCGGGGGGAAGATGGGCAACGTTAAGGAACACCATGCAGTTCGCCGACCTCCTTCAACGGGACGCCCCAGGACCGGGGCCGGCTAGTTACCTGACAACCGGCGTATACAGCTCATTCAAGCACATGGTACGTGCCCACGGGAGGAGCCCAACCTCTTCGTTCCTCTTGTGCTCCCTGTTCAGCGATGCTCTGGGCCTGCCTCAAGCGGCCTACCTCGATTTCCCACGCTCAAGGGAATGGGAAGTGGCCGTCGGCCGCAACCGTACGCGGTTCGCCGCGCTCGGGATTCGATCGCAGGATGTCTTGCTTCGATTAACTAACCGGAGGCTCTACATTGGGCCCCATGTTCAAGAATACTTGGCGGGCCTCGACGCTGGGTGGGAGGAACGCTTGACGAGATGGACCCTCGGTGTTCAAAACGCGCTGGCGGAACGCAGCGCGCTCCCTCCCTTTCCGGTGGAGGCGGCGCCGCCCTCGCCGGGAGCTATGGAGCCGGCGCTAGACAGAGATCCGATGAGGAGAGGGAAGCTGGAGCAAGAACGCGCTGCTCCGAGTATCTCAGAGAGCTACCAAAACGAGGGAAGCCGGGATACCACGCCAGCAGAACAACCCAGAACGCCCTGGACAACGTCCGAGGCAGCGTCGACAACCCCCGGACCGACAGTGCCAACCAACGTGAGGGAGGGGGGAGCGATCGCAAGGGGTAGACGAGGCCGATCGAGAGGTTCTGGGAGGGGTCCACGAGGAAGCAGTGCAGGGAGAGGGGCCGACGCGAGTACGGGGCGAAACGCCAGGCGGGGGGGTAGTGTGCCACCCTCTTCAGCAGGCGGGAGGGGGGAGGGGGGAGGGGGGGAGGGAATGGGGGGAGCGGAGGGAAAAGGGGAAGCGTGAGGACCGGGGGGGACAGAGGGATCGAGGGGAGCGGGGGGGGAAGGGGGAACGGAGGGAGCGGGGGGAGCGGGAGCGGGGGAAGCGAGGGGAGCGGAGGGAGTGGAGGGAGTGGAGTGGGTGGGGGGAGTGGGGGGAACGGGGGGAACGGGAGCAGCGAGGGGAGCGGGAGGAGCGGGGGAAGCGATGAGAGCGGGGAGAGGGGGTAGTGCGCGACCTTCGTCAGCAGGCAGGGGGTGGGAGGGGGGAGCGGGGGCGGGGGGGGGGGCGAGACAAGCGAGGGGACGGGGGGGGGCGGGGTGGAGGGAGCGAGGGAGGCGGGGGAAGCGGGGGGAGGGGGGAGGGCGGAGAGAACGGGGGAGGCGGAGGGAGCGGGGAGAGAGGGGGGAGCAGATAGGGCAAGGGGAGTGGAGGGCGAGGGGGGCGAGGGGGGGGCGGAGGGGGAGGAGGGAGCGGAGGGAGTGGGGAGGAGTACCAGGAGCGAACCTACCAGAGAGGAGAGAGATAGTGAGGGTAGAGGAGAACCGGAAATGGGAGGGCCGCGGAATGGTGGGGGAAGAGGGGGGAGAGAAGGGAGAGAGACGAGCCAAAGAAGTGGAGGGAGAGGAGCCGCAATGGACGACAGGGGATCTGGGATGCCAAACGACGAGGGTCTCCCAGGGCGTCGGGGAGGAGACCCGGGAACGGGACGCGCCCCAGGGCCTTCCTTGGCAACACCACAGGGGAAGCGGCGTGCGGGGCCTGCGGTGTAACGCTACAACTCGGGCACCGGGCGGTACGCTTTCCATGCGGACAAGGGCGCCACGTGCTTCACGCTCGTTGTGCGGTGGAGGCCCTTGCGAGAGGTGCAGCACCGGCACCTCTCCGCTTCCCAGCAGTCAATTGCGGATGACAACATCCAAGACGGGAAGCACTGCAGGCAGCGGTCCAAGCGGACCCGGGGCTTTGTAATCGGGCCGCGAGGATGGGAGGGGGGACCATAGGTGATGAGGACCTTCGCAGCCGGGGGCTTTGGTACAGGTGGGACCAGAGCAGCTTGGGTACAGGGCCACCACTTGATGCCGTTTCCTTGGATGACCTGGGCCAACGTTTCGCAACCGGGAAAACAGTGCAACCGCAGTTGGCTGGCGCACACGCGCGCATTAGCATTCACGTGCTCGGCATCCTCAACCACGCTATGGGTGAGCACAGGCCGAACCGAGAGTCGGCGACGCCGAAGTCGCTCCTACGGGCGATCAAGCTATGGTACCTCATGCCAGCCCTGCTCCACTCACCGGACGGCCGAATCAAGAGGCGAAAGAGGTTCGCGTTGGTGGAGAGCGGGGATATAGTGCTCCAGCTCCCATGGCTGATAGTATTCACCAGGGGAGGGGGCCTGAGGCGACGGGATGCCGCCCAAGAAGATTCGGAGGAGACGAAGCTTGAACGGGCGTCGTCGGCGTGTCGCCACGCGGGAGGGGTCAAAGTGGCAGCTCGCAACTCTAGCAGAGCCACGATCAGCTGGAAATGAAACCACGTGGAGCACACTGGTGGCCAAGCTCCCCTCCCCTCGCGCCGCAGTGTCCGCGGCGGCGGCGGCGGCGGCGGCGGCTGCGGTGTTGGCGACCGCCACCGAGGTGGAAGATGGAAACGCCCCTCCGTGGTGCCCTGACGATGAGTACGCCTCCAAGGTGCTCTTCGACGTCATCAGCTCCCGCAGTGCCCTTTCAGGCCCCGGAAACGACGGTCAACGCTTTGCGCACCTGCAATCCATCATCCACACCGACATCGGGCGGGAAGAGTTCGGAAAGGGCATGACAGCCTTCTGGCGGAGAATCGTCCACGAGCCGGACGCGTTCCCGCCAGAATTCTGGCAGCTCTTCTTGCAGTCGAGCCTCACTGCCTTGGGGGAAAAGTGCCGGCCGGTTTGCGTGGGCATGACATGGAGGCGGCTCATCACCGCGGGGGCTATGCGACAGTGGCGGCCGCGGTTGGAGGAGGTCAACCGAGAGGTGAGGCAGTTTTGGGTCGCCGTACCCGGAGGAGTGGAGCATGTGGGACTGAGGGCTAGGGCGTTACACGAGACGGGCAACTGGGTTGTCCTAACGGACTGCTCCAACGCCTTCAACACGGTTAAACGGGCGGCGGCGCTTGAAGAGGCGGCCAACTGCGTTCCAGCGCTCACGCCGTTTGTGGCGAAGTGCTACGGCACAAGACCCGCCGACGTGTATTTCCGGATGGACTCAGGGGAGACCAGGACGATCGCTTGCTCCAGCGGTGTCCAGCAAGGGGACCCCATGGGGCCGGCAATGTTCTATCTGGCGTTGCGACCGGGGCTGAAGCGTTTCCGACAGGAGTTCGAAGGAGAAGGAGTGGAAGCCTTCGCCTACATGGACGATGTGATGTGTCTCTCGGCCTCATGGGGGTCACGGCCAACACGATTAGAGCTTTTGCCTTCCTCCGGCGAGAGCTAGACGACATCGGCATTGCGGTCAACCCCGCCGAGACCGTAGCACTACCACCCAAAGGACACGGCCCGGCGGTGGAGGAGATAGCGCTCCTGGAGAGCGTTGACGCCCGCATCGCAGACGAAGGAGGGGTGACGGTGGTGGGTGTTCCGATCGGCTCGGATGAATACGTGCTGGGGCGAGCAATGGAGGTAGTGAGGGACGGAGGCACGGACCGCCTAGCACGCTGCCTCGCTAACATGCCAGACAAGCAAGCGGCGGCCCTCATCACCGTCGAATCCCTCGGGCAGCGGACGGGCTACCTCGAAAGGGTTCTGGACCCGGGGGTGTCACTCGAAGCATGCCGAAGGGCCGACAACGGGGCTCAGTGGGTCTACGAAAATATCCTAGAGCTACCGGGAGCGGCGGACGCACAGTCGTTTTTCCAGGAGGAGTGCCCGGCCAGCCAACTGACTCGAACACCCTACCAACAAGCCCAAGCACGCCTTTCTATGGGAGCAGGAGGGTTAGGGCTGCCGTCGACGGAAGCGAGGCGAATGTCTGCCTCAATTGGGAGTAGGGTGGGCATCCTGCCGGAGGTTCTAGCAGGCCTCACGGGCCCGCTAGGAGACAGGGTAAAGAGGGGTCTCCCTCATTCGAGCATCATTGCTGAGCTCGGTGGCAGCCTGCGAGAGATTCGGGACACGTGGGGCGTGACTAAAGAAGCGATGGAGGGCATCGTCCCCAAATCCTGGCTGGAATGGAGCATGGGTGCAGAGGGGGACCTGGTCCCAGGGCCCCCTGAAGCCGACATGCTGGCGGCGCATGATGCCGTAACCACTAACTCCCGGAAGGCTCAACAGAGGTTGGGCAAGTTGGTGAATCAGGGTCGGCACGCTGCACACACAGCCTCGTTGGAGGGGCTACCGGAGATTGCACCCACCTGGACCAGGCGATCCGCTGGGGGGGAGCGAGACCAAGGCCTTCGCCAAAGCTCGCTACAGGAGTCTACAAGGAGCAGGAGCCACTGCTTGCCTTCGGGCGAGGCCAACAGAACTCGCTCCGTGGCATACCAGCAGAGGAGTCCGTGGGCATGGGAAGGCGCTTCATAGGCATCGAGGAGCACGTGGCGGTGAGGTGCCCCTGCTGCGAGGCAGTCGACATAGACACACGCCACGCACGCATCTGTCCCAGAGCAGAGGCAAAGGTAAACCAACAGCAACCGTTGGTTCACCCGATCTCCCGCACGCTGAAGCGGCTGGGAATCCCTCACCAAGTGGAGGGCGACGAACCGTTCCCTGCAGACCGGAACCTGCGGATGGGCATCGTTGTCAGGAGAGGAGGTCTTCGGGACGCTCCTAACAGGGAATACAGGGAAAAGCCCATCCTGCTGGACGTCACCCATGCAGACCCGCAAGCGCAGGCCCACCTGCGAGGAGGCAGCGCTGATCATGATGGATCAGCTGCCTCTACCTCCGAGGCGCGCAAGCGCCAACACTACGCGCGTCCGGGACATGTGTCCTTCGACGAGCGGAGCCACAAACTAGCCACCTTAGCGGTGGAAAGCTTTGGGCGCCTCGGGGTAGAGGCCAGCAACTTCATCGACCAGCTGGCAGCTAGCGTCGTGGGGGGGAGGGATGGTGGGTCGATGGCAAGGAAGGGGGTAGTGAAGGAACGCCTGCTCCAAATCGTCTCGGTGACCACTCAAGTCGCTATTTCGAGGAGGGTGTCGAGGTTCAAGCTCCAGCTTAGGCACCGCCAAGAAGGAAGAAGGGACAGGGGGGGGAGGGACGACAGACCCACACCGATGGCGTGGGGTTGGAGCTTGGATGCAGCTTAGGATTTAATAATAGAACTTAATGAGAAGGAAGGAGAAGAGACAGCAAATAGAGTAGACAAGCCGAAAATTGGCACAGAAGGGAGGTAGACGCATGGGTTTCCTTTTGTTTCCGAGGTTTTCTTCTTTCGGGAAAGTTATGAGTGATCCATGTTGAAGATCATGCTGCACATTGTCGGATGGCAAGATAAATAATAATAGTACATAGTATTAATAGTAGTGGCGCATTGCATTTTATAAAAAGAAAAAAAATGAACGTCAGCTTTGAGTTTTAACGATCGCATTGCAGAAATAAGGAATGGATAGGTGGGTGGGTGGGTGAGTGAGTGGATGAGCGGGTGGGGTTGGTGTGGAGGTGGGGAGGGGGGGGTGGGGGGTGGTTGTTAGTGGGTTAATGACCGTGTTACGCCGTACGTGAAAGTACCCGTTCAGTACCCGAGGATATATATCACGTCGGCTGTAAACAGGTGGCGACATTTTGTGGGAACGAAGGCTCCGCTTCACCAGCGTCGCGCTTCATACAACATATTAAAGGCGTATCGTACGTGTACGTACGTAACCTCAGGACGCCGACGGTGTATCGCCTTGGGAGAAAAATGATGGCGTTGAAAATTAATTACCTGGTAGGCAAGAATCAAGGATCGATGCAGCTCGCTATGGTTTCCTTAGTCACCACTACAATAATGGGTCTCTTCTACAGCCAGCAGTATGGCACGTACTGCAAATGAATGCACTGCTGCTGTATGTACCCAGAACAACAGCAAGAAGACTCAATCGACGTTTACATTGTATTGTCGTATATCCAACCACGTCCGTCCGTCCATAGATTATACTGCTGTACCACACACACAGGTACGATATATGTCAGCATTCATTCGACGAAAATAGGGAGAGCTGCCATCGCACTTTTTTAACCCTTTTAGAACTCCAGCCCCGTTTGGGGACAAAGCACTCAAATTCCAAGTAAATTTGTCCCCAATTGTCCCCAAAACGAGACTGCGGTTAAGTTGTGATTACAGCAGTACCTGTGATGTACGTACATACTTCGTACGATGAAGAAAACCCCCGGTATACTCTCCCTATGGAAGCAGCAGGCAGCCTGCAGAAGATAGATATCACGAGCAGCACTCACGTTTAGAGCAATCGGGCGCAAAATCCCAGCCAGAGTTACAGGTGCATGTTGCCCCGGACCCGCACGTCCCGTGGCCGCTGCAGTGATTAGGGCATGCCGCCCTCACCAACACGAGCAGGGCCGAGCAAAGCTGAACGACAAAAACTGCCCTCCACCAAGATTTCGCCATACCATATATATGTACCGGTCTAAACGTCCTCACTCAGGCCGCCGTCAACCGAGAGGGGGCTCTCTCCTGCTGTATGTACGCGAGATGAAGGCTGGGTGGGGATGCTCGGGTCGCCCCTGCGAGAGAGCATGGGGTGTAGGATACAGCAACAACAGCAGCTGGATGCAGTACTACTTTACCAGTATGTCCTTTACTCATTCAGCTGCGCGGTTGAGATCTTTGGAGATCTTTGGTAAATTTTGTGCTTTTTGTCACTGCTTGCCCGGCTAATAATAATAGCTGCTGTATCATTGCGCTTGTGTCGTTGGAGTCGAGATCTTTTTCGTTTCGAAAATAATTGGAGGAAAAATTGAAAAAATATACCAAAATACGGGTAAAAATGATCACAGGTACCTCATCATCAAACCCTATGTACGTACAGATGCATATACTCGCAGAGTATGCCCACTGTCTGTGTACCAGGTATAATAATACCCTCGCAGACTGGGTATTCAAATTAAAATTAAAAAAATTGAAAACAAAACATGGAAAATCGGATCGGACGATAGGACTGCAGGGACAAGTTAAAAATTGAGTGGTTTGTCCCCGAAAAAAACGAAAACAACAAGAGGTACGTACGAAATATTTGAAACCGAAAAAAGCTTTCGTGGAAAGTGGAACTCCCCCATTAATTATCGAACACCGCCGTGACCCGTGGGAACCGGCAGGGCCTGAACTCGTCTTTCAGCCTTGTGCGGTCGAGAGAAGAATGTCGCATCGTGTGTTCATCTGCTGCTGTAAGGGGTTCTTCCGAGACGAGAACAGGTGAGGATGCTGTCGCTGGCGATGATGAAGCCGCAGGCCTTTGTTCCGATGCTTCTACGAATAGAAACAAGAAGGCTGGGGTTGGTGTACCCGAGGGTGCCGGCAATCAGTGCAGGGCAACCTCGTAGCTGATTATTAATAGCTTTCAATAGCTCTTGATTTCGCTGCAGACGCGGGGTAGGCATTTGTTCGCCCTGACTTTGGTCACCGTTGTCTCCTGTTCCCGCGCGGAGCTGCTCGAGCAGGCACAGAGTGCCCACCAGTCTGACGGGACGTCGAATAATTCCTGCCCGCATGTCATCAATTTGTTTTGACGTTTTGACCCGCGGGAAACGGGAAACAAGCTGAACACTGATGAATCGAATGAACAGCAAGAGCCCGTTGCTCCTCTGCTGATGCTGTGTGTGAGATGTACAGAAGTACTCACGGTCTTTGTGCATGCTCTCGAGACACTCTGTCGCTGTATGTGTACTTAACCCGCCCCGATTATCGTGTAACTGCTGTGTAGTCGCGGCAGAGCAGCCAACCTGCGCGCTCCGGGCACCGCCTGCAAGTAGGCCAAAGTGGTTGTGGTCGTCTTGTTGTTCTGAATTCAACGCTCCATCTTGGACCGTACCTCAGCACCTCAGCAGGGCTGGTCATTTTTCACCCACCACGGCCCCTGGCTCTCTGCCCACCTTATCAGACCTTGGGTAACGGGTACCAGGTACAGGTGCAGCAGCGGTACACAGCAGCAGTACCTACATATTGATTTTACGTCTAGACAGACATTCTTTCGCTACAGCAGCAGTACGTGCGGGTGCTATTAAATAGTGCAAATGTACGGGGTGCCTACTGCTGGGTGTATAGTTCTATGTACTCGTGGGGGGGGGTCGTTTTTGTGTTCATATTTCGTATAATACCGGCTACCTCTTGATGGGTGACGGGTTGAACAGATACGTAAGATGTTAATAGTGCAGCAACTGATATCGATCGTCTCCCTGTTGGTGTCCGTGTCCGAAAGTATTGATGAGCCCATGGCCGCAGGCTGCTCCCCTTGTCTCTCGTACGTACGACGACACCGACTTTCGCCTTCATCGGGAACGACGAGGCCTTGGATAGATAGGTCGGGAAGGTCGACTCGGGTTCTGTTGGTTTTCTTGCGGAGGAGGCGCATGCATGCACGTAACAAATTGTGCCGGCAGGGCTGGCAGGGTTTAGCGCGCTTTCAATGTCCACGTCCTATCTGCTGTTCGTTGTACGTAACTCGCCCAAGAGCGGCGGCGCTACTATTACGGGGGACCCTAGTTAACAGGACCTATGGTGTACATAAAAACCTATATGTTTAACCATTTTTACTAACAATATTTGGTCCTGTTAACTATGGCCCCCCGCAATACCTGGCACGCACGCAGCCTCGCAAAATACCAGTACCCGCTTCTACAGAGTTGGCCGGCCCAGCTCGTCCATATGATACGTGGAACTTATTATTCTCGAGCTTGTCCCTTTTAGAACCGCGGTCCCGTTTTGGGGGCAAACCACTCAAATTTCAAGTAGTTTTGTCCCCAAACGGGACTGCGGTTCTAATCTTTCACCATATATTGATCCCAAAATACCAAAATAGGGACTGCGGTTCTAATCTTTCACCATATATTGATCCCAAAATACCAAAATACGAGGTATCACGCTTTCGTCTCCTTTCCCTCCTCCCTTCGCTTGCTCCTGGTTCCCTGGCTCGTAACCATGCGTGTTCCGCGTTGCTGTTTTCTTTGTTTTGCTGTTGGTGCTGTTGGTGGCGTTCGGCTTGTTACATAAGAGATGAGCTCTACCAGTTGCTGGACGTGGAGAGGAGGGCGACGGCCGTTGAGATCAAGCGCGCGTATCGCAACAAGTCCCTCCAGATGCACCCGGACAAGCTCAACCAAAGGGGGCAGGAGGTGACGGAGCAGGACAGGGCCGACTTCCAGAAGATGAAGGGCGCGTACGACGTGAGTCACGGGTCACGAGTGATGGCTTCGAGTTGGAGGCATGGCGGCGTGATACTTTTGTTCATGTTGCTGTTTACGGGGGACCTATGTTAAGTAGGACCTACGATACACACCAAAACCTATATATTTCGCTGTTTTTACCAACAATATTTGGTCCTATTTACTATGGTCCCCCGTAAAATAGGGTGTTTTTTCGACGGTATTTATCGCTATTATTAATATGACGGGGGGCCATAGTAAATAGGGTCTACGGTACACACTAAAACCTTAATATATTTCACTATTTTTACTAACAATATTGGTCCTATTTACTATAGGCCCCCCGTAACATAAGGTATTTTTTCGACGGTATTTACCGCGATTATTAATATTACGGGGGGCCATAGTAAATAGGGCCTACGGTACACACTAAAACCTTTATATTTCACTATTTTTGTAACCAGATGTGGTCCTACCGGTATTTATTATGGTCCCCCGTAATATTAATAGTGTGTTCTTACGAGAGTACCAGGTAGGTTCGTGGAACTAGCTGGCTGTCATCCTGGTATGATACTGCCCGTACCCCGAACTGAACGCGTGGTTATTTTGGTCACGTACGTGCTGCTGCTGCTGCTGCTCCGTACATGTAGACTACGAGTAGCACTCCGGACCGAAGTATAAAGAACGCTTGGTGTTCTAAAAGGTCGTTACATTTTACGCCGAGAGTGACCTTTGTTGGACCTTTGTTGGCCCGCGTGAGGACGGACGGGATAGATTGTGCCAAATGAGTGAATAGTGAATGAATGTGAGATCAGCAGCAAACAGCACACGGTGTATATCATACCTGGTACCCTGGTATCATGATAGTACGTGCAATCGAAGTATGCATCTATCACACACAGCTTCCAAATATGAGTTTCGATGGAAGGTCATCGACCTCACAGCAACTGATATTTTATTTTATTCTATCAAGAAAATTGTACCTGGTATACATAGAATAGACCTGGCTGGATACGCGTGATATTCCGTACGTACTGCTTGTAGAGTACCGGGGTGATACTTGATGGGAGTCTATTTCACATTTAACCGGTCATTTCTTCTACGAGCACCCATCGCCACATGCAACACCTCCCGTGTCGGAGATGACTTTTCATCCTGGAGACCGACGCACCAGCTCTGTGGTCACAAAACTTGGAGACAGGAAACACGACAACAGCAACAACAACAACAACAACAACAACAACAACAACAACAACAACAACAACAACAACAACAACAACAACAACAACAACAACAACACAACAACAACAACAACAACAACAACAACAACAACAACAACAACAACAACAACAAGTATCAATAGTATCAATAGTACGAAGAGAGATTAGACTTATGCTGGCCCAGACCCAACTCGACCCCAACCCGACTGCAGGGCCTCACCTTACCGTGACCCCAACCATTCGGGGGGCTCGAGGTCGGCAGGGGCGGTCGCACGCACTGCCGCGAGTTTCGGAGGCGATTCAAGAACAAGAGAATAAAAAAATAAAAATAAACGTCCAGCCGGCCGGCCGAAATGCCAACCTCAACCGATCAGACAGCAGGTCACTAGTTATTGATAGTGGTGCGGCACGCTTTTTTTTAACAAGGCAGTGTTGCAATTAAGGCCTCTCCCGACTATTGTGTTTGTTGTTGTTGTTTTTTTTGTAGGAAAGCTTGTTTGTTTTTTTTATTATCCTTCTTGCGCTTGAATGAAGCGAAGCCGGAATCTTTAGCGTAACATTTGCCCCCGGGCGGCGCCTTCACAGGGGTTCTCCGGAGGCGCCGCCGGCGCGCCCTCCGGGGGCGCCCCCCGCGGGCACCTCGCTCCGGGCGGGGGAGGGGTTGGGGGGGGGGGAGGAGCTCACTTCGCCTACCCTGATATTTTTGGTCGACAACATGTCGGTTAGTTGGTTGGCTTCAACCCCCCACCAACTTGTAACTAGCCGGTGACGTCCATCGACGGCATGCCTTATTAAGGGCAACCCTAACTTACTGCTGTACTGGTACTGGCAATGGGGGGGAGTATTTGGGGGGCGGGTGCTGCTGCAACTGCCTACTATTAATAGACGCTGATTATCTAAAATGGTCGGGACTCTGGGTGACGTACGTAGAGATCTGCAGGCGGTGTTACTTTCTCTCTCCCCCTCGCGTTTCCAGACAGGCAGATGGAAACCTTCAAAATGAGTCCAAGTTGTTGCTCGCGTGTCCGAGGTTCTGTCGGTTCGCCTCAGTGTCTGTTCGCATTAATTTGCGGCAGGCTGCATTGTTCCGTTTCGGCTCCTGGCCGCCGCCGTCTCTGGCACTAAATATGGTTCTCAACAGCAGTTACAATTTCAACTTGACGATCTGGATGATGAACGCAAACAGCTGGAAGGTAAAAAAACAGGACGACACGCAGTTGAAGGGGCTCACTTGCCGAGCTGGGCGAAAATACAGGACGGCACACAACCGAAACCTCTGAACTCATCCGGCGCGGCTCTTTCGAGACTGTCGGTCGGTTCCACGCAGACAGCTGTGCGCCGTCGGTAGTACGCAGTCGTCCCCCGAACCGGGTTCGTATGCAGTGGAAACGCCCGCCTCCCCCCTCCCCCCCCCCCGAGCAGCCCTCTGTCGCCTATTTGCACGCCTCCCCCCCCTCCCCCCCCAGCAGTTATGTTACTTTGTGTGTCCAATACGAAACTGTCCTACAGTTAGGTGTGGGACTATAATTTTTTTAGACGTAGAATTTGGGAAAAAAATGTCCCATGTCGTTCTCTGGGGAAAAAAATCTTTAGAAAATCAACCAATCAGCGATGGGGGGAAAGGACCCACGTCATCAACAAAAATCTATTCGTAAAGAAAAAGCTGTGCCGCTGCTGCTGCTGTGCCGCAAAAAAGTAGAAGCGTGGCCAGGTGCTGAGTGTGAAAAAAAGTTTGTGCTGCTGCTGCTGCTGCTGCTGCGTGTTGCTGCTCGAGGTGCTGCTGCACCACACCACGCGCAGAAGCGTACACAGCGGCCAGCTTAAGTGAGTGGGCCACATCGTCTGGTAGGCCCTCCGGCACGATGGCTGACAGCAGACCAATGCATCCCGTGTCGGACACGCTCGAAGGCGGAGGTGCTGACCTCTCTGCTGCTGCTGCTGCTGCTGCTGGAGCTTCTGCTGCTGGAGCTTCTGCTGCTAGAGAGGATACCCCCATCTTCGCCCATCGGATCGGCTGTGTGTTGCACATCTTGCACCTCGCCGTGACTGCGGGGTTGACGAACCCCTTCTTCATGGGCCAAGGCTGCGTCCGACTCGTGCCTGAGGTCCTACTCCAGGTTGAGTTTGCCCTTCTGCTCGAACAACTGATGGGAGACAGCTTGCAGTGAAGACTTTGCCTCAGCGGTCTCGGCCCGACTCTCGTCGCGCTGCTTCAAGGCCCGGTTACGGATGCCCTCGGCGGCCTCGAGACCGCCGCGCTGGATGGCAAGCGCCCGGCGTGCAGCCACGCCCGCGTCTGTGACTGTAGTCCCGGTACGCGCCAGATAAGCCTCTTGGTTCTTCTGGACAATTTTCTTTTTTTTCCCTTTTCGTCCGGTGCCCTCAGGTTTTTTTGAGTTTCCCATGGCTGATTGATATTTCGCGATCACTGCCAGAATGACTCAATAGGGCCAAGTTTGATCGCGAATTTCTCGTCGGCTATTTACTGGATTCAAGCACGGATTGATTTGTTGTCTCCGCCAAGTCTCGGCGAAGAGGAGGGCACGTATTGTTTTCATACTCAATTGCAGTACTTCTTCCCCATAGAGCAAGAGACGAATATAAGCATAAAACACGAGTTTTCCCGCACATTTCCGGCCAATTAGACGTAAAAATCTAATGGAAAATTCTGAATGATGTGCCTTCCCCTCCGTTTACACTGGTTACACGTGTCTGTTGAATCCCAAGATCCAACTCGTCTCCTATGTCGAGCAATTTGTCATTGCAGGTCAACCAATAATGCAGTCTAAAGCCAAGTAAATATGGTGGCGGTACATTTTTCATCTTCAATCTTTTTTCGGAATTTTTGGCGGTTTTCGTCCAATAGATGCGCCATTTTTTGGGCACTTTTCGTCGTCCAGTCCCAGCCCTAACAGTCCAGTACGTTCCCCCATTTCTGTTTGTACCGGTTGTATCTGCGCTCACGTTTGTGTGCTGTTGTATGTGCGTGCGTGCGTGCGTGCGTGGTCTTTTTTTGTTCTATTTTTTTTGTTCTTTTTCTGTGCGGATGGATCCCTGGCAGGTGCTATCGGACCCTCAAAAACGGGAGTTGTACGATCAGCTGGGAGAGACGGGCATGCTCATGATGGAGGACCCATTTGCCGCGAAAGATGTGAGAGACGCAATGCAGCGCAACACCCATGCATGATATCGAGTACGTATCTCCTATCGAGTACACCCCCCCCCCCCCCCCCCCACTCGACAGCGTCATTTCAGTCGCACAGAAGTAGGTGTCACGCGACTTGACGCGGCTTGACGTGACCTGACGATATTTTTGACGCGACAGGACGGGACTTGTCGCGACTTGGCGCGACTTGACGATTGGCTTGGCTTGGCTTGACTTGGCTTGCCTTGACTTGACTTGACTTGACTTGACTTGACTTGACTTGACTTGACTTGACTTGACTTGAATTGACTTGACTTGACTTGACTTGACGTGACATGACTGACTTGATTTGACTTGGCGTGACATGACATGACATGACTGGCTTAGCTTGACTTGACTTGACGTGACTTGACGTGACTAGACTTGACTAGAATAGGCTAGGTTAGACTTTCACGGTTGGTTAGCGACGGTCGTGATGTTGGTGGCTTGCCTTGCCTTGCCTTGCCTTGATTAGACACGGGCAGCATTACCCCCCCCCACACCATGTCCTTATCTTCTCATTGGAATGGATTGTCTCTCGCACCCGGTTGTGTTTGTGATCGTGATGATGATGCTGCTGCTGTTGCTGATGCTGCTGCTGATGCTGCTGCTGTTGCTGATGCTGTTGCTGATGCTAGTGCTGTTGCTGATGCTAATGCTGCTACCGCTGCTGCTGCTGCTGCTGCCGCTGGTGCTGCTGCCGCTGGTGCTGCTGCTACCGCTGGTGCTGCTGCTACTGCCCCGCTGTGGAACTCTCTCGAGAACAGAACATGATCAAGAACTTTCTCCGGATGGGCACGAAAGACCGACTGCGCCTCGTGATCTTCGTGCTTCTCTTCGTCGGAGCGGTGCTGCTGTGGCCCATCCTCTTTTGCGTTAAGGTGGACGGAGATACGTCAGCGAAGTGGGTGGCCTTGTGGACACCGCTGTGGATATACGATGCCCTTGGTGAGATGGCCACACGGGTTTTGCTAGAGGGGTAAGGCCGAAGATGCGGGGGAGGGGGGGAGATGGGGGTTGCGGGTGTGTTTAGTGGGGTGGTTCGTATACACTCTGGGGGTACCCGGATACCTTGCCCGAGTATACACACCCTACTGTATGTAGTCATCATTGCTGTGAGAACGGAGTTCCACAAAAAAAAATGTTTTGTACCAGGTATATGTATATATCAGGTACATGTCTTGTGTGTGTGCGTGTGTGTGTGTGTGTCTTTTTTTCAAATATGGTTCATAATTTTTTCAAAACTGTTTTGTCGCTCTATTTTCGGGGATGCTTTTTTTTTCGTTTTTTTCGAAACAAAAGTGCTGGTTGTCGCTCAAGATTTGTGCCGGCTTGTGCTATTTTTTTTTTGTTCTTTTCCGGACACTTCCACTACAGGGCTGTGGTACTTCATCGACTTGGTGAGCATGGGCGAGATTGAGCCTCCCGAGGGCATAGAGGAAGGCTGGAAGGACCCCTCCCCCTTGCCCCTCCGGGTGCTGGCGCTGGTGAAGTGGATACTGCTCGTCTTATTCCAGGTGTGAAAACAAGGGAGGAAAACCGAAGATGGGGGTGGGACCGGGGGCGGGGGCGGGGTTCGTGTTGCATGGCGCGCATGCTCTTCCCTCTATCTCCAATCCTGCACCCCGTACCCGTTGTCCCGTGCCCCCCATCCCCCCTCACGCCCTATCCCCTACCCGCTATCCCCTATCCTCCACCCCTTGTCCCCTTTTTTCTACCCCTTATCCCCTATCCCCCCTCACCTCCTATCCTCTACCCGTTATCCCCTATCCCCTACCCCTTGCCCCCTATTTTCAACCCCTTATCCCCTATCCCCCCTCACCCCCTATCCCCTACCCGCTATCTCTTATCCTCCACCCCTTGCCCCCTTTTTTCTACGCCTTATCCCCTTATCCCCTATCCCCCCTCACCCCCTATCCCCTACCCGTTATCCCCTATCCCCTACCCCTTGTCCCCTATTTTCTACCCCTTATCCCCTATCCCCCCTCACCCCCTATCCCCTACCCGTTATCCTCTATCCCTATCCCCTACCCCTTGTCCCTTATTTTCTACCCCTTACCCCCTATCCCCTACCCGTTATCCCTTATCCCCTACCCGTTATCCCTTATCCCCTAGCCGTTTCCCCCTATCCCCTACCTGTTTCACCCTATCCCCTACCCGTTATCCCATATCCCCTATCCCCTACCCGTCATCCCCTATGCCCTACCCGTTATCCCCTATCCCCCGTATCCCCTATCGTCATTTCCTGTCCACTATCAGACTGTCCCCGCCCACCGTCCCTGGTGCAGGGAGGCGTTTCGTCCGTGCGTCGTGCCCGTGTATCCTCTCTTGCGCATGCGCTCCGTCGAGATATGTCGCGCGGTGTGATAGGCCAAGCGCCGCGCATGCATGTATGTATGCATGCGTGCATTCGTTTGTTTTTTGTTTTAGTCTCTCGATGTCGATGCTTCCTGCCGTGAACGTTTTCTTTTTACGTCAAGCCATGCGTGCATCGGGGGCGCGGGAGATACATACGTACATACATATATGCCGGTATATGTATATAATATAGACGTACCTGGTATGATATATACATACAAGGCGCTTCGCTCCGCGGGCGGCCTACGCCGCCCGCTACGCTCTCTCAGGAAGGAAAAAAGTACATCAAATTATGCGAAGCGAACAGAGGTCCACGATTGAGTTTAGTGTTTTCAAGGAACGTAATTGCAAACCGGCGACTTGATAATGCCAAGAGTCCCGCCGCCATGCTTCAGGAAAAAACAGCTCCGACGTCAGCTTGGATGCCACATATATGCTTCGCGTCGCGGATGTCGTACGTACGTACATACACCCCAGGTAGGGTACTACTGTCTGTACTTATTTTCGTCTTTCGATATGCTCTATGTCTGCACTGTATGTACGAAGAAAGCGAAAGCACAGCACGGCACAGCAGCAAAAACAATGAAAATGAAACCGAAAACTCGGAAAGGAAAAAAAATCCCCGTCCCCTCTCGTGTAATATTTTTTCTGCCTGATTGGAACACCTTACACCCGGTCGAAAAAAGAAGAAAAGAAAAAATCGCACAGAAGAGCTTCTCTCTCAGCCTCGTACGCCGCCCGCCCCTCTCGCGACCACCTCGCTACCGATTCGGTCCGGGTAAAGCTTTTACCAGGTATCACTCTCTGCCACAATCAGCCCCGTCGCCCGCCCCGCGTGAAGCCCGGTGCTCACCGTGGCCGTCGTTCGCCAGCTCGATAACGTTGGTGTTCAAACTGCACACCTCCCTCTTTCAACTTCAGCGTGGTCGCAAAAATAAGCACCGCTTGTATATTATCTTGCCCTCCCGAACGACCTTTATAAACTCGTACATACTCTATCAACAAGCATAAATCGAAGCCAGACAAAGCCCGTTCATGCATCCCTCGTGTCTCGAGGCACACGCGACGCCTAGGCACGAAAGCGGCGACCGCGCTCCTTGCAACCCCCCCTCTACCCGCCAGCACCCGCTGGCACCCGCGACGGTGCCGGGTCCTCCCGCGATGCCGTACTCGGAGAACACGCACGCACACGAAACGAAAGAAGAAAAAAGGAAGAAATAACCGAGAAAACAAAGAACTGCTGGAAAGGTCCGGCAAGTAATGAAAGGAGGCGGTTTGGAAGTGGGAGCTCTGAGAGGCCAGGGATGCACCAACCGAGCACGCTCAGGGGTTGTGATCTAAGTACCTGGTATGTAGTTCTATGATATATTATATAAATGAACTATATCAATATGTACCAGGTATAAGATAATATACACATACCCATGGTATTATATATATATATTATTTACGGCGCGTGATGGACGGTAGGGGATGGTCCTACTGCTGTAGCGTTTTTTCATGGGGGTTATTTCTTTACGTGAGGGAGGTTCTGTCTTTCATACCTCACTCAAACAAGCGACTTGTGATAAAAAAAATGTAATCTACGTCCATAAACCCGATGCATAACCAAATGGGCTTTCAAATACTAACATGCAGTACACATCGGATCAGCAAGTGTAACACACAACCAAATGATCTTGCAGATACCAAACATGCAACACGCATCGTATCAGCAAGTGTAGTGCACAACCAAATGGGCTTGCAAATACTGACATGCGACAAATGTTCACCGGATCAGCAAGTGTATAGTGCGCAAGCCAATGGGCTTGTGAATATTGAAATGAAATACCTGTACACATCGGATCAGCAAGTATATTGGGTAGTTTGAGAGTTGCGTCAGTGAGAAATGTTCGAGCTAAAAAGTGGTGCCCCTACTGCTGCGGCACGCCTCCGTGGAGAGGGTGAGAGAGCTAAACCCGTCTCATCGGAATCACCTGGTTGAACCAAAATCTTAGGGTTGTCTTTTGGTGCCAGGTAGACAGTCGCATGTCGCATAGCTTGACATACGTCTCAAACGGTGGTCACACGTTACTCACATTGTGGGAATTATGATCCTTATCAGAGGGGTCTAAGGTGATTTTTGTAGCTGTTGGGGCCCTCCGCGGAGAGGGTTACACCAGTTCAAACGCCGCACAGATCAAATAGATCACCATCTAGATCATCATCTAGATCCTAACCTGCCGATCTGAGGGGCTGTGCAGGATCTGTGTGGTACAGATACAACCCGAGAAGTATGTCCTAGATCGTGCAGACTATGTGGCTCCCACCCTAAAACAACATGAGCTAGTTCTCACAGATCACCCAGATCATAAAGATCAGGAATGTATCTGCCCTGGAAGATTTAGATCATGAACTGTGGAAATCGATTATCGGTAGGTGATCTCATCAGTCTGATAGAAATAAATATATGGTGTTTTTTGTAGCAAATGTGGCGATCGAATATTCTGTACCTTACATTTTCCATCAGACGGGTAAGGTGTACGTACGTACCAGGTATGCATTGCCCCGACTGGTGCTTGAGTGGTGCTGGCTTGTTTCTATATTTCGATTCCGCCGCTGCCACGTCAGATTTTCCTTACGATGAGGCTGGACGAGTACATCACCTGGTCTTATGCGTCGGTGGGATGGCCGCTGCTGGTCTGGATGGGGTTGCAGCTGGTCGGCCACGTCTACGAGGTAAATATATAAGGAGCGTTGTCTGCGGGTGTAGAAGTGGATTATGTTGTTGGTGCTGATTGTGATGATGTTGGTGTTGATATTGATGGTGATGTTGTGGATGATGTTGGTGATGATGATATTGAGTATGGTGATGATGGTGATGATGTGTTGATGTTGTTTTTGGTGATGGCGATGTTGATGGTGATTGATGACTGATGACCGGTGATGTTGATGGTAGTTGACGTTGGTGTTGATTCTGCTTCTGATATCGAGGACGTTGGTGTTGATTATACTGACGAATAGCGGTGATGGTTTTGTCGGTACAGTCTCCACCAATGCTATGCACCAGGATGGAAAATGGGAGGGGAAAGGCACTGATGCACGCAAGCCCCCTGATTTTCCCGTCTCGCCCTGTCCTGCCCTGGCCCGCCCTGTTGACTGTAGGCGACGAGACCCATTCCCGTGGACAGAACGGACGAGTCAATGCTTAACGAGGAGGAAGGGGGTATCCCGCCCGACGCGGATAAGCGGGACCAGGCCATCGCCAAGCGAGCCGAAGCGCGCGCGGTAAGATGGGAGACGGGCACAGATTTCGGGGGGGGGTGGGGGAGGGGGGGGGGCAGGGAGAGGTTGCGGAGCGGGGGAGGCGAAGAAGCTGAGGTTTTCGTTTTTTTAGGGGGACGGCAGAAGGCAGGAACGGGGGGCAAGGTGGGGTATTGGAGGGGGAGGGGGGATGGAGACAAAGAAGGTAGTGGAAGGAGGACCGGGGGAGAGAGGAGGGGGGGGGGGTACGCGTGGGCGGGTATATATTATGGAGAAGGAAGAGGGTGCTGTGCGTTTTGCTTGCGCTCGGAAAGTTTTCGCTGCTTTCAACTGTGACGGTCGCTCAAAGGTTCGTCGCGTGCCGTGCCGTCCTGTCCTCGGCCTTGCTATCGTGTTCCGTCGTCTCCGTCGCCTCGTATTGTTGAATTGCGCCCGCCGTGTGCTTCGGCTTTGGTTCCAGGCGGCATTGAAGGACTGCGTCTGGATTATTCAACTCACGTTCCTGATCATCGAGTTGGACGATGAGGTTAGTGGGCTAGCGGTAACGGTAGGGATTGGGATGATGATATTCTCGCACTAATTAATATTACGGGTGGGCATTTGTAGTAAGAATCAGAACCCGCGAAGGACTCAAAACTATGTAATAGTATGTTTACACTTTTTGGCTCTCATTAGTGTTTTTACTATGTTCCCCCGTATAGTAGAGACCCCTCTATAATGCCGGTTTGTGCCCTATATAATGCCGGTTTGTGCCTATATAATGCCGGTTTGTGCCCTATAGAGTACCGGTTTGTGCCCTATATAATGCCGGTTTGTGCCCTGTATAGGGCCGGTTTGTGCCCTCTATAATGTCGGCTTGTGCCCTATATAGGGCCGATTTGTGCCCTATATATTGCCGGTGATTATTGCTGTGTTTCCCCCTGTAAGAGGAGGGAGAAGACAGAAGGTAAATGGGACGGGACATATATATATAATGTATAATGCCAGTGCCCGATGTGTTGCCTGTGGAATCGCTTGGCCCAGATTGGTCAGTGTGGCAGTATGCGGAGTATATAGTGCCGGTTGGCGATATATAGTGCCAGTATTGTTGGCCTACTGGCTTCTGGCGCATACTACGGCATTATTTAGAGGGACCACGACTGTACTACCGTGGTATGGACTGTGAAATGTCAACCATTTGTCGAAACAAGGCCAGGTAAAAAAAACACTGCTGTTACTTTTCTAGCGCCGTCGTTAATTTGCGGACAAAAAAGAACTCGTAGCTGACCTGCTTCACTTTGCACATTAGACAAAGACATTTATTCATTTTTCAGAAAAAATCACTGATTTTTTTTTTTTCTGTTTCACCTAAAGTGTAGTTGGGTTTTTTTTTCAACTTTTTCCAAAAGAAAAGCTTGAGAATTTCTCCCTTCCTGCTTGCCGGCCGGGTTGCCCTCAAACAGTAAAGTCGGCACCTCCATCCGTCCGTTCGTTCATTTGTGTCTACCCGCGTTCATTTTTTGTTCTTGTAATTATTCAATTTGACTGCTTCCTTGGACAGGTGGACTGGAGTTGGTGGGTTGTGTTCCTGCCGACGTGGATCGTCTTGCTGACCCAGCTGGTGAGCTATTGCGTGGACTGCTCCTTGGCGAAGGGCTTGGCTGCTGGGATGGAGGGGAAGGTCGAGGAAGACCTCACGCAGGTGATTGATTACATACCTGGTATATCTTAGGATTTACGTTTTCCGTTACAGCGCAGAGAGCCCACTCATTCGCTCAGCGCTTCACTCCCTTAGGCTGTCGTACCAGGTACGATGTACGAGCCAATCTTGAGGTCGTCGTACCAGGTACGATGTACGAACCCACCCTTTGGTTGCCGTACCAGGGACGATGTACGAGTACATATTGTACCGGTATATAAACATACTTGGTATGTATGTTACAGGTATATCATGGAGGCGTGGTGAAATAATCTCATGCGAAAGCGACAGGGTGTAGGTAGGATAAGTTAGGGTTGAAGATTACAGGGTTCTGGAGGGCAGTTTAGTTTATCTCGACCCTTTAGTCTACTGCTTGGAGGTGGAGACGCCTTCTGCGGTACAGGTGCATACGCACAGGTGCATGCACACATGCGCTCCTATGCACACGTGCACTCCTATCGTTTGTAAGGTTCCTTCCTCGCTCGATGATAGCATGGGAGCACCAGGAGTACTCTATCCCACCCAGCAACCCAAGGACGGCGTTGTGTCGGGCACCCGCTTACAAGACCACCTCGGGACACGGAAAAATTAGGATGTCTTATCTCTGCTTCGCCTTGCCTCTTACCTGGTAGTGCTGAAAAAATTACCCCTTACGAGCACTTTTTCCTATTACGGGGGACCATAGTTAATAGGACCAAATACTGTTGGTAGAAATTGTTAAATATGTAGGTTTTTTATGAATACCGCAGGTCCTTACTAACTATGGTCCCCCGTAATAGTTTTTTTTTTTTGCTTTCTCGTGACAAAGCCGATATCTACCTGGCCTTAATCCGCCCGAAAGTGTTGAACCGGAGGGCGTTGACCATCTTAGGACCGCAGTCCCGTTTTAGGGACAAACTACTCAAAATTTGACTAGTTTGTCCCCGGAACGGGACTGCGGTCCTAAGAGGGTTAACGTGGGTATACTACTGCTGTAAGGATGCACAATCGTATGATAAAGACATGTGTGGGTTTTCCACAACGACACCGCGGGCGGGCCGTTCCTCCGTTCAAGAGAAAGCCCCGTCGGCGGTTGTCGGGGATAAAAACGTGGGGCAACACGCGCCCGCTGCACCAAGCGGTGAACGTCTCTCTCGGCAGTCATTCAGCAGAGGGTGAACGTTTCGAGTCGAGTCAAACATGCGCGACCTCGGATACAGGGGGATCGTTTCCCACTCTGGATGCTCTACTGTACCTCGTAGACCTTTTCGAAAAAATGACGTATGTTGTTGTTGTTGTTGTTGTTGTTTTTCTTGTTGTTGTCTTCACATAAAATCGTCCTTTCTACCCAACTTCATCAGCACACCCAGTGTCCGTCCTGATTCCTTTATCCTAAGAGAGATACGGATTCTGTGGTCACACACTGTGAGACAGAGGAAGACCAAAAAATAAATCATCTCTTCCCGGTGTTTGTATGCGGGATCTACCCTACCGCAGTAGCGCATGTTTTCGGATGGGATCCGTGCGAGCTGCGTGATCTGCTGTCTGCAAGCGCATCCTTTCCTGGGTTGGATGTGTTCTATGCAGATCCTGCACAAGCTCTCTCTCTCTCTCTCTCTCTCGTAACGGCGTAATGTGAGGAACTAGATGAACTACCGCTGTAGAGGATCTAGATGATCTAGATCACGAACTGTTGAAGGCGTACCAGTATGTTGTTGTAGGAGCTGGACCGAGCCATGGTAAAAACACCGCTCGCAGTACGCGTATATATTGTGTACAAGGTTCCCCTTCGGGACAATGGTTGAAATTCCGGGGGTGTCGCAAGCTGAAAAGGGAGTCGGCAGGCGTTCGTTCCTCGTCATACCAGCTACGATCGTGCTCGCTCGTATACACGTTACTAGCTGTAGCCACCGGGTGAGAACGAAGAACATAAAGAAAAAGAAGAAAAAAAAACGGAAAAAAAAACTTGGAAGGGATGAAGAACAAAGGCGTTTTTATTCGGCGAGTAACTGGGCGAGAAACAACCGGCCAGCCCGAGCGAGTTTTTTTTTCGTGGTTGACGGTAATTCATTCTATCAAGACTTTCCCGTCGGCTTCGACGAAATGGTTTGGAGGTGTATAGATTACTGCATGACAATGTTGTATCGCCCCGGTGGTTCAAGTGGTTAACCTCGAATTCTACTTGTTTGAGTCCTGGGTTCGAGCCCCAGGTGGGTCGGTCGGACTTTGACTTTATTTGCAAAAATAAAACTCAAAAAGGATTCAATTGTTGAGAGCGCCTTGTAGCGTGGGTAGGCACAATTCGATGCGAGTCGACGAGGGAAGAAAACGCTGAAATCTTCTCGCGATAAAAATGAAGGCACGTACCGTAGCGGGAAGGGGGTAGAAGAGCCTGCTATGTGACCCCGGATCTGAGTTACGAGTTGGAAGGAGACAGAGAAGAAGATGTGCGAAGATAATGAATGGGATGAGCAAAAAAAAAAAAAAAAAAACATCGTATCTCTGTGCCGTGCTTTTTGTGACCACAGAACTTGTATCTCTCCAGGATTGAAGAAATATCTCTATTACGGGGGACCATAGTAAATAGGACCAAATATTTATAGTGAAAATACGGAAATATATAGGTTTTTGTGTGTACCATAGGTCCTATTAACTATGGTCTATTGGGATTGAAGAATCGGCACGGACGCTGGGTGTGCCGGATGAATGTCGGCGGCTAGAGAGAACGGTTTGATGTACAGAACACACACGCACACTGGAGGCACGCGACACCAATGCTGATCTACTATTTTTCTCCTGTCTGTCAGGAGGAGAAGACGAGGATGATGGCGGCGTCTCAGCTCTTCGCGAACGCCATGACGTCCTGCTGCTGCTGGAGCTTCACGTTCGTAACTGTGGTGCTTGCGGTGAACGCGATGGCGGGGGCGGACTACTCGGCCTTCGTCATCTTCATCCCTCAGTTCTCCGTCGCGGGCCTCCTGGTGTGCTGCATGACCTGCTTCATTTGCTGCGTCAGGGCTCCCGGGGACGACGAGACGGGTGAGCCTTTATTCATTTATTCATTTATTCATTTATTCATTTATTCATTTATTCATTTATTCATTTATTCATTTATTCATTTATTCATTTATTCATTTATTCATTTATTCATTTATTCATTTATTCATTTATTCATTTATTCATTTATTCATTTATTCATTTATTTATTTAATTATTTTATTTATTTATTTATTTATTTATTTATTTATTTTATTTATTTATTTATTTATTTATTTACTTATTTACTTATTTACTTATTTATTTGTTGATTTATTCATTTATTCGTGTATTTAGTTATTCAGTTATTTAGTTATTTATTTGTTGATTTATTCATGTATTTATTTATTTATTTGTTGATATATTCATTTATTCTCCGGCGGATTGGGAAAACTAAAGGTTGAGTTGAACCACACTTCCCCTGACCGTTTTGTGTTGTTTTCTTTGTTGTTATTTGTGTTGTTTCTTCTTCTTGACTTTATTTATTTCTTGTTATTGCAGTTGTTGCGTCGTTTTTTTGCTCGTGTAGTTTTTTTTCTTTCCTTCTTTCTTTCAAGTTGTCTGTAGCCCTTAACCCCTCTAGAACCGCAGTCCCGGTTAGGGGACAAACTACCTGAATTTTGACCGGTTTGTCCCACAAACGGTACTGCGGTTCTAAAAGTATTCTACCTCTGATTTCTACGTTGCGGATCCTAAAGGATGCCATCTCGACATACGTACAGAACCGCACAGTCTTCCATTACCCCCTCTGTCCCTTTTTGCTTGGATCGTTTGGGCTTGAATAACTCGGGTATGTTCGTGCAAACGATCCTTCCGTGTAAGTATTGGATTGGATCAGGTGAAATCGTCGATGGGCGAGGCCTGGTACACATCCTCTTGTGTGTTTCCTGTTCCTGTTTTGCCCTGCTCTGGCAGGAGGGCTAGCCTTGAACAAAGTGATCGACTCGGGCATTTATTTTCTCAAGTTAATCCCACCCAATCGTGGCTCCTCGTTTTGCGCCAAAAACTGAATTCATCTGATTGGGTGACGACATCACTTTGTATCCTCGTGCGAATAATCCTTATTACTTGTTGAGCCGGAGTTGTACCAGGTGACAATAACCTACTGCCCTCCATCTAAAATGAGACTATCATACGTACGAATATGCAAGTTACGTATTTAGACCATTCTAACACCGGTGTGTAGTAGTGGCATGTTATCCACGATTATCACCACACCTCCACACGACCCCCCTTCCCCGCCGCCGTACCGCCTCGGCGCAGACTTGGATGGAAACCCAATTTCCGAACAAGAGGAGGGGATCACCGCGCCCCAGCACGTAAAAACCTCGTACGGCACGTACACCCCCCCCGCCGGTCCATTCTAATACTGGTGTATATTAGTGGCGTGTTACCTACGATTATCACCACACCCCCACACGACCCCTCTTCCCCTCCGCCGTACCGCCTCGGTGCAGACGTGGATGGAAACCCTATTTCCGAACAAGAGGAGGGGATCACCGCGCCCCAGCACGTGGAAACCTCGTACGGCACGTACACCCCCCCCGCTGTACCTGGGGGGGGGGGGGGGGGGAAGGGGGGGTCCGCCTCCTCTTCATCTCCAAACCCCCAAGGTGTACCCGCCTCCTCCGGCGCTTCGAGCGCAGCGGTTATCGCGATGCCGCTACCGCCGCCACCCGTAGCGTCTACTGCTGCTGTGGGGGCGGAGGGGGCGGAAGGGGAGGGGGTTAACTCAGCATCCGATAGGCCGACTGTAAATGTGGAGTCTATCACGAGCGCGAGCCCGGCGGTGGCGTCGACTCCTGCCCCCGAGAACCAGGCGGACGGAGGGATTGACTGAGGGGGGGGGGGGGGGTTGGGGAGTGGGTGAGCGGTGATTGGCGTGGGGGGGGGGGGGGGAGGGGCATGGCTGAAGAGTGTGGGAGGGACAGGTCGCCGCAGGAGGAAGGGGGGGGGGTGTACTCAATAGCATGGATGGCCGTAGTCCTATGACCATAGACGTTTGCCTCGCATCCCTACGATGCTTCCAGGGGCGGCGGGGGGGTCAAGCGGGTGCTGCCGCCGCTGCTGCTGCTGCTGGTGCTACTGCTAAGTGCTGCATTTGTTGTTGTATGTGGGGGGGGGGTGGCTGATCGAACCGCGGCCTCTAAAATCGGGGCTCGGGAAGAGGGGGGGGGGCAGGACGACGATAAAGATGAGGCCCAAGGGGAGGAGGGAGGGGGGGGGGGGGGAGGGGGGCAGGAGGAGAAAGCGGCAACGCGGAGGGCGAAACTTGGCTGAACCGTTTGAGGAATCAAGTTCTTTTCGGAGGGCGGGGAAAGGCTTTGTACCGATCTCTTTTTTTTGGTTTCCTGCTTTTGTTCCGTGTGTTCACTACTGCTGTACGTAGCTCTTATTTTCTTGTTTTTTTGTTTGCGCCGGGTGGTGGGATTGAAGTCGGCCCAGTAACTAAACGTTGGACTGTTGCCTGCCGAGAGGTGGTTGAACCGAGAGCGCGGGATGGTGTTTGTCGGCGCGGGATGGTGTTGTCGGAGCGCATTTTTGGCTGGAGCGCTCCATTTTTTTTTTATTCTTTGATTCACTGCCACTTCGCGCAGGATAAATTAGGGGATGGCCTCGCGCACATATAGGGGGTGGCCCCTCGCACATGTAGGGGGGGGGCCCTCGCACGTGTAGGGGGTGGCCCCTCGCACGTGTAGGGGGGGGGGCCCTCGCACATGAAGGGGGGGGGGCCTCGCACGTGTAGGGGGGGGGGGGCTCGCACATGAAGGGGGTGACCCCTCGCACGTGTAGGGGGTGGCCCCGCAAGAAGCAGCACCAGCACCAATGTTTTGGCACGGGCAGAATTTTCGAGCAGCACAGTTCAGGCACTCGCGCGGCAGACACGCGATGCAAACATACATACATACATACTCGTACATAGATACATCTACGCATTGATGTTGCATGCCAGCTACCAGACTACCGGCGTACATCCATACACACCGTACGCAGTAGATATTATAGGAGCTCTACAGTAGTTGAATAGCGCCTTGCCTTTGCCGTTGCCGTTGCCGTTGCCTTGCCTTGCGTTTTCTTTCGCTGCCTTGCCTTGCCTTGTCTTGCTCTTCCTAGGCTATAGCCTTGCTCTGCCTAGGCTAGCCTAGCCTATAGCCTAGCCTTGCAAGATTCCATTTTTTCGTCGACGCCGCGGTTGGTCACATAGTTTCGGTGCTGAAGCGATCATAGGGTCGATGGGGTGTGTCAGTCGGGGTTACAATGCGCTATACATACGCTCGTAGGAGACCGGTATTTTCGGATCCGTCCAGGCCTTCGTTGACCTTCCTATACTATTATAGTTTTAATATAGGGGCGGTCGGTCAAAGGGGTCTAACCACGGTCTTCGGTCAAGGTCTCTTTTTGCCTTACCATACTGGTACTGGTTTTAGTGTAGGGGGCTGTCAGTCAAAGAGTCTGACCGCGGTCTCCCGTCAAGCCTTCTATTGGCCTTACTATACTAGTTTTAGTGTAGGGCGCGGGCAGTCAAGGGGTTTGTTCAACCGCGGTTCCCCGTCAGAGTCTCTTTTAGCCGAATTATACTGGTTGTAGTGTAGGGGGCGGTCGATCAACGGGTCTATAACCGCGGTCTCCCATCTAGCCCTCCGCTCCTTTGACCTTAATATACTAGTTTAGTGTAGGGGTCGGTCAGGCTAATGGTCAAACCGCGGTCTCCTGCGAGTACGAGTAGCATCCTTATTCGGGGCATGGTTTAAGTCAGTCACCCTCACCCTTCCGTTTCGGCACGGGGAGAGGGATAGATACGGAGGGGAGGGAGGGGAGGGGGGGGGGGCATCCTAGCATGGTAGTTTGTGCGATGGGTGCGATGGGCACTGTTTTTTGTCGTGCAGAGAGGTGACCACCCAAATGAGAAGAGAAAAAAACGATAAAATTCGAAGAAGAATGGTTTTGGATTTTGTTATATACCTGGTATTAGTTTATTTATATTGGTGTCAAGTTGCTATTTTTTATTTATTTTTCTCTTTTTTGCCTCATCTGTTGCGTGGCTTCCTGTGTTCTGCTGCTGCTGCTGCTGCTGCTGCTGCTGCTTGTGTTGATGTGCTCCGTTTTTTACCTTTATAACAGTGTCCTTACAGTACATTATCTATATTTATGTTTTTTTTTCTGCGGACGACTGTGCTGGCATTCGTCCGTGCGCAGTCTGGCGTTGCCTTTTCCGGTACTAATGGTGTGTACCTGGGGGCCATGCACGTGATCCTGATTTGGGGTTGGTCCATCTTGAAAAAAAAATAGAGATCAGATCCGCGTGCGTGCGCCGCGTTGCTGCTTGCGCCGCGCGGGCGGGTACAGGGTGCCGCGGCCCAGCTGTCGCTTCGGGTTGTTTCATTTTTTTGTTTCATGTTGCTCCCTCCCCCACGTGATGGCCTCGTTTAAATATTTGCCGGTGCACCTCGTGTTTGCCTATCTATGCTGAGTGGGTGTGGGGGGGGGGTGGGTGGGTACGTGTTATCCATGGAAAAGCGAGCGCTGGCGTACCATATGCATTGATGCGTGTGCGTAGCTAGCCTGCACACGGTCTTTTCGTGCTTTGAGAGGAGGTTGGTCCCCTGATCTCGTCGGGACTGTTTCTGCTGTACGTACTATTGCGGGGGGCATAGTAAATAGGACCTACGGTAATAAAGCACAAAAACCTAGATATTTCCCTATTTCTACTAACAATATTTGGTCCTGTTTACTATGGTCCCCCGTAATGGTAGTAGTGTCTGAAAAATTCGCCCGGACTGCGCACGGTTCTCACGAATCAGAGGGAAGTCAATCAAGCTTTTGTCTGTGGATCCGACACACCGACCGTTACATACCTGGTACAAGGGGACGGGATAGGCAGAGGTAAGATATGTACCTGGTATGTCGGGAAGGATTGTGTGTGTGTGTGTGAGTGAGGGGGGATAGTTTTTGCATTTTTTTTTTTACGTGTGTCCAGACCTGTCGCTTCGTGTCCGGGTATATACGTATGGCATCCATCCGGGTGAGTTTATGTCGTAGGAGGAAAAGCACACGCCGCGTGAATGAAATGTCGAGAGATGCGTTCCGCATTTGCCGGGTAGAGAAGAAAAAAGTGGGAGCTGTTTTTTTTTTTGCCCGCACAGGTCCCCGTGGGACTCCGGGACCAGCGCCTGCTCCACGAGGTCGCTCATCTTTTTTTTTTTCCCGAGCTGCTTGCGGTATGATACACCCGAGGGAAGCATTTCCCCTCGAAAGTGTTTTTCGTATGATGGCGATAGTCCCGGTAGCCGGCCACCGAGCCACTTTCTCCCCCAACCAACCAACCAACCAACCAACCTAACAATAGTATATTGCACTCGGGAGTGCGAGCCTTGTTGTGCTATTTAATCCCCGAAATTTTCGTGGGGGGCCTGATTTGTGTTGTTGCATGGTGGCCAGTTCTGCTCACACTCACAGCCTCAACGCGTTTTACTATTCCCATTGTACCAGCTTTCCCCACCCCAGTCTAGGTCTCTCTCAACAAGAACAAATTTTCTGGTCGGACCATTTTCGAATCATTTCTTGCCCCGGTTCTGCAGGGGTCAACAGTGGGTCTCTTTCATCAAGAACAAATTTTCTGGTCCGACCATTTTCGAATCATTTCTTGCCCCCGATTTTTCTCAAGCCATTTCTTGTTCGACCGTTTGCCTGATGACACTTCGTGCCCGACGTTTTTCATGCCATCTCGTGCCTGACCTGTTCCAAGTCATCTCGTGTCCGTCCTTCCACTGGCACCAGCGCTACCGTTACGGCCACCGTTTCCGCTACCGTTACGGGTACCGCTGACGTTACCGCTACGATTACCGCTATCGTCACAGTTACCGCTGTTGTTACCGCTACATCGTCAAAGTTACCGCTACGGTTACCGCTATCATTACAGTTACCGCGGCCGTTTCCATTCCGAAGTCGGCCGCTATCACCGATACCGTTTTTTGTCCTTGGCTTTACCGATACTGCTGAAGTCGCTGCCATTCCGTTGCCGATACAGGAACAGTCACCGATCCAGTTACCAGACACTGCGACTTTGCCGCCCTCGCCCTCGGAGTTTGGCACACTAGATATTACAGGGGACCATACCAGGTAGTTAATAGGACCAAATATTGTTAGTAAAAATGGTTAAATATATAGGTTTTTATGTAGACCATAGGTCCTATTAACTATGGTCCACCGTAATAGTGGCGAGAAAACGATCGCTGTTCTAGGAGAAAGATGGTGGCCACAGGCGGCGAAACAGGGAAGGGGATAAGGTTACCAAAATGTTTCTGTGTTAAGATGTATGTGCGTGGTCTATGGTTGAATGACTCAGGCAAGCAACAAATTTGTACCATATGGCCATGCATGAGATCGAGTACATCTCTCCTATCGAGTACCCCCCCCCCCCCCCCCGCGCGCGCAGGGGTCTAGTGGTCATTCGACTACGGCCATATGCGCAACATGACTACACCCCCCTCTCCTCTCACCCTCGGCCTGCCACGGAACACAGCGAGAAACGAGGAGTCGTCGCAATCGCAGGTAATAAATAACTTGACGCTGCAGCCCCCCCCCCCCCCCCCCCCACCTTCGCAAGTGCAGCGCTGCCCCAAAGAGCATCGGCCAGTAACAGCTTCCCTTGCTGTTGCAACGTTGACATCCCGACATAGCAAGCAACTCTCCGTGGGGAAAAAGTAAACTGGTAGCTGGTGGGCATGGTTGTAGTATGTGATAGTGCCGCTGTCTCTTGCTGAAAATGTACTATTTCTTGCACCTTGTGCGCTCTCCTCGCTTTTTATGGTGATGCTACATACTCCACCATTGTATGTTTTGCCCTTCGACGTCGTATCGCATGTTCCACTCCGACTTGAATCGAACATCTTCCATTGCTGCAGTAGTAGTAGTAGTAGTAGTAGTAGTAGTAGTAGTAGTAGTAGTAGTAGTAGTAGTAGTAGTAGTAGTAGTAGTAATAGTAGTAGTAGTAGTAGTAGTAGTAGTAGTAGTAGTAGTAGTAGTAGTAGTAGTAGTAGTAGTAGTAGTAGTAGTAGTAGTAGTAGTAGTAGTAGTAGAAGTAGTAGTATTACGGGGGACCATGGTTAATAGGACCTATGGTATACATAAAAAACTATATATTTAAACATTTTTACCAACAATATTCGGTCCTATTAACTATGGTCCCCCGTAATAGTAGTACTACTACTACTATCATTAACAGTAGTAGTAGCAGCAGCAGTAGTAGGAGTTATTGAGCGCAGGAAGCAGTTAAATGAAACCCCACTTTTCCTGGGGACCATAGTAAATAGGACCTACGGTGCACACACAAACCCATATAATTCCCTATTTTTACTAACAATATTTGGTCCTGTTTACTGCGGTGCCCCGTAACACTACTGCTGTTTTCAACTACTCCGGTCAATGCAAACTATGCTACCGGAACCATCGCGATCACAACAGTCGCTACTCCTACGGCGCAACGGTAGCGCAACCAGTGTAAGGATTGCACCTACTGAAAAAGTGCCGCAACAACCGAGAGTAAGTGTTGCCAAGTCTTGCAACTGCTGCAAGTGTTGTCGCAGCTACTGAATGGACCTGTAGCAACTCCTGCGAGTATAGCAACTACTGGTAGTAAATACATACAAATCATGCAATCATACAATCATACGGCGACGGCAACTACTGCAAGCATTGCAGCTCTGAAATACAGCTATTAATAATCAATCCATTATTATTGCAACTGCAACAACTTACTGCAAGTTGACGGCGAAATACCGCAGCTATCGCAACTATTTAATAGTGCTACAGTACTGCAACTAACTGCTGCAACTACCGCCGCGACTTCACCAGCCGAAACCATAAATATACTGCGACGCAATCCATCGCGGAAATGTAGCCGCCTCATGCATGCATGCATGCTGCATGCAGCATGCATCCCTCGAAATCGAAGATGGCGAGGCGAAGAAGATGACATGGTCTCATACGGTACGGCATGGCATGGCTTGGCAAGCAACCACGCTGTATAACGACCGCACACGAATAGTACTATGGTAGCAGTACCAACCACAAAAAAGAAAGGGCAAACACGTCGCGAAAAAAAAACAAGGAGCTGAGGGTAAATTGATGATAACACCACGATACGGGGAGGGGAGGGGGGGAGGTAAGCACCAAGCGAGCGAGGTTTTTACATCAGAAAAGGCGAACCACAAACTGGGCAGCATGCAGTCTCTGCGCAACGCATGCATGCAAGTATCAGAGTAGAAAGAAGTTGTAGCTGTACTAACTGTAGCACAGCAGCAAAATCTAGCAACATGAAATCGCCTGAAAGCAAAAAAAAAAAGAAAGTGTTTCAGAAACAAATTCGGGCCTGCAGCATCTCACGGCCGCACCACGAAAGTAAAAGGGAGGTTGGTGGTGCTCCCCGATCAAGCTCAGCTTTAAGAACGAGGCCACGCACACAAAACAAAAAGCTACCCATGAAAAAAATAAAAGTACGTAACCAACAGGCAGCACCAAAATGCGATGGTAATAAAGAGTTATCGCCGATCAAATAGAACCAGCCACACCCCTTCTATCACTATAGCATTAAAAAATAATAATAATAATAATGATAATGCAGCAAACGTATTCTGGAGAAAAAAAAATGTGAGTGATCAACGTTGAAGCTCGTATGCTGCTGCACGTTGCCGGAATGTAAATTCAACAGCAACAATCAACCACCCAGCAAAACACAACAGTGTAGCAGGAGCAACAACAACACCAAAAAGATTGCACAACACTATTGTTTAAAGACTCTGGAAAGAGGGGGTGGATCTTCGTCGAACCCTCCCCCCCCCCCCCCCCCTCCCCCCTCCTATGGTCATACGACTACGGCCGTGCATGACAATTGGTCAAATCCCCCCCCCCCCCTTTCCCTTCCCCTTCCCAGTAGCTAGGCAACCCCTTGCGATTACGGTTTACCGTATACCGTGTGACTCTATCACACGGGTGGTAAGCTAATACACCCCCTGGAGACGATTTTCGGAGCCGATTTTTCTCCCAAGCCCGCCTCAAGGGGGGGAGGCACACATGAAAACAAAAAAGATGGCGTTGGAAATATCTCGGTCGAAATATTTCCATAGACGTATGTAAGTAGGCGTTTCTTCACGCTCTCCCCGTTGCCGAGAAAACTA